>BSBK01011970.1:0-255421 GCA_027943335.1 Chamaecyparis obtusa | reverse complement strand
AGATGCTCCAATAGGTCCAAAAAAAATAGAAGGAAGCCAGATGCACAAGTTGCCACAAGAGTTTCAGCAGAGGGAGAAGTTCAGAGTCAATAGGTAGAGAAGGTGCTAGTGGAGGTAGCAGAGTAGGTGCCAGTTGAAGAAGTAGAGTAGGGAAGCACCAACAGTGGTTCGGTATGGTCATTCCCAGACCAACAGTCCTCAGACATCCAACCTTCTAGGGACGACTCCTTGTTCATTCCGCATGTAGCTACTCTGCCTCCGCTACCATGGGAGGCATACTTCTCCAATCCCTAAAACCTTATCTTCCATGGAGACCTGTACCTCAAGTGGGCTGATCATCAGAGCCATGTACAACCTGGTTCCCCAGATAGACTTGGTTAAGTGCTTCCTTTTTGTTATGATGGTAAACTAAAGGCTTTTAGTAGTATGTAAAGTGGTGAATAGTTGATTCTCCTTGCGTATATTTGGGACAATGTATTTTTGTAAAAGTATGATGATGTAAACTCTCGATGTAATTCTCTTTCATGTTAATATATATTATGGTTAATAGAAAAAAAAAACACAAAGGGATGCATAGTTGAACACTAAAACTTTTTGACAATTTCACACATTTCATAGGAAAATATAAGGCATTTATTGTGCTCATAATTTATATTTATTATAAGACAAATTTTTAATATGAAATATTCTAATGCATATGCATTGCTACCCCAATATTGTACACAAAAGAATAATATTCATACACTAAGATAAAAATACTTGTTTAAGTGAACATCTTATTTTATTAAATGCGCATATTATTTTTTAAGTGACACACATATAATAGATAGCAATGATATTTAATTTAAGACAAAAATTTATATATTTTACTTGTTAATGAATTTGTTTATGTGTTTTTACAATAACATTTATAGGTTCTCATGTGTTCAAGTATTGGTCAATTTTTATCAACATTTAAAGTTTTTTTGATTTACATGTAGATTATTTAACTATAATATATAGTAAAAATATGTAGTAAGATTGGATAATATATTCACAAGTGGGGTGATCGACTATAGGATCCTGCACGACTACTAGTCCTTATCACTATCTAAATATTTGATAACTAAACAAATAATTTAAAAACTAAAAATATAAACCAGATTAAGTGATATGGTCCCCTACCAAAATAAACATATTTAAGTATAATCAAATTTACATTTACACATTTAAGTAAAGTTTGAACTTTAATAACCTACCTGTATTGTTTTAAAATGCTTTCCCTCCTCTCCTATTCTAACTAAGGACATAGCCATCACCATTGGTTTCAGTATCACTACTTTAGTTTGCATTCTTGTCCATGACCAAAGAGGTCCGAATCTGTTGAATTTGTAACTGCATCTTCCCTTCTAGCATTATCACCACTTTCCCCATGCTTGGTCTCACCTCTTCATCCTTTTCCAATGCATAACACAAAAAAATACTTGCTCTTCTTACCTCTTCAACGTCTCTCTCCTCTGCAATACCCTCTTCTACAATATTAATTGTGTTGTCATTGTAAATTTGAGTTGCATCCCATGTGGGAAAGTAATACTGACTGGAATCTTGAACGCTTAGATCCAGATTTCGTCAACCAAAAATGATTTCCAAGAGCATCATACCAAAACTATACACATCAACCTTGGCAATGATGGGAAGACCAGAGATCCACTCCGGAGCCAAGGAATAAAAAACTTTTAGTTTCTCTATCGAGTTCCACTTCATGCCTAGGACCCCTGCATCAAATAAATGTGTACAAAATTTCTATTGATAGTCCTCTTCACGCCAAAAAAAGGACAATTCATTATGTGGTGTTGGAGTGCCCCTTCAATTCTTGAACTTACTTTTGGACCTAAAATATTGCATAAGAAACTTCTATAATCTCTATTGGGTTCTTATGGAACTTCTTGAATTATATCTATAAAACATTTCACTCAATCCCTTTGTGTCGGGGTACAATTTTTTATGTTGAGCCCCAACAGAGTTGTGAGAACAAATGTTGGAGTCCGACACTTAGTTTTGAGCTTCAGACTTGGACACTAGATAAAGACATTTGAAATAAAAGTTAAGGTGTGACTTTACACTTTAAAGGTCGACAAGAGGAATAAGTTGAGAACTTAATACAAAGTGGAGTATTAGAGACCAACCTAGGAAGTGGAATTGAGCAAGATTGACAAGATACAAACAACACAAAGAAATGAAAGCTTGACTAGTTCCAAACGAGTTGTCAAACTTCAATGGGCATTCTAGATATTGAAAACTTATAAATATGACTCACATAAACTCATAAAATTATAGCAAGGCAAATTGAGTTCTGAATGAGACTGAAAACTTGAGCAACAAGTATAATAACCATTAAAGTACATTTGGTTGTGTGACTTGTTATTTAAGTCTTTTTACTACATCTAAGTGAACTTCTAATTAGACTTATGAGATTGTAAATGTATTTCTAATTCTTTTTTTTCACATTTATAATAGTTTTTTAATACTTCTTCAAATCTATATATATGTTTATGAATATCTCAACTTATTTTCAAGAATACAACTAGTGAGATTTTTCTCATTGACTTTTTTAGTCCAAGGAGATTTTTTCATGGCTCAAGGCTCAAGAGCTATGAACTCAACAAATAGAATGAGTAATACATCATCATGAGAAATAAAATGTTATGTTATATTTCTATGGATAATATAACACAAGTAATGAATTTTACTATACATAAAGGAATGTATAATAATTAATGTAATTATTTAAAAATTTAAATTACTTTAATAATAAAAATTATAAATATAGTACAATCAAATTTTATTATTATTATCTTATTTATCTATGTAAATATGTTAATAGTATATATATATTAATTATATCTTATATTTTATGTAAATTTAATATATCATTTAATATATATTTAAATATATAAATTATTATATATAATAATAATATAAGTGGTATATAAGTTGAATATATAATTAAATAATTGACATAAAAGATTATAAAATACATCATAAAATATTCTTTGGAATAAATTTCCTCACGAAAATAATATTAAAAAATCTACTTTTGAAAATTATGTGGCCTAGAAATCTATTAGCTTTTTTTACTTTATTAAAGTCACATGTTCAAAAGGTGAAAGTTACCTAATTCAAATTTAAAATAATATATTTTTTCTTGAATAATCTCTCATTTTTTATGGCACTTGAATTGTCTTCTTAAAAGAAACTTATTCTATTGCATTTCTTTCTCACAAAAAGTACACATGAATATTTAAAGCTTTCAATTGTGAGGCAAGCTCATGATACATTTTAAACTATTGATTTTTAAATAAAGTTATAACACCTTCAAGGTAAGTATATTTTATACCTAAAGTTTTCAATTAAATCTAAAAATAAAATATGAC
Source organism: Chamaecyparis obtusa (assembly GCA_027943335.1). Classification (NCBI taxonomy): domain Eukaryota; kingdom Viridiplantae; phylum Streptophyta; class Pinopsida; order Cupressales; family Cupressaceae; genus Chamaecyparis; species Chamaecyparis obtusa. The sequence continues at coordinate 252,008 of BSBK01011970.1, read as the reverse complement.
AACCTCAATGATGAGGGTTGAGATGATAAGTTTATATATACAATCCATACTTCTTTCATGTCTCAAGACATATGCTACACAACATAATTGTAATCTTTAGTATTATAACCAAAAACACATCATCAAACTTAAAATAGAGCTCCTCATTTATATTAAATAAAAACTCTTTATGGGTGCATAATTTTTTGCCTTTTGTTCCCAACACACTTTTTGAATAAGGTGAATCTAAACTTCATTTTAGAGCAACTTTCATTTTCTTCATCATCACTTTGTTGGTTTTCTTGGTTACCCTCTTCCTTTTCTTGATTTTCTTTTTGACCACCCATTTCATTTTGTTGATTACAGTTTTCTTTATTTATTTGAGTGGTACCATTTTTATTTTCTTTACTATTGATATCAAATTGATTTTTATCTTCATTACCTTCCTTTTTTATATCATTTACATTTTTATTTCCTTCCATATCATATTTTTCATTTACTTCTCTCCTAACCTCTAAATCTTCTTTTTCTTTTTGATTGCCACCTCCATTTCTTGATTCACCAACTTTCTCTTTGAAATCACCATCTTCATTTTTTTCGTTCACTTTCCTTACTATACTCTTTCTCAACTTCTTTAATAACCTCCAACTTTCTCCCCTTATCATCCTCCCCATTTCCTTTTCTTGCACCTCCTAGATTCTCTTCCTTATTACCCTTCATACTATCTTCATTATTATTTTTGTTACCCTCTGCACCAAGATCCAAATGGCCATCAAACGTCACATTCAACTCAGGCTTACTAAGGTTTAGTACCTCATCACATCCACCCATACAAGTCTTCACTTTCTCCATCGTCGAAGACGACATCATCGGAATTTCATCCACATCAGCATCGCTTGTGGAAGTAGATGCCGAGTCAGCACTGAGAGGAGGAATATTCCATTGTGATTCTCTCGTCTTTTTGTTGTAGTAATATTTACGTCCATCATGGCTGGTGCATTCTCCCCACAAGGCATCATACTCCTCTTTAGTCATCAGCACAGGTGGCCTCTGTCACATGGTCTGCTTAGTCATCACGTTGTAGTAATAATGTGTACCCAATGATCGACTGACACATTCAACCCGTTCACAGAAATCAGTGAGCTCAAACAGCGTTTTATCACTCATGTTGTCCTTAAACTCCAAAATTGGGTACACATTGGGGGTTTTCATGCAATAACCCTGAGGTGCCACGTCGATAAAGATGACCTGGGACAATTCCCTCCCAAGCCTCGAAGTATAATCCCGTTTGAACAGGCAGTGTGTCCGAGGAAACGCGGTCTGACTAGGATCCAACCTGTTCAGCACATCATGGGCAAAATCCTCGTCATCAGCAGAAAACACCACAATTTCGAAAAGCCCTGCCAGCTCAGCAACCAGCTTGTCCACCCCGGGCCGTTTCACAACGTAACGGGTCCCGTCCACCGTAAAATCATAACACGGCAGTTGCTCCGACGTGGAATACACAAGCACTCCTTCCAATTTCAGAACGAGCGTTTTTTTCCCGGTCATGTCCACGTGGGGCAGAACTCCCGTTTGAGATGCTGACTTGGCGAAGGCAACCTGCCGGAGTTCTTCTCTGACGTCCGACGTGGACGCCGCCACACTTTTACAGAAGTCCACTAGGCCAAACAGCGCCGTGTCACTGACGTCATCCGTAAAGGCCGTAATTGGATATGCATTCTCCGACTGTAAGCACTGGAACGGCCGATCGTCCACAAATATGACTCTTTTCAAATCCCTTCCGAGCTTGCAAAGATCTTTCACAAAAATAGCAGGAATTCCCGGCAATTCCATGCAATTCTTTCTGGTAAGGCGGTGCTTTATTTTTCCCTGCGGATCGATCTTGTCCAGTATTGGATTTGCATACGCCGATCCGGCCGCTGTAAAGATTACTATCTCGCAAAGCTCTGATAATTCCTGCAGCAAATGTTGGAGTCCGGGCCTCTTCAAGATGTAGCATTTCATGTCTTTTCCCTCGGTATAAAATTCTACCGCAAAGTCGAATCTTTGTTCGGGATGAAAACTCGCATGTATGAGCGTATCATCCATGTCCAAAACTAGGGTTTTCTTGTTCATTTCCAGATCTGCGTCCGCCATGGGAGGTAACGCGAAAGCTTCATCCTTGACTTCCAAACGAACTTTGTCTGCCAAATCGTAAACGCTGTGGTGAGTCTTGGCTTCCAAACTTTGAGATTCTGCAACACAGGCCGTAGCTCCCGAGGTGTCTGAGGCGTCCATTTTTGTGCACTCAAATCAAATTGTTTGCCAGGTTGAAAGGTGAAGGTTGGTTTGCGGTATTTATGGTTAAAAAGCACCGTTTCGTCATCGCGGTTCGCTGAAAAAGTTAACATTATAGTTTTGGTAATCATCTCACAAGGCGATCTTAAATATATAGTTTTTTAATTTTCTTATTGATTAATGCAATAAAATCACAATGAAGTAGTCATAAGACTATCAAAGAAACTGCAAATAAGATTGCCGAGAACGGAAAAAAAAGACATTGCAGCAACACAGACATACTTTTTAGTTAGTTAAATTTTATTAATATAAATCTTTTAAAAAATGATTTCTTATACCATTTTTAATTGATATTAATTATATGACCACATATATGTTTATTTAATTAAAACATTGCCTTTTTATAATTAGTGATACAACATAATAAAAAGTATTTACATTATATAAAATCCTAAACTAGACTTGCTTCTTAAAGAATGTTAAAAACGAAAATGAATTAAAAAGATAAGAACGAACTTATTATTAATTAATATTAAAAAAATATATTTATATTAATTTCAATTATTAATTTTAGATAATATGAATTTATTAATCAACTAAATATTACCTATTTCACTTCATTACTCCTCTCATAGATACAACTTTTGTATATTTTTAATCTGAGTTTGTGTGGTCAGCTAATCATTAGGTAAGAGATGTTTTTAGTTCCTGCGTAAATCATTAAACAATGATTAAACTTTTCCTCTGCAACCAATAGCATTTTTGCTTTTCCCATTGTTACATTTTACTCTAATGTTTGTTAGCATCGACATTTAAAGGAATGTCTATACAATATGTACGTTGGCATATTTCCATTGGCCAAATCAGAGGCTTTGAAGATTTCTATGCAAGAGGGAGGGGGAAAAATTTAAAGTCTCGGGGTTACCATTTTTGGAGAAGCCAGTAACAGATGGCATTTAGGGTTTTATGTTTTCATGTCCCAAGCCTAGGGCGGACATCCCTACAGCCAAAAGAGCAACAGTCATCAGTTCCTTGTCCTAGAATTCACCAGTTGGCGATTAGGCATCTTTTTAATGAGGAGGCTTTATATAAACGGAGATGCATTTAAAATATAATTCGCCCTGCAACTACTTTCCCTCCTGCACAATATGGTTGCTAGTTATAGAGATCATGTGATGGTATAAATTCTCGCACATCCTTCTTCCTTGTCCGGTATTCCTTATCTGCCTTATGTATTGTGGTTTGCAAATACTAGGAGCAATTAGAGTATTCTTTTAAAACTTTTCCATGCTTCTCTTGGCAGTGGTTTCAGTTGCAAGATTGAGCGTTTTACAGTTCCTTTGTATACCATATCCTGGGTTTCCCAGTGTTGTTCATTCAAAGTTTGTGGACCAGGAGTCAAAGGTATGAAATCTTCTTCAATTTTTTTATTTCAATTTATTTATCTTTTGGGTTTCAAGTGTATCTATGCCCATCTAGCTTAAGGAGATTGTCCTTTAGACACTGTGGAGATGCCAGAAGATAACAACTTAATAAATATTTTATCAATTAAATTATATAAAGGTAGTATTAGTATGTAAAAATGGAGCCTGAATGGCTGTCATATATCCTTTATAAACTTTTATTGCATTTGATTAACTTTATCTTATGGCATATTTTTCATAAAACTCATCATTCATAAAGATATAGCATTGAGATTAACATGAATAAACAACTTTGAGAAGTTAACATGTAATAACAAATGGTGTAGGTAGTGGAGTTCCTGTTGAGGATTGGCAGAAGAGTTTTGATTTTGAGTTTAAGAATAAGAATTTTAATTGACACACAAGAAGGAATAGGAATATGAAGTTCAATTAAGACAGAAGAAGGAATAAGTATATGAAGAATATTAACTACAACTCAATCATCCAAGTGGCGAGATAATTACTTAGTCAATAATGTCATTGTTTTGTCTTTTGTTATTTAGCCACTTGAACATCTAAATATTTTTTGATTTGATTTTTCTACTGACAGATGAAGGTGGAGAATGCACAACAGAAAGAAGAGAACCAATGATCTAATAGGAGTAAGCAATTGACTTTCAAAAAGCCTAAGAGGCTTCTATGAGTGCTCTAATGAAGGTCCCAAATCAATGTTGAGGAATTACAAATTGCACTATCCAAGTTATTTACAAATAATGAAAAAAATTCAAAGAGTTCATGAGGCAATTCTATAGAAGCATTCCCCTTTACACAGCACTCTGATTTCTTTTGAACTAGCACTAGAGAATCTACATGTTTGGAAAATTATGTATAGTGAAACTAGTCAGCTACAAATATGAGGTTATGTTTTCTTATGTACAGTGAATAAGACATTACAACCAACTTTTTACCATGATATTGTCATATTATGGACATGTATGATATATCTAATATTGTTCTTGGAGTCTTATTCTTCTAATATAAATATTTTCCTTATCTTTTTGTTGATGCCTAAAAAGTGAAGCCTGATGAAGAATTTAATACTTTCTATTGTTCTGGCTATAGTCTACAAAAATTTTGATAAAATGATAACTTGAAATTATTAAAAATTGTAAAGAAAATAAAATAATAAATGTAACAACATTCACATAGAATGATGACAACAAAGAAAAAGAAAAATACTTTTTCCATTTGTTAGTTTGAGATGAACAAAAGGATTCTTTTGTGCCAAAAAAACCAGTTCCTCAAGAAGCTACTCAGAAATCACTACACTAGCTACTCTTGCTTCCCTATCATCTTCTGTAAAACTACAAGCTTTAATTCTAGTGTTTGAAATAATGGTGAAACTCAAGCTGGTATTGAAAGTTACAACATTAGTTTAAGATATGAGTCTAATATCACAAAAAATTTAAACTGCTATTGACTTTCATAGCTTAAGTTTCATATTGTATGATCCTCATCTACAGTTTATAGAAATGGCTCAGTTCAAAGGCAAACATGCTTGGACTAAAAGCTATAATGAAAAAAGTCGAATGTGGTTTTTAATTTTCTTTTTGAACTAAATTAGCAATGGCTAATTTTTTACTTTGAGCTAAATTAGCAATTTATTAATTTTTCATTTGAACTAAATTAGCAATTGCTAATTTTCCATTTGAACTAAATCAACAAGTACTAAAATGATATAATTATTATAGCCAAACTCCAACAACAAAATTGTACTGTCACGTATGGCAGGGACTATGCTACAATGCAGTTCTTGTTTAATAAAAGATGTGACATAGTTTGGAAATTGTAGCCAATTTCTACATTTTTACAGCTTTTATAACCAAACTCCAACAACAAAATTGTACTGCCAAGTGGCAAAAAGTATGCTGCAATGTAACTCTTATTTAATAAAAGATATGACATAGTTTGGAAATTGATTGTCAACTAAAATCACTATGAAATTGAACCAGAAACATAACATTTCAACTCACAAATGGTGTAAGTAAATATGGATAAAATATCTATGAGATGTATGAGTTAAATATTGTTTAAGATGAGTTATATATGTGTGTGTGTGTGTGTCTTCTATATGTTCTTTTTTTTATTACAATGTATTAGCAATTTAAAACAATTTTAAAACTTTTATAGCACTTTATTTGATAAGATTATTGTTTGATAAGAGATAATTGATTTATTTGTGTAATTATTTTTACCTTGATGTTATAGATCACAATTAGTGATCCATTATTAGGATGAGGAGTGAAGTAAGAATTGGCTTACAAATGTAGTTCCATAAACATGTTGCAATGACAATAAAGTGAAGAGAAGGTAAATAAAAAGACTAGATAAAGTATATAATAAATTAAATTTTCCATAATATCAACAATCATAAGAGGTGTAAGAAAATTATAGATAGTGATTTGTAATTATTTTCAAAATTTTCAAGTGCTTTATTTGATAAGTGTGTTTTTTTCATATAAGGTTGAACGTCCATATTATTAAATATGAAGCCACAATATTAATATTCATAAAAGGTGTAAAAATAGTAATTTTACATTCTTAAATCATAGAAAATAATTCTCACACATAAACTTTGAAATTATTGATATTAACAATGGATGTCAAATATGAGTTAAAATGGAGAGATATATGTATAATAAAACAATATTACTCAAACTCAAATATGATTAGATATTCAAATTAGAAAAATAATTCTAATAAAACAACATTGTAAATACAACAAGAAAAGATCATTATACGTTACTAAATTTGATGACATCTAAATATAATGAATGATGGATTTCCCATGTCCTTTCAACAAGCCTTCTTCTTAAATAGGGCTTCTAAGTTGGTCATGAAGGGCTTAAATTGAAAGATAAAATAAAGGGTTAGGATTAGTTTTTATAAATGTGTATTGTATCCTCTTCACAAGTGGTAGAAGGAGGTGAAGATGTATGATCAATTAATGATGTTTCCATATAATTCAAGATGGGTTGAAGATGTGGGAAAGTGGGAATAGATGGATAAAATAAATGAAAGGTTAATATTGTGTCAAGATTCCTCCATGTTACATGATAACACTTATGAGAACATCGAGTGAGGACAAGTGGCTTTAGAAGACATACATGAATATAGAGAATAAAACCCTATTTTGGTCTGTAGGAGAATGAGGTGGAATTTTAAATTAGAAAGAAAAGTTAATTGATTGGACTAATCAATTGAAAAGTATGCATTTTTTAATTGATTCATTGAAGGAAATTTCAATTAATTTTAAGTGATTAATTTGATTTAATTACTTAATATTAGTGATTTGAAGGGGGATTAATTGGGATTGGTTCATTAGAGTCATAAATTAATTAATTTGTGACATATTTGAAGATAGTTTAGAGGTAAACTAAATTATTCAATCAATAATTTATTTAATTAATTTGTGGGAACTTGATATAAAGAAGTAAAGAAGTATCTATGTAGGTTTAAAATGTCTATATTTTGTCTATCTTTGAAATGAATAATGACTGAAACAAGTTGGATATTTTAAAAGAAAATATATATAAACACTTGGTAGTACGATATTAGTGACATTAGTGATAGATGGATACCCAAGTGTCAAAAATTGACTACTTGATTTGATATATTGATAACTTTGTTAATGTAGGAATGAAATATCCTTAAAATCATGTGACGATTGATTGGTTTAGTTTATTAAGATTGGACCCAAAAGGATGATTCGATTCTTGGATAAGTTTTAGATTTAGGATTCAATTTGAAGATAGGATGCTCTCTCTTTGCAAGTATGCTGTAGTTAGTGCATGAGAGATGTACATATTTCAATCCAGAGGCGGCTGTTCTGAGAAGATCAGAAACACTATTATCATGATATCAGTGGTGGCTGCGCAGATGTGTTTTCTTGGTGTGTAGATCAAATGTGGGTGAAGCGTGAAATCATAATCAAAGACAATTAACTTCTTGGAAGAAGGCCTCGATGATATGTCATCTCAATGAATGCAATGCTGGGATTACAATATTTACGAAAAAAAATGACTATGTTATAAAGGCTTCAGAAGTTCAAGAATGTGAATGGCAGACATAGAGTCTAAGTACTCCTACCATCTTTGTCAATTTTCCTGTACGGGGACAAAGGAGCAATGAAATCATTTTCACTACAAATATCAATCCATCAAAATATAATGGATGAAAAGATTTATGTCCAATGTTGTAGTTGTAACTACCGTGGCATATATAAATACAAAATGAGAAAGCGTGAACAAAACATAGATGAACTGTTTGACAGAATGCCGCCAAGAGATCTCATCTCAAGGGAGGAAATGAAGTGATTGCATAATGAAGAAAATGGAGTTACAAAGAATCTCGAAAAATACAACAGACGCAACAACTTTGCATATTGGAGCAACAACTTTGAGAAATCAGTTTCTGTTTGATATAAACAAAGCATGCGCACTATTTGACATAATTTGCCTTACAGAAACTTTATCCAACAAGGAACTCTTGTATAGCCATTATCACATTTCATATAAAGTTGATCATTAAACGTGCATGATTGAACTAATTCGTGCCCAAAATGAAATTCACAATGGAGCCATCAAGATCTTTGAAATAAGGAAGCTATGCTTGCAGCTGAGGTCATGTATCAATTATAATCTGAGTATGTCCTTTGTGTTACAATTTGGTTCTTCTTGTAAACATCTATGTAAAATGTGACAGTAATAATGCTTATTTTGGGGCTAACTCCAGTTAATAATGACTGCACAGTTTGATATTAATTATATGGTTATATATATTTATGTTTGTAGTTGATAGTTGCAGTTCTTTATGATTTTAGTTGTAATATTGGTGAATAAGGTTGAATTCCATAATGTCACCTCTCTCTTGATTTTCTATATATGGTTGTCCTACCTCTCATTTCATTAAGACAATTTGGGGCTTATGCATATTTCTTGTTTTATGATTAGTAGTTCATTGATTTAGTTGTCTTCATCTAGTATCAAAGCCATCTTGAAAGACGTCTTTGTTAAGAATCATTTCTATAGTTGTCATAACTGATTCTTCAAACACTAAAACTATTTTAAATAATTGGTGACTTTTGTTGACTTTTGACTTGGTCGCTAATAGACGACCTAAGTCAATTTATTTAGCTTTGCCATGCATGTTTTTATTTGATGAATAAATTAATATATGTTTGAATTTTCTTTTTGTAGGATGATAAATCTAAGTGATTAATGATTAACATGATAAGAACGGGTTATATGTTATAAAAGATCGTTATATTTGAGATGATTAAACTCTGTTCATGATGATTATTTTGTAAGTTTAATTGGTTATTGATTTTTGGAACTAACCTACTAATGTAAGATTTAAGTGTTCTATTTTTCGACAGGACTGAAGACGGGGGTTTGGTCGAGGTAGGGGAGCCTAGCTCCTCAGTAAGGATGAGTTCGGAATTGAATGGTTAATTTACACACACCACTTAGACGTTTTAAGTTTCAGAAGTAAATTATAGATTGAAATGTGTAAAATTTTATTCATTTGTGTATAAATACATTATAATTGATGCTTAGAATATGTTTTGATTCTTTCAAAAAAAGAAAATGGTCTGGCTAAATTTCTATTATATTATTCTTTTATCAATTAGGATATTATGGTGAAATTAGATTTTATATTTTGAATTAAATTTAAATTGCATATATTTTATTTAGATTAAGTGTTTTTGACTATTTTTGAGGAATAAGTTAAACAACTGATAGTGGCTGATAGTTTAGAGGAAAGAATTTAGGGGGAAATTTATATTTACATACTTCAGTTAGAAATTGTTAGGGAGAGTTGAATTATTTTGTGTTATTAAACCAAACTATTAACCTTAGTCTTGCTGGCATGGATGGATAGGAAGACTTATTCATTGCAGAGTTTTTACACATTAAACTAGGAGTCTTTGTTCTTTTTTGGAGGGCATGATTGGACATATGGCAGTTAAGAGGAGGAAAAGAATATAATTAATTAAAAGAGGGAAGTGATAACTAGGGAAGAGGTTGTGAAGCTAAAAAGGGAGTATGAAAAAAAGGATATTAAGAAGCACAGGCTAGAGGAAGACAACACGTGGAGATAAGAGGAAGGAAAGACAGGGAGAGAGTGAGAGGTGTGAGGAAGAAAGGGAAAAGAAATGCAGATTAGAGGTGGGGAGATTTGGGGAAAATAAAGGCAACCATGAGAGTTGAGAGGGTGATAAAGTGAGAGCTACGTAACTGGAGGGAGAAGAGTAGACAAGTATAAAAGAAAAATGCAACATAGAAAGAAAAAATTGTAGAGGGGGTACTCTTGGCAAAAGCAAATCAGGTTCCCTGTTAATATTTATGTTTTGAGTAGAAAATCTTTATTTGAATCGTGATTGCTTTGAATAATTTGTAAAGATGCACAACGATAAGTTTTAAATGCCTTTGTTAATTTTCTTATGGAGTTCTATATTAGAAACGGTTTCATATTGCCTGGAGAACACACCATAGCTAACTATGGATTAAAAGATCTAGGATTTTAGCTTTCTTACCAAAATAAGGTAGGCATCAAGAATAGGGAGAACACACATTAAATAAGATTAATGAAACAACAAGATTAAACCAACCATTCAAATTTGGTTACATATCAAATTTCTTTGAATGGTACTAATTATTATTTTTTAAATCAAATGCTGGGAGATTATTTTTCATTTTAACTATATAAATTGTTAGTAAAAATTCAGAGGGAATCTGATGCAATTTTGTGACAACTAATTAATAGAGGGGGGTGTAAATTGTTGTAGATTCGACATTACACTAAAAGAACTTACTACAAAATAGATGTACAACAAACTAAAATTGTGTAAGATCTATTTTGTATAACTTTTCAGAACATGTTATCTGATCTATTAGAAAGTTAATTACAAAAACAATTACTTTCACACAATCAATACCTAACATTATAACAAATTGTAAGCTTCTGATATATATAATAAGAAATCAACAATTTATTTGTTAAAGTAATTCTTGCCTGTCACAAATTTCATTTTTCATAATTTTAGTCCATTCTGGTCTAATAGCTGGAAGAAATAGGAATTAGTTGCAGTGTGTGTGTATAGGAATAAATATAATATGTTTTCACTATTGGTTGAAATGGAAAATTCTACCTGTTGAATCCGTGTGACTTTATGTTGTTTATATTTTGACCAGCTATGGATCTTTATATGATTTAAAACTTAGTACATTCAAGTTTGAATTGCTTCAAAATGATGATGCTATAAATTATAATGATAAATTAAAACCTTCAGAAAATAGTCAAATGCTAGAGGAGTTCTTTTAGTTGGACTAGAAAATGAATTGCTTGCTGAAGAATATTTATTTTATTTTATTTATTACTTTAAAAAACAACCGATCATTATATCTGAATTTGTCTTTGTTTGTTTAAAAGTAATATCGAGAATGAATTCTAGATTGAATCAAACTGATTGATTTGATAAAGTTGAGTCTTTTGAAAAAAAATTAAACTTAACCTTTAGGAGAAACCAAAACTAGAGATGTTTTCTATATGAACAAGTGTATGTGGTCTTAAATCTTAAAATTTGGTTTTGGCAGGAAATCATAAATAAATGAATATTACTTTAAACTCTTGAGACATTTATTTTTTGTTTTAGAAATTTTGTTTATGAATAAACCCAGTAAAACTACCTATGAATTTTACTTGTTTAGAATTTGATGTGTAATGTGGAATAGACAGAGAAGGGTAATTTAGTTGTAATTACCTATCAGTAAAATTGATTTTGGAAAAGATACTTTGGCCAAAGTTTTTCATTTTGTATATGTAATTTTAATATGCTTGGTTAGTTATTATATTTTACTCTCTGCAACCTTATGATTAGGATTTGTACTTAGTCTAAAGAATATTAAGTAGTTAGATTCACAGGTTCATCATATTCTTCCAACTCATAAGTGTTGAGATGCTAGTCTCCTTGAGCAGGGTCGGTGCGCTTTCCATTTTAGGGTATGCCCCGGGGGAGCTTACCACTCCATGGTCGGGCAGAAAAAGTGCCAGGGCCACACTCTCATCTCAGGATTTGTAGGTGGACGTGCTATCTAGTAGCTTAGGAGATAGGGATTGCTGACAGTGTGGTGCCTTGTTACTGTGTAATTGACAGTTTTGGAAAAGATATTATTCCATGATTATTGTATCTTCTGATTTATATGATTTGTTTGACATAAGGTCAAAGTTTTTGTAATACGATATATTTTTACTGCTTAAATGATTGTACTCCTTGACGATTTGGTCTAATGTTGTGATTTGTAACTCCTTTTTATGAATATTATATCTTGACAATTTTGGTTGGAATTATATTTCATTAATGATGTACATGGATTATTATTGGTCACCCTTGAGAATTTTTAGGCTTGTTTCATGTTAATTTCTTTATGGTAATTCTAGTCTTTACATGTGGTATCAGAGTTGTGTTTAAACCCTAGGGGTTGGGTCTTCTATGTTGAATTTGTGCTTGTACATGGTTCAGGAATAGATTGTCATCATGCAGACCCGAAACAATGGCCGATCTGGAACCAACAATGAACAAAATGGATTTCCCAATCAAAGGCTAGATGAAATTGTAGCCCTCTTAGATGAACAGAGGAACATTTTTCAGCATCAAAATGATTGGAAGAATGTCATTGAAAATGACTTAAGGAGTAGACAGAATGAGGGTCATCAGGATGATGAAGCTTGTAGGAAACATGTGGAAGATCAAAGGCTTGAGGCTCTTCAAAAAGAAGAAGAGGATAGGATGATTGAGGAATGGTATAAGAGAGAGGTCAATATCGGGGCAAATGCAGGAGATCTGAATAATGACCACATAGCAAATGAACAAACAAAGGACCTTAAAAAGGTCACACCATCTACTTTTGATGGGAAGACTATAGGGGATGATGCTGAGGCATGGATCATATCCATGGAAAAATACTTTCATGTTCAAAATCTTTCTTGACAGTCTAGGGCCTTATGGGGTGCTTTCTAGCTGATTGGAGAAGTAGCTACATGGCGGAATAATGAAATGACTGAGAAGAAGTTATGACTAGGACATATATCTTCAAAGGATTTTCTAGTCTTTTTTAGGAAATGAAGGTTACCACAACCATTTTATGATAGGAAAGTGTTTGAGTTCCAAAATATGATCTAGGTGGTCTTGTCAGTGACCAATTACCATGAGAAATTTTTCCATTTGGTGAAATATGTTCCACAATATCTATAGGATGAAATTTTTAGGGCATGTGAGTTCATTTTGGGATTACATCCTGAGATTGGATCTGAGGTTGAGATGCATGAACTAGAAACTATAGAATTTTCTTATGCTAAAGCATTGTTACAAGAGGAAAAATTGAAAAGGGTACCAACAATTAGAACCTCTCAATGAAATGATAGTTCACAAGGATTTAAGAGAAAGTATGACAATGATAAATAAAGGAACAATGGATGTCAGCAAGTGCGAAACTTGAGAGGTAAAGGCAAGGGTAATGGAGGCAGAAACAATAATAACTCTCAGAATTAAAATCAGAACAAAAACAATAACATGAATGGGAATAATAGGAATGGAAACAACTAGAGGAACATAACTAAAAATAGGCAAGGGTGAAGAAATAGATATTTCAATTTTTGGGGTAATCATTATGTTTATTATTGTCCTCAGAATAGGAATTAGAGAGAGGGTAAAGCTCCTTAGGTTCAACACCAAATTCATGCAGTTATTGATCATCACCAAGCAGATTTTGAGGCAACTCCCATCCAGATAGCTGGTAGGCTCTATGGACATAATGTTTCTATTTTGATTGATATTGGAGCTACTTAATGTTTTATAGATCCTAAGTATGTTTCAAAATTATCTGTTAGAGCTAGTTATTTATCTGAACTATGGATGGTTGAATATGACAATAGGATAGAGTGTAGGGTTGAACAATGTCTACCATGCAGTAATTTGAAATTTCCAAATTTTTAAACACAAGTTAACCTTTATGTCACTCCTTTAGGATCTTATGATGTTATTTTGGGCATAAATTGGCTACTTGTGCACAAGGCCATTGAATTGTAAGGATGAGTCAATTCAATGTCTAGATGATTCAGGTATGCCTACAGTAGTTAAGGGTTTCTAGAAGCCTTTGGAACTAAGGCTAATATCTGCAATGCAAATGAAGAAATCCTAGAAGAAGGGGTGTATGATCTATGTAGCTTATGCAAAACACTTAGACACTCCTTCTAGTCAAAATGATTATCCTATCTTGCAAGAGTTCCAAGATGTGTTTCCAGAAGAACTACCTAAATTGGCTCCTAAGAGAGAATTTGATTTCTCTATAGATGTGTTACAAGGAACTAAACATCAATCCAAGGCCCCATGTAGAATGAATCCCAATGGAATGTATGAGTTGAAAACTCAATTGCAGGAACTTTTAGAAAAAGAGTTCATATGCCCCAGCATGTCACCATGGGGAGCACGTGTGATCTTCATAAAGAAGAAAGATGACACTTTGAGGTTATGTATAGACTACTAAATGCTTAACAAGATGACTATAAAGAACATATATCCACTTCCTAGAATTGATGAACTATTCGATCAAATGAAAGGAGCAACAATGCTCTCAAAAATTGACTTAAGATCTGGATACCACCAGCTCCAAATCAAGGAGGAAGATATAGAAAAAATAGCTTTCAGAACAAGGTATGGGCATTATGAATTTGTAGTATTACCTTTTGGTTTGACTAATTCTCCTCCAAGATTCATGAACTTGATGAATAGTGTGTTCTGAGATTTCTTGGATAAATTTGTAGAGATTTTCATTGATGATATTTTAATTTATTCCAAGAATCTCAAGGAACATGAGGAGCACTTGTGTATAGTTTTGCATTGTCTTAGAGATAGATGATTGTATGGAAAACTATCCAAGTGTTCATTTTATTAGAAATAAATTCACTATTTGGGGCATATAATTTATGCTAAGGGAATTGCAATGGATCCTGCAAAGATTCAAGCTATACTTGAATGGCCAACACCACAGAATGTGAGTGAAGTTAGAATTTTCATGGGGCTTGCAGGATATTATAGAAAGTTTGTGGAGGGATTATCCAAAATAGCAGCACCTATTACATCTCTTTAGAGGAAAGGAAAGACGTATGAGTGGAGAGTGTGAGCAGGCTTTCCAGTCACTGAAATAGAAACTCACATCTGCTCCCATTCGAGTCATACCAGATCCTAATGGCTATTTTATTGTTATCATGGATGCTTTAGGTGAGGGTTTAGGAGGTGTACTTATGGAGAATGGTAAATTAGTGGCTTACGAGTCAGGAAAGATGAAGTAGTACGAGGTTAACTATGCACCTCATGATTTAGAACTTGTTGCCATAGTTCATGCACTTATGATGTGGAGACACTACCTTTTAGGTAAGCCTTTTGAGTTGAAAAAAGATCACATGGGTTTGAGGTACATATTCACTCAACCCAACCTTAATGCTAGATAGAGGTGATGGATATAATTCTTGAGCAAGTATGATTTTGGTATTGAATATATCAAAGGGAAAGAAAATAGGGTGGTTGACGCTTTGAGTAGAAGGAGACACATTACAACTATTTCCACTACCCAAACACGCCTAAAGGAAAAGGTGTTGTAGAACCTCCAAGGTGATGATGATTATGAGCTGGTCAAATCAGCATTGCAGAATGATCTGATAGAACACCTTGATGGTTACTCTTTTGATGAGGATGGTATTTTAAGATACTAAGGGAGAATGTATATTCCCAACCAGGATAGATTGAGGAAATTGGTTTTTGAGGAGATGCATTGCACTCCATTTTTGGGGTATCCAGGAGTTAATAAGATGCTTTCTGATATGCGGCCATTGTATTTTTGGCTTGGACTTAAAAGAGATGTGGTAGCATCTATAGCTCAGTGTCTAGAATGCCAACATGTCCATCCAGCTGGACTTTTGTATCCTCATGAGATACTAGTTTACAAGTGGTAGGTTATCAATATGGCCTTTGTCCAAGGTTTTCCCATGACTAAGCAAAAACATGATGTAATCTTGGTTGTGGTTGATAAATTGACCTAGGTTACTCATTTCATACCATGTAGTTTGAGGGATGGGTCCTTGGTTTTGGCCAAGAAATTTTTTTAGGAGATTTTTAGACTTCATGGAGTACTTGAGACCATAATATCTGATAGGAACATGAGGATGACATCCAGGTTTTGGACAACCTTAAATTCTTCTTTAGGAACTAGATTGAACTTCAACATAGCCTATCATCCTCAGACAGTCGGCCAAACTGAAAGGGTAAATCAGGTTCTTAAGGACTTATTGAGAATGTATTGCATGGATCAGTAGTACAAGTAGGAGGAGTATCTTTGGTTAAATTTTCTTACAATAATTCACATCATTCTTCTCTAGGTATGGCTCTATTTGAAGCACTATATGGGAGGAAGTGTTAAACACCCATCAGTTGGGACAAAGTAGAGGATAAAATTATTGTTGGTCCTGATTTGCTAAGGGAGATGGAAGAGAAGATGACTCTTATTCGAGAAAGGTTGAAGGAAGTTGTTGATAGCTAGAAGAGTTGTGCAGATAAGAATTGTACCTTCAGATAGTTCATTGTGAGGGAAAAAGTTTTTCTTTGTGTGAGGCCACACAAGAGTTCTATATCTTTTTTCAAAGCTTCTAATCTCGCACTTGGGCCTTTTGAAGTTTTGGAGATTATCAATCTTGTTGCATATAGACTAGCCTTGCCACCCTCTCTTGCCCGTATTAATAACGTGTTTCATGTATCTTTATTGAAACCTTACCATCTAGATGCTTCTCATATCCTTGATTGTTCTTTACACGTACATGATCTAGGAGTGGTGTTAGTGGAGCCATCCAGTATCATTAATCAATGTACCATCAAGGTACGCGATAGAGAAATCTTGTAGTATAAGGTACAATGGGACCAATTCTCTGTTGAGAGTGCTACATGGGAGGATGCAGATGATATGATTAGATCTTTTCCACACTTACTTCCATAGAATTTTATATATGTTATTTCATTTAAGTTTTTCAGTTAGTTATGGTATAAGAACTTATGTAGTATTTTTCATAAGACATTGGGACGACATCTTCTCGTAGAGGAGAAGGATGTCATAACTGAAGTTTCAAACATTAAAACTATTTTAAATAATTGGTGACTTTTGTTGACTTTTGACTTGGTCACTGGTAGATGACCTAAGTCAATTTATTTAGCTTTTCCATACATGTTTTTATTTGATGAATAAATTAATATATGTTTGAATTTTATTTTCGTAGGATGATAAATCTAAGTGATTAATGATTAACATGATAAGAATGGGTTATATGTTATAAAAGTTTGTTATATTTGAGATGATTAAAATCTGTTCATGATTATTATTCTGCAAGTTTAATTGGTTATTGATTTCTGGAACTAACCTACTGATGTAAGATTTGAGTGTTCTATTTTTGGACAGGACTGAAGACGGGGGTTTGGTTGAGTTAGGGGAGCCTAGATCCTCGGTAAGGATGAGTTTGGAATTGAATGGTTAATTTACACACACCACTTAGATCGACATTTTAAGTTTCAAAAGTAAATTATAGATTGAAATGTGTAAAATTTTATTCATTTGTGTATATATGTATTATAGTTGATGCTTAGAGTATGTTTGATTCTTTCAAAAAAAGAAAATGGTGTGGCTAAATTTATGTTATATTATTCTTTTATCAATTAAGATATTATGGTGAAATTAGATTTTATCTCTTCAATTCAATTTAAATTGTATATATTTAATTTAGATTAAGTGTGTTTGACTATTTTTGAGGAATAAGTTAAACAATTGAAAGTGGTCGATAGTTTAGAAGAAATAATTTAGGGGGAAATGTATATTTACGTACTTCAGTTATAAATGGGTAGGGAGAGTTGAATTATTATGTGTTATTAAACCAAATTGTTAACCTAAGTCTTGCTGGCATGGATGGATAAGAAAACTTATTCATTGCGGAGTTGTTACACATTAAACTGGGAGTCTTTGTTCTATTTTGGAGGGCATGATTGGACATATGGAAGTTACGGGGAGGAAAAGAATGCAATTAATTAAAAGAGGGAAGCTATAACTAGGGAAGGGGTTATGAAGCTAAAAATGGAGTATGAAAAAAAATGATATTAAGAAGCATGGGCTAGAGGAAGACTGCAACTCATGGAGATAAGAGGAAGGAAACACATGGAGAGAGTGAGAGGTGTGAAGAAGAAAGGAAAAAAAATGTAGATTAGAGGTGAGGAGATTTGAGGAAAACTAAGGCAACCAGGAGAGTTGAGAGGGTGATAAAGTGAGAGTTGTGTAACTAGAGGGAAAAGAGTAGACAAGTATAAAAGAAAATGCAGCAGAGCAAGCAAAAATTGCAAAGGGGATACTCTCGATAAAAGAAAATTAGGTTCCTTGTTAATATTTATGTTTTGAGTAGAAAATATTTATTTGAGGTTTGATTGCTTTGAATAATTTGTAAAGATGCACAACGATAAGTTTTAAATGCCTTTGTTAATTTTCTTGTGGAATTTTCTATTAGAAACGGTTTCATATTGCTTGGAGAACACACCATAGCTAACTAAGAATTTTAAGCTCTAGGATTTTATCTTTCTTACCAAAATAAGGCAGGCATCAAGAATAGGGAGAAGACATATTAAATTAGAGTAATGAAACAACAAGATTAAACCAACCATTCAAATTTGGTTACATATCAAATTTCTTTGAATGGTAATTGTTTTTTTTCAAATCAAATGCTGGGAGATTATTTTTTCGATTTAACTGTATAAATTGTTAGTAAAGATTCAGAGAGAATTTGATGCAATTCTATGACAACTAATTAATAGAGAGGGGCATAAATTGCTGTAGATTCGACATTACACTGAAAGAACTTGCTACAGAACAAATGTACAACAAACTAAAATTGTGTAAGATCTATTTGGTATAACTTTTCAGAACACATTATCTGATATATTAGAAAGTTAATTAAAGAAACAATTACGTTCACACAATCAATACTAGACATTATAATAAATTGTAAACTTTTGATATATTCAATAATAAATCAACCATTTATTTGTTGAAGTAATTCTTGCTTGTCACAAATTTCATTTTTCATACTTTTAGTGCATTCTAGTCTAGTAGCTAGAAGAAATAGGAATTAGTTGTAGTGCATGTGTATAGGAATAAATATAATATGTTTTCACTGTTGGTTGAAATGCTAAATTCTACATGTTGAACCTGTGTGACTTTATGTTGTTTATATTTTGACCAACTATGGATCTTTATATGATTTAAAACTTAGTACATTCAAGTCTGAATTGCTTCAAAATGATGATGTTATACATTATAATGATAAATTAAAACCTTCATAAACCAGTCAAATGCTAGTGGAGTTCTTTTAGCTGGACTAGAAAATGAATTGCTTACTGAAGAATATTTATTTTATTTTATTTATTACCTTTTTTTAAATGATCATTATTTCTGAATGTGTCTCAATTTGTTTAAAAGTAGTATTGAGAGCGAATTCTGGATTGAATCAAAATAATTGATTTGATAAAGTTGAATCTTTTGAAAAAAAAAAAACTTAACCTTCACGAGAAACCAAAACTAGAGATATTTTCTATATGAACAAGTGTGTGTGGTCTTAAATCTTAAATATTGAATTTTACTTGTTTAGAATTTGATGTGTAATGTGGAATACACAAAGAAGGGTAATTTAGTTGTAATTACTTATCAGTAAAACTGATTTTGAAAAAGATACTTTGACCAAAGTTTTTCATTCTGCATATGTAATTTTAGTATGCTTGGTTACTTATGATATTTTACTCTCTGTCACCCTGTGATTAGGATTTCTACTTAGACTAAAGAATGTTAAGTAGTTAGATTCATA
Organism: Chamaecyparis obtusa; assembly: GCA_027943335.1. Classification (NCBI taxonomy): domain Eukaryota; kingdom Viridiplantae; phylum Streptophyta; class Pinopsida; order Cupressales; family Cupressaceae; genus Chamaecyparis; species Chamaecyparis obtusa. Next base: position 232,344 of record BSBK01011970.1, on the reverse strand, counting down.
GTTGCATCATATTTTTCCAACTCATTAGTGCCGAGATGCTAGTCTCCTCGAGCAAGGTTGGTGTGCTTTCCATTTCAGGGTAAGCCCCGAGGGAGCTAACCACTCCATAGTTGGGCAGAAAAAGCACCAGGGCCACACTCTTGTCTCAGGATTTGCAGGTGGATGTTCTATCTAGTGGCTTAGGAGACATGGATTACTGATAGTGTGGTGCCTTGTTACCATGTAATTGACAATTTTGGAAAAGATATTATTCCATGATTATTGTATCTTCTGATTTATATGATTTGTTTGATAGAAGGTCAAAGTTTTTGTAATATGATATATTTTTACTACTTAAACAATTGTACTCTTCGACGATTGGGATGAATGTTGTGATTTGTAGCTCCTTTTTATGAATATTGTTTCTCAAAAATTTTGGGTCGAATTATATTTCATTAATGATGTACATGGATTATTATTGGTTGCCCTTGAGAATTTTTAGGCTTGTTTCATGCTAATTTATTTATGGGAATTTTGGTCTTTACAATAGTGGTTGGATGTAAAAGAGTCTTTAAGAGGAGCAACATAAGACTAAGATAATTAAGAATATCTTGGTCATAACTGAAAACATTAATTGGTGGAAGTGGTTTTCGGCTACTGCTATAAATTGTGGTGTTTGCAGCTTTGTGTAGAAGGCCCTGTGCACTCAATGCAGGAAGAAAAAAATTATATGGTATATACAAATTTGCAAATGATATCGCAACAATAAAGAAATTGGTAGTCAAAGAAACTGGAGGATCCAAGGAAAAGAGTCCAATCATTTTAGCGTGCACAACTATAAGAACATGGAAGGAGGCAGCCTTTAGGGAAAAGAAAAAATTCATATTAATTTTTTCTTCCTTTATTTCTATGGGAACTTTATAGGTTTTACACAAGTTTTTTAAACAAGGTTAATGATTTATGATAGCTTTGACTTGGTAGAGTTAGGTTTTTATTAGAGGAGATTATATAATGATTTTTATAAAAAGGTATTGTAATATTTAAAAAAAAATAAAAGTAAAAAAAATTCTTTTATATAATGATAGCATGATCATATAAGAGATTTTTTATATTGAGGAATTAGAATTTAAAAAATATATTTATCAAATTTTTTCTATAAGAGATATATTTCCATTTGTAATTAAGTGTATTATCGGTGATAACCGACATTTATTTCTCTCAAAAAAATAATTAAAAAATAACATTTTGTGTGAGAGTCCAAATTGAAGGAACGAGGAGAGTACTCATTTGTGTTGATTTCTACTAAATTCTATGTTGGACATTTGAGTCATTGTGCATATTTTTATGGAAAATATGGTAGGCAATGTAATGTCTAATGTGTTGATTCTCGTCTTTGAAGGAAATAATTTTACCTATTAATGTACTAGAATGCAAACTCTACGTAAATCTAAGGATTTAGGAGAAATTGTTCAAAACGGCTATGTTAAGATGGTAGATGTAAATGCATTAACTGGCCAATAAAAAAGGGGATACAAAGAAAATATAAAGAAAGATAATGAAGCTTTATACTTGATTTAGGATGCAATAACTCAATCTATCTTTCCTAGGATAAGTGGTGTTGTTTATTCAAAGAAAGAATGGAAAATATTAAGTAATGCATATCAAGGTGTACAAATTGCTAAATTACAAACAATGAGAAAAAACTTTGAAAATATAAAAATGACAACTAGTGATTCTGTCAATGAATTTTTGAGAAAGGTAGAAGGTCTAGTAAGTCAATTGAAAGTGTACTAGGGGAAGATGTAGATGACAAGCATGTCATTGAAATATATTTTTGATAAGTTTGTTTCCAAAATTTGAAAATCTAGTCTCTACAATTGAGATTTCTAAAGATCTCTCAAGCAAGCAAATTGATGAATTAAGTGGAATTGTGTTAATTGTTGAAGAAAGAATGAAAAGTAATGAAGAAATATTAGAGAAAGCATTTTACTCTTAAGAAAATATAAGAGGAAAAAGTAACACATTCTTCAAGAGACAGTAAAAGTGATGATAACAATAAGAATGAATACAAAGGTGAATTTAGCAATTCTAGAGGAAGAGGAATTATTCCAAGGGAAGAAGTAGCAACTTGAGAGGAGCAGGAAGAGGAAGAGGTAGAAGTAATGGGGGAGATACTAGTAAAAATAATGTCCAATACTTTCATTGCAATAATTTTGGACATTATACTTTAGAATGTTGGAGTAAAACCAAAAAGAGAAATGCTCATAGCACTATTGAAGATAAGAAAAATTTGTTCATCTCTTGATTCGATAAAAATATGTGTGGTATATAGACTATGGATGTTCTTCACATATGACATCTAATAGGAATCTATTTGTCAATTTGGATCAAAAGCATCAAAGTAATGTAGTACTAGGAGATACTAATTCTCATGGAAGCAAAGGTAAGGGTACCATTCCAATTACAATAAAATATGGTGAAGGGTGGCTGCAAGAAGTTGGGTGCCAATTTTTTGCAAAAAGTGGAAGTGTTTTTCCTATTTTTCAAAATTTATCTGAATTTATCTCAAAATTTGAGGCACTTAGAGATTGAATCTTGGAAAAATTCACTAATAGAAATTGTAGTACTTGGAGTCTACTTTTCAAATATATAATTTATTTTAATACCCACATGGTATAAATTATATTTTGATAGGCATATTTGAAAACCACTTTTTCAAAATGCCTGTTTCAGGACCATACCACATCCGTGTACAGCTACCATATTTTGACACAAATAAATGAATTTTTTTAAATCCTTTTTATGGAAGATACCTAAGACATAGAATATTGATGAGAATATTTTTTCTTATTTTTTTGTTTTGTAAATTATTTTTTATTAATTTTTAATTAACAATAAAGCTTATTTTTCAAACCTCTTGTGTACGGCCACCATAATTTAATATAATTTTTCTTTTTTTCAAAAATTCTTTTTTTAAAATTCAAAATAACTGAATCTATATTGATGACATATAATTTATTTTTAAAAATACTTAAAAATTAAAAAGTTATTAAAGTTTTAGTGAGTCTCACTATTTTACATTTATGTACCACTATCAACTAATAAATAATGTAAAAATAGTAAAAATAACCATATTATTATGAAATTTATATTTTTAGAATCGTGATAGTGAGATCTTTAATGGGTTTTTATTTTGTCAAAAAATTGATCCATAAGGGCTTCAAAAAATTACAGTAAGCCTTAAAATTTTTATTCCAATGCCTTAGCCAAAATTTTGGAGGCTAAGACATAGGCTTGGTCTCACCAAACCTATTCCAAACTAAAAACTGAGGCAGAGTGAAAACTCCCGCGTGCATATTTTAAGAAACGGGCACCCGTTATTTAAATTCAAAAAACGGGCACCCGTTTCATAAATTTAAAAATGTGTTTAAAAAAACATTTTAAATTTAAAAAAAAATTAAAAAAATTTTTAGAAACGGGTACCCATTTTTTAAAAAAATGGGTGCCTGTTTCTTGAAAAATGGGTACCCGCTTTTGAATTTTTGATCGGATGTCCGAGCCTAAAACGGGCACCTGTTTTTAAAAAATGGGTGCCCGTTTCAAGTGGCACAAATTTTCAAGCCGCGGACTTCCGCAGAATTGGCACCCAACTTTTTGCTTCTACCCTGAAGTGAAGCATATCAATGAAACATTATTGGTTCCAGTACTCAAAAATAATTTATTGTCTATTGGACAAATGTTAAAGAAAAATTATCAAGTAACTTTTGTTAAGAATGAGTGCATAATAAGAGATAAATTAAAAAGGAATCTAGTTATTGCAAGAGCACAAATGACAAGGGATAGGATGTTTCCTCTTCATTTTTCTCATGGGAACCAAGCACTAAGGTCTAGTGAAATGAGTGAAAGTAAAATTTGGCATAAAAGATATGATCACCTCAATTTTAATGGGCTTCTCTTACTCAAAAGATTAAAAATGGTTGAAGGTCTACCATTTATTAAAGATACAAAAGAGGTGTGTGAAAAATGTATTGTTGGAAAACAACATAGGACAAAATTTCCTATTGGAAAATCTAATAGAAATAAACAACATCTTGATATAATCCATGCAGATTTGTTTGGTCCTATGGAAACACCCTCTTTGAAAAATTCCAAATATTTTCTAACTTTCATTGATGATTACTCAAGAAAAACTTGGGTGTATTATTTGGTTTCAAATTCAGAAGAATTTAAAAATTTTGTAGAGTTCAAGAGTTTGGTTGAAAAGAAAAGTGGTAAGTATATCAAAGTGATAAGGTTAGACAATGGAGGTGAGTACAAGTCAAATCAATTTATTGATTTTTGAAAAAATTATAGAATCAAAAGAGATTTCATTACTTCCTACACTCCACAACAAAATGGAGTTGTTGAAAGGAAGAATAGGACAATTGTTGAAATGGAAAGAAGTATGTTGAAAGAGAAACAATTTCAGATAAAATTTTTTGAGAAGAAGTATACACAACAATGTATCTTCTAAATAGAAGTCCTACAAAAGTGGTTAAAGGAATGACTCTTGAACAAGCATGATCTTGGGTAAGGCCAAGTGTTGATCACTTCAGAGTATTTGGACATGTTTTTTATACACATGTACCTAAAGAAAAAAGGTCTAGGTTAGATGATAAAGGCCTTAAATGCATTTTTATTGGTTATGGAGTTAAAACCAAAGCATACATGTATGATCCAATAGGGAAAAAGCATGTGATAAGTAAAGATGTGGTATTCAATGAATTAGTGGAATATGCCAAAGAAAATGAAACAAAATTGAAAGAGATATTAATTGATGAGATTGAAGAGGAGGAAGAGGATGTACCTAAATCATCTAGCATAAGAGAAAGAAAAAATCAAAATATCGAAGAAGGACAAAAAAGAACCATCCATCAACTCTTACGTTGGATTCAAATTTTGAAAAAATGAAGCAAAAGTGAATTTTGTATTGATGACTCAAATCATGGAAAATCATGAGCCACAAACATTTACACAAGCTCAAGAAAAAGAAGAGTGGATTGAAGAAAAGAACATTGAAATAGACACAATTGAAAAGAATGACACAAGGGATTTAGTTCAATTACCTCTCATGGGGTCATCCCACAATAGTGGGTTACACTTTTTGGCTTGAATTGACACTGACCTTCCAATTTTCAGAAAAACTTTGACATTCCGATGCATATTGCCATTCAACCATTTGAAATCGGAAAATGATGTAAACTAGAGTCCTTTCGGATTTTCTGTGTAGAATCTAAATATATTTTTAATTTTTTTTTTAAAATTAATTTAAATCAAAATTTCTTTCTCCCACAAAACTAGTATGTTGCTGAAAATGGCATTTTCAAAGAGTTACCATGACTGCATAATGCATAACTTTTTTCCTATAAAAGATATCAATGCGATTCTTTCAAATATATTTTGGTAACATCCATACTGAGGGCATCCAATTGGTTTGAAGACATTATCACATTTTTTGCATATTTTATGTATGCTCAAAGTCGACCAAGCTAGTTTTTTGACCTACTTTCACTGCGTAACACATAACTTCTTTTGTATATATCAGATTTCAAATTTATTTTTTTTGGTAGAAAGAAGACTCTAAGATGAAGGGAACTGATACTTTTCAAAAAATTTATTATATTTTCTACTATTTTCTATTGAACGTCAAAGTCATATGTTTGAATTGGCCAAAAAACCAACATTCGTTTCACGTCAAACAACATACACCTAATGAATTCAAAACTGGTCAAGAGTATAGTCGTTAGAAAGCTGACTCAGAGCACTTTTGCATGGACTCAAGGTCATTTTTTGAATGTTTCATTTGACCCTAGCGCTTCAACCCCGAAACTCAAAAATGTGCTATTTTCTGTTGGCTTTTGACAAAAAGTCCTAGAAAGGAAGTTTCAAATGAAACTAGTTTCATTCGAAACTTCTTACTTTCATTCGAAACTACTTTCATTCGAAACTAAAAAAATGATAACCCCGGGTTGACATCTACGTCAACATCTGGGTCAAGAGAGTTTCGAATGAAAGTTAAATTTAACTTTCATTCGAAACTCATGTCAGCCAATTTGGTGTTTTTTCGTGATGGCGATGATCGCATATAAATATAAGAGCCATTTTCTGAATATTTTAATTTAGAGCTGCAAAATAATTCGTATTTTACATATAAAAAAGACATTTGAAGGTGTATTTTCCTACATTTTGTGATATTTTAGTGGAATAATCATGCAAAAGTGATGGGGAATCAGAAAAGAAGGCAAAATAAGAGTGCTCGACATTACTCACCAGAAACTAAAGAGAGATTACAAAGAGAAGCTCGTGAAAGGTATCATCGTGTGAGACAAGGTGTGACCCTATCTCTCTCTCTCTCTATGACTATATATCATAATTGATGATTAGGACATATGTTAATGAAGTTCATGTAAGCACATGATATTGCAATTTCTAATTAGACCTAGAATATATTCAATAAAGAGCATGTCTTATTAATAGCTACATATATTAGGACTTGAATAATATGTACATGTATACACTTGTATTAGTCAACTTAATCAGGCCTATTAGAGGTGTATTAGATCTATTAGGGCCTAATTAAGTTAGATTGGCATATTAGTACCGACATAGATGCAACTAGACCTATAACCCAAGTAGCTTAGATGCAATTAGATCAATTGGACCTGGTACCTAATTAGACCTATTACTTGACAAAAGGGCATATTAGACATGTATTAAGACCTAGTCAAACCTATTAGGACATGTATCAAGACCTAAAGACCTATTAAGACCTATTAGACCTATTAGGACCTATTAGAAACCTATTATGTACCTATTCTAGGACATATTAGATGTACTTATAGTATTATACATCTATTAAGACCTATTAGACCTATTACTTGACCTATTAGAGGTCTATTAGACCTATTAGACATGTGTGTATTAATACCTATCAAACCTATTAGAACATCCATGAATACCTGTTTATCTACCTATTAAGCCCTATTAGACCTATATTAGGACCTACTAGGAACCTATTATACATGTTCTAGGACATATTAGATGTACTTGCAGTATCATATACATGTATTGAGACCTATTAGACCCATTAGACCTATTAGGACCTATTAGAGGTCTATTAGACCTATTAGACATGTGTATTAAGACCTATTAGACATGTATTAAGATCTATCACACCTATTAGGGCATGTATCAAGACCTAAAGACCTATTATGACCTATTAGACCTATTACCTAACCTATTAGGAAAGTTAGTTTCATTATTCTAGGACATATTAGATGTACTTGTACAGTATTATACATGTATTAAGGCCTATTAGACCTATTAGGACCTATTAGAGGCCTATTATCTACCTATTAGATATGTATCAAGACCTATTAGACAGGTATTAGGACAAAAAGACCTATTAGACATGTACTAAGACCTATGAGACCTATTAGGACATGTGTGAAGACCTATTAGGATGCATTAGTAACCTATTATACCCATTATAGGATGTATATTAGATGTACTTACAGTATTGTACATGTATTAAGACCTATTAGACCTATTAAGACCTATTAGACCTATTAGGACCTATTAGATGTCTATTAGACCTTTTAGACATGTATTAAGACCTATTAGACATATATTAGGACAAAAAGACCTATTAGACATGTATTAAGACCTATTAGACATATATTAAGACAAAGAGACCTATTAGACATGTATTAAGACCTATGAGACCTATTAGGACATGTATGAGACCTATTAGGACATGTATGAAGACCTATTAAGACATGTATGAGACCTATTAGGACATGTATGAGACCTATTAGGACATGTATGAAGACCTAATAGACATGTATTAAGACCTAGTCAAACCTATTAGGACATGTATCAAGACCTAGTTAGACAAGTATTAAGACCTACTAGATGTCTATTAGACCTTTTAGACATGTATTAAGACCTATTAGATAGATATTAGGACAAAAAGACCTATTAGGACATGTACTTTTATAGTATTATACATGTATTAAGGCCTATCAGACCTATTAGGACCTATTAGAGGTCTATTAGACCTATCAGGACCTATTAGGAACTAAACTTACACATGTCTACTTTAATATCTTTAATAGATCTACACATGTCTACTTTAATATCTAGTAAGTATTAAACTTACTAACTGTATCTCCATTTGCAGGAGAAGGGTCATCACAAGCTCAACAAGACCAACCTATAGAAGTTGGAGAAGGGGCGTCTCAAGCTCAACAAGACCAACCTGTAGACGCTGGGGAGGGGACATCTCAAGCTCAACAAGACCATCCTATAGATGCTATAGAAGGGTCATCACAAGCTCAACAAGAACATCCTTTACAATCTCAAACAAGTACACATAGATCTCTATCTCTCTCTTTATTTAAGTTACATACCATTGTCTTGATTTAGTCTAGATTTGAATGATTATAATACACTATGAGCTTATACATAAATAATCACTTGTTCTCCTTAAGATGAGCTATCCTAAGATATTTTTAAATATTTTGTTTGCAATTGAATTACAAGAAACACATGATAATGTCAGCCTAGCCCAACAGTTGAAAAGAAAAATTAATCATAAAAGCATTGATCATTTACTTGAAATGGATGTGAACAAATTGAGAGAGTATGCCAAACAATCCACAAATACTACGAAAAAAACATTGAATAAAAAGTCTAAGGATATAATTGCACAATTTGAAAATCTTGATACACTTGAGAAAACTCAACTATTATCAATCACACTTCTTAAAGATGAGTTAAAGGAGCCATTGAAACTATTAGGTGTAGATGCAAGTTCAAAAAAGAGAAAATTGGATGACCTAGGAAAAAATGTTGTTGAAAGTGTCAAGGAAGGTTTGCAATCCATTGGGAAAACATCTAGAGTTACAGATAGGTCCATTTCTAGAAGAGTGATATTGACATCAATTTTAAATAAAAACATGTATCATAAAAGACAGATTTCCTCACTTTCATCTCATCTCGGGTATAGTAGGAAGACAATGTCGCATTACTTGAAAAGGAGAAACATTTTGGATGATACTACATTGGAAGGTAATTGGGCACTAATGTGTCGAGCTCCTCGCTCTGACAAGATTAACGAAACAGTCAGGAACTTAGTTATAACATTTTGGACTGATCATACTCGTCCTTCATCAAATAGGAGAGATGTCATGAAAAAGAGGATAGGGCCTAAGGAATATTTGCAGCACACAAAACATTGCCTAGACACCACACAACATGAATTGTATCTCTCATTTTGCAATTCAAATCCTAACGTCAAGATTGGACAAACGATGTTCGAAAGATTGAAACCATATTTTGTAAAGATAAATAAAACTTTTGAGACTTGTTGTTGTCGATATCATGTTGAATTCAATCTCTTCTTTCAAGGGTTTAGAAAGATGATAGAAGAAAGTGGTGGCTCTCAGAATGATTTTCCTAAATGACCAAGCCAATTCATAACATTGATCTTATGTGAAAAGACAATTGATAGTGAGATACATGAAATAAAATGCATAAGAGGCACATGTGAAACATGTGGGGATTTAGCTAAATTTCCTTTTAGGGATGAAGATACTGACATGACAAGGATGGTAAATTGTAAGAGATACAAGTATGTAAAGTTTGAAACAAAAGTCGGGAAAGAATCAACAAGGTTGGAATATGTAGAAGAAGAGATACATGCTGCAACATTTATGGAAAATTTTCATAAATTGATTCAACCATATATACGACACGTTTTCTTTGCTAAGTGGCAAGCTGAGCAGTTCCAACTACTAAGAGACACTTTTCCACTTGGAACAGTTTTATCTGTTGTTGATTTTGCAGAGAATTACTCTTTTGTTTCTCAAAAAGCACTTCAATCGGAATACTACTATACAGAGCAGGTCACTATCATGGTGCATGTATGTTATCGACATGCACAATTAGATTTGGATGGCATTGAAAGTACAACTCAAGAATGAGTCATAAAGAAAGAATATCACTTTTACATCAGTGATGATAAAGAGCATGACACTCATTTTGTCGAGCACTGTTTTAAAACATATTTTGGATATTTAGAAAATAAAGGCATAAAAATAAAAAAGCATTATGTTTGGTCAGATGGATGTGCAGCACAATTCAAGTCAGCAAGACCATTTTATGCGCTATGTGGATATCATCGATTCCAAAAGATACCACATATTTGGAGTTTCTTTGAGAGTGGACACGGGAAGGGAGAGCGCGATGGTGCAGGAGCTTGTATCAAACGTTCTTTAAGAAAGTATCAATTGGACTATTAGGGATATCGTATAAATAATTCTCATGATGTGGTTGAGTGGTGCAAGAGACACTTTGTAGCTCCAAATCAAGATAGCACATCTTCACTACAGGATCGAGTCATACTAGTTAGATTGTTCTAGGAGATATCAGGTATATTTATGAAATGCATTAATTTCTAAATTAAAGTTTCAATTTATGCGTACATATATATGTTATACTAACAACTCTTAAAAATTTACATGTGTTTGTGTATTATTCAGGTGTTGATAGAAGATCATTCCATGGATGCAAGAGGGTAGAGAAAACAAGATCCCTGCATTCAGTTATGAGTACAGATAGTAATGTGTGGTCATTGTATTGTAGAGATTACTCATGCTTTTGTTATGACTGTGTTTCTAAAAACTACGGTGAATGTATTAACCAAAAAAGTGGATATGTCAATGAATGGAATTTGGTTCCACTAGATGTTACCACTACAAATGATGAAGTTGAGGATGAAAGCTATGATGATGTTCCATTGATTTCCACTGACTATGACCATATTTCAGGTTTGATCAAAATTGGTACGTGTTCTTATATACATATGCACTTTTCAATTCTTAGGGTACCCATATGTATCTCTAATAAATTTATATAACTTACAGTGGTGTAATGTTCTTTTACAGGACATGTTTTTGCAGTAATAGCAGAGTATGATAATGTTGAAGGTGTGAATTACTATCTATTACATTGTACGAAGGAGAGGATGAAGCTAACAAAGAATGACACAAGCGATGGAATTATGTTTCCTATAGGTTAGCGTGCTATATTTATGGGTTTTGATGAATAAATTTATCTTGCATTTGATGGCCTTATTCAAATTTTTGTTCAAATTATGATACAATGTATGCATGTACACATATATATACACATGTTTATTTAATGCATGTTGTTGTTCAATTGTCTATGCAGGGTCAGTTGTTGTGCAAGGAACATACTTGAAGCAAATCAAAGTAATTAAACAGGGGGTTCATTTTATTGATTATCAATTAAACAACAAGGTTTATCAATATAGTCATCTTGTAATTGCCACACAACTATCTCTTCATCCAGTGACAGGACGTGGCATTCGTAAGTGGAGACTTGATACCGAAGAGCATGAGAAATTAGTGAATATTATCAAAGAGAGAGATGAACCACTTGATGTATAGTAATTGTGCATGTGCATGTATGAAAAATGATTTTGAGAAATTTTTTTTAGGGCATGTGCCCTTAGTGAATGGAGCAAATTTATTAGTAGATATATATATAAATTAACTTGTCTTTTTAAAATGTATATGTGTGCATGTGCCAAGAATTAAATCTATCTCATTTTGGATTTATAAAATTAGGATACTTTATATGCATGTTAGATAGCTTAATTCAATATGTGAAATTGCTATGTTAGGATTAAATTGTTTACAAATTTAATAAATACTCTTGATTGTGATATATTGCCTATTTTACTTCCCATATTAAAAATAATAAGTTTGTAATGTACATGCAACTTAATTATCTTAAATTTCATGTGCATATTGAAATTTGTATGAATTACATTCAAATTTAACATTCAACTAAAATTTGTATGAATTACATGTACATATGTCAAATATAAACATCAAATAGTACACATGTACATATTTGTCAAACATAAACATGTAATATATGAGATCGATCAAGAAGTAATGTAAACATGAAAAAAATATACATGCATGCATCCAACTATGTCAAATGTATAGTCAATCTAGAGATCTATCAATTTAGTGTACTACACATGTACATACATACATCAAGGATAAACATGTACATATATGTCAAACATGAACATCAAATATATGAAATCAATCAAGAAGTAAGCAATGTATACATGAAAAAAATATACATGGATGCATGTCCAACTATGTCAAATGTAACATCAAAGATCCCTACATGTGTAACATGTCTAAAAGAGCCTAAGAATCATCATGACGACTCCTAACAGTACGATCGGGCCCTGAGTAGCTATCATGCTGTGAGGGATGTGCAGAACCCTGTATAGACAAAGTGAGATCATACAAATTAATATTCACATCTTTCAAATGTTGATAAAATAATACTCATCTATTTTAAAAATGTAAAGATGTATGTACACAAATTGAATAAATTAAAAACTCACTTGCCCACTATTGATGTCATCATCGAGTGAGTCCTGACATCGTACATGATCACTCCCTATAGGAGTAATAAGAGGCATCTCCCCCTAGATAAAAAAGATGATAAAAATTATATATACATTTATATATAAATTTTGAATCTCCAACAATCAAAGTTTAACTAAATGACATTAAAACAAATTATACCTATGTAGACGGTGGAACCGGAACATGCTCTGACTCCCTCTCCTCGATCCTATCAACCAGGGTATCAATATACTGCTGCGCCTGATCGAAGCTAAACTGAACATCTGCCACATGAGTAGATGACAGTCATCTCTCTAAAGATGAATGCAATGGAGAAACCAGATGTGATGGCATAGAAGCCGACTGATCATCACGTGTCAAAAAATCTAGGTAATTGGTTGCACTCATGCCAAACTCAACGTCCTTGAGACCAACATTAGATAACTGCTGCCCTGCACTCACTGAAGGGTCTGTACAGTGTGCCTCTCTCTCAGCAGCAATAGACTGGTCCGTAGGAGGATCACCATGGGCACTGCTACTATCATGATGTGTGTGATGAGGATCCTATCACTGAGTGTATCTAACAGTACCCACATGATCTCTGACATCTGCTATAGGGATACCATGCTTAGCAGCTATAAATGCATATGCATCAATAAGATCCTCGGCCAAACTAGTCATGGTGACGCTTGCCATCTCTCCTGTAAGTCCCTCAAGGCTAGAAAGTGAAGGGATCCCTGCTGCAGAATACAAGTCATCTGAGCTCCTACGGGAAGATGCTCCACACGATGATCTGGAGCGCCGTCACTGCATCAAATACTGGGCAACCTGATCTACAGATATGGATGTCGCAGCCGATGCAATGTGCCCCACACTATCAATCACACCTCGTAGTTGGGTGCTACGAACAACATCCTTTGCTATGGAACCCAACGATGGAGCAATAGCCTGTGACCTCTCACCTAGAATAACCCTGTGTGTTGGTCTCAGACGATCAGGTCGGCGAAAAGCATCTCTATCTGCAAGTCTCCCACGCCCCTGCCCTTGATGTGGTACCAAATCTGTGTAATTAACCTGTTTCCCTAATCGCACCTCTGCATAGATCTACTGTGCGAAGTATAAGGGGATTTGGTTGTTATTTGGGTAACGACCATGGGCAGCTAGAAACCTAGGATATATCAGTGCAGATATAGCTAGATCCTGACACTTCGTAACCTGATATCCCTTCACATATTGTTTCTCTGCGTACGATGGCCAAACTTGGGTTTTAAGAATCTCTTTGGGCACCAGTTTGGCCACCTCCTTGAGAGAAAGATCAGAGCTAACCTCTCGTCTCTTTCTCTCAAGAATAGACTGTACAACATCTGGGGAATATGCACTAGTCCTCTGTATGTCATTCCGGATAGCAATTAGGCTATCCAGGATGGACTGACAGGTGTTCCTATAAATAGTGGAGCTGGAGGGACTATCAATAGACTCTTGTAATTTTTGAATTTCCTTATTTGTGCGGTCAAATAGGTTCTCAGATTGTTCCTGATCCTAAGGCGGGATAGGTGCATCTGCCATGTGTAATGTCTAGTAACCTAGATGTATAAATGAACTATCAAGATATGTGCACCTGAAAGAAATTATATTTATAGTGTCAAATAACTACATGTACACATGCACTAAATCATATTTTTTGAACTTCATTAAATAAAATTAAAGTACACTTCTACATTATTCAATAAAAATAAAGTGTAAATAACTAGACATTAAATTTGAACACAAATTATAACTGCTTAACTACATTATTCAATCAAAATAAAGTTTTTAAAACTACATTTAAACTCATTAGAGACTTATTATCTAACATGTAGGTCTATGTACCTATGTATAAACATGTACCTATTTATACCCATTTAACATGTACCTATGTATACATGTACATGTGTATGCATATATGTACATACTTGTAGACATGCATTGAATGCATGCACCTATGTATACATGTAAATTTACATGTATATACATGCATATATACATGTACATAAATGTATATACATGTAAATACGTGCATGTACACATGTACATACATATATGTACATGTGCATGTGCGTGTGTACACATGCATATATGCATGTGTAGACACGTGTGTACATGCACATGCACACGTATGTACACGTGTACATACATATGTATGCATTATGACCACACGTGCCCATGTATATATGCACATGCGTGTGTGTATACACATGTATATACATGGGTGTACACATATGCATACATATGTATGTACACGTGTACATACGTGTGCATGTGCATGTACACACATGCATATATGCATGTGTACACACGTACGTGCACATGTATATATGTATGTACATGTGTACATGCATGGGTACATGCATGTACACACATGCATACATAGGTACATGCATGTATATGTGTATATGCACATGTACATACATGCATGTACATGTATATACATGCATATATGTACATGTGCATATACACATATACATGCATGTATATACATGTAAATACATGCATATACACATATACATGCATATATAAATGTACATACATGTATCTACATGCATATATATGCATGTATATACATGTAAATACATGCATGTATATGTATACATGTACATACATGTAAATACATGCATATACACATATACATGTGTATATACATATACGTGTGTATATACATATAAATACATGCATATACACATATATGTGTGTATATACATATAAATACATGCATATATATATACATGTACATACATTCATATACACATATACATGCATATATACATGTAAATACATGTATATACAATATACATATATTTACATGTAAAGACATGTACATACATGCATATACACATGTATACATGCATGTATATACATGTAAATACATGTATATATGTATGTAAATACATGTATATACATGCATATATATATGTATATGCATGTGAATACATGTACATACATGCATATACACATAGATGCATGTATATACATGTAAATACATGCATACGTACACATATACATGCATCTTTACATGTAAATACATGCATATACACATATAATTGCATATATACACATAAATACATATATATACACATATAAATGCATGTATATACACATAAATACATGTATTTACACATAAATAAATGCATATACACATAAATACATGCATATACACATATATTTACACATAAATACATGCATATACACATAAATATATGCATACACATATGTATATACACATATATACATGCATATACACATATATACACATATACACATGTATATACACATATATACATGTATATATGTTAAAAAATACTAAATACATTAAAAAAATACATAAATATACAAATGTAATACGTATATATACATAAAAAATCAAAAAATACCCACTTGGAAAATGACGGTCGATGAATCGGATGCCCCACAGTCGAAACGTCACTTTCCAAATGATGGAAAGTGGGGTTAAAAACCCCACCAAAACCTAATGCAACAAGGTTTCGAATGAAACCTAGGTTTCATTCGAAACCTTGTTGCATGGAATATTTTATTCCTAGAAAATAGGTTTCGAATGAAACCTAGTTTCATTCTAAACTATGGTGTTTTTGGGTTTCATTCGAAACTTTTTAGTTTCATTCGAAAGTAGCACTTCAGTTTCATTCGAAAGTATGAAGGCATTTTTTTCCTCTGCCGCATTTCGGGAAGAATTTCTTCCTCCGAAAAAGTGTAACCCACTATTGTGGGTTGACCCCTTGGCAAGGAAGTTATTGGTACAAGATAAGTGTAAAAAATTAAGTATAAATCTGATGGAAGTATTGATAAGCATAAGGCTAGATTGGTAGCCAAAGGGTACACTCAACATGAAGGTATTGATTATACTAAGACATTTGCACATATAGCACGAATTGATATTATCAAATTGTATTTGGCATTGACATCTTAGAAAAGTTAGATAGTTTATCAAATGGATGTGAAGAGTGCTTTCTTGAATGGATATATTGATGAGGAAGTTTATGTTTCACAACCTAAAGGTTTTAAAATACCTTCTAAAGCACATTATGTTTTCTAATTAAAGAAGGCCTTCTATGGTGTCAAACAAGTACCAAGAGCACATGGTATTCAAGGATAGACTCATACCCACAACATAAATGTTTTTCAAGAAGTCAATCACATCCAAATGTTTATATTATAAGCTCGAATAAGGATATATTTATCTTAGTTCTCTATGTTGGTGATCTTATCTACATAGGGAATAATCTAGATTTATTTGTAGAGTTTAGAGAAGCCATGATTACGAAGTTTGAAATAATATAATTGGGACAAATGCACTACTTTCTTGGTATAGAAGTATGGAAAAATAAAGATGAAATATTTGTGTCTCAGAAAATATATGCCTCGGATATCCTACAAAAATTTTACATTCAGAGTTGTAAACTAGCTGCAATACCTATTGAAGTTGGACTTAAATTGTCTACTTTAGATGTGTTAGATCTAGTGAATCCCACTCTATATAGATAAATGATTGGAATCTTGATCTATTAACTACTACTCATTTAGATATCACATTCGCAGTGAGTTTGGTCTCTAGGTTAATGTTAGAACCTAAGGAGGGTGGTTGCAAGAAGTTGAGTCCTACTTTTTGGTAAAAACTAGAAGTGTTTTTCCTATTTTTCAAAATTTCTATCAATTGATGTCTATATTTGAAGCACTTAAAGATTGAATCTCAAAAAACTTGAGTAATATAAAATGTAGTGCTCAGAGTCTACTTTTTAAATATGTAATTAATTTCAATACCCATGTGGTATAAATAGAATTTTAGTAGGCATATTTAAAAACCACTTTTTCAAAATGTTTGTTTGAGGACCACACCACACGTGTGTATGACCACCTTTTTTTGAAGTAAATAAATAAATTTTTGTGAATCCTTCTCGGGAAAGGTACCTAAAATACTAAAGATTGATGATAATATTTTTTTTATTGAATATATTTTTTATTAATGTTAAATCAACTATAAAGTACATTTTTTAAACCTCTGGTGTATGACCACCATTATTCAATAACTTCACTTTTTTCAATTTTTTTATCTTGAAGGAAATTATATGTAGATTGATGTCATATAATTCATTTTTCAAAAAATGTAAAATAAAAAAATTTATTAAAATTTTAGATAGTCTTAGTATTTCAAGGTTAGGTACCCCATTGGCTTAATAAATATTGTAAAAATACTAAAAAATTTAAATCACTATGAAATTCATATTTTTAGGATCTTTACAATAGTACTAAAATGAGTTTTCCTTTCATCGAAAAATTCATTCAGGAAAGTGTCCAAAAAATTATGACAAGGTAGAAATTTTATATATTCCAATGGCTTAGCCATATTTTTGCAAGCCCAAGCATAGGCTTGGTCCCACCAAGCCCATCCTGAACCAAAAACCAAGGTAGCGGTATGGTTCCCGCTCATAGTTTTACAAAATGGGTGCCTGTTTCTATTTGGACCGTTGAATATGAAACATGCACTCGATTTAGAAATGTGCACATGTTTCATTTAATAACGGGTTCTCATTTCTTAAAGAGTCATTGTAGCTAAAAAATAGGACCCCAGGCATTATCTTAATGATTGACGAGTATTCAATCATTTATTTGAGTTATCTGTATTGCACATAGAATAATTTTACTCAACATTCTCTTTTTTTGGTCCTGTTTTGGATCTAACATGAAGAGAATCCTTTGAATTCAAATTTTGGTACAAACATGAGATCAAAGCAATACAGAAAGAGGATAAGGAAGTTTCTTACAATTGAGGATGTTGCAAAAAATAGAGAGGAGGCAAAATGAAAATGAGAAATAAGAAAAAGAATTTGAAAATTGAATAATGTTGGAGCATTGAGTTCAACAATTAGTTTAGAAGAGGATAACAATGAAGACATAATGATAGATGTTGAGGTTGAAGAATAAAATACAATAGAAGAAAATTCAGGTGCATATTCTAATCCAATATTGTATACAGGTATGTGTTCACAGTCAAATGTAACTTATTCTATAAAGAAATTGATCATTTGGTAGAAGTAGATTACAATATAAATGATCTAAATTTTATTCTTGAAAATAGTGTAACAAATTTTATTGCACATCAAACTCCACAAATTAGTAATATTAATCATAATGATAAAGGAACTAAAATTCAAGCATCGATTCAAAGTGAAATTCAAACCCCAATTCAAATTATAATCAACAATGTGGATGTAGACATATAAAGACCAATTGAGAAAGAAATCTCTTTGAAAGATAATGAAATGAATGGACAATTTTAAATTAAAAGTGATGTTTTAGACAATCTACATGGTTCGGTTTAATGGAGATAGATTAGGACACACGCAACTAGATTGTTTAGGCAAAATTTTTATTATAATAAATTTTGGTTTCAATATCAACTAATTTTATAATTAATTAAAATGAATAAAATATGAAAAGTGATGAAGAGGTTAGGCATTTATGTGAAATCAAAGAAGAAGGATGGGTCTCTCAATAAGTTGTTTCAATTTTTTCTAGTGCCTTTGACACAATCAGGAAGAAAAGTTGTTCTAAAGGTAGTAATGTGGCATAACGAGCAATAACAATAGCTTTAGTAAATAAAACTACTATTGATAAAAGAATGATTACAAACATAATTGGATATCTTAATATTCATCGTAAAACTTTAGCAAAAGTTGTAAAGAGAAGAGTTAACTTTGAAAGTGGTTTGACAAACCATTTATGGACCTTTAGTGGCAGACTCTCAAGATTTGACACAAAACTTACTGGTGAATTCGAAACTTTGATTGAAAATTTTTGGCACAATAATACAAGAGTATCACCTAATGCCAGAGATGTTTTTAAATTAAGATTCAGCTCAAAAATTCATGATCCACATCCAAAACACCTTTTGGATATGACTCAAACTAAATTGTATAATTTTTTTTGGATGATAAGATGTTAACTATTAGTATTAGTCAAAGACTTTTTGAAAAATGTAAACCATGGTATGTAAGGATTAACAAGAAAAGAGTCGGCTATGTGTAGGATTATGGTTTGCCAAAAAGTGGCAATGTGAAAAGAAGTCCTGATTGATAGACCCTTTGGAGAATAAATATAACTTTCAAACAATATAACATTTTTGAAATCTGAATATACATCACATTCTATGCTTCACCTAATACAATAATAATAATAAATTATTTCAATTTGATGAAGTTTAGACTAAGTTAAGGTGGTAAAAAATGAGAGTTTTTATATTCAGAAAAATTTGTAGCAGAAAAATCATAATTAATTATTTACTTAAAAAAATATACATCATATTCGGATATGAGTCTACTACTTTTATCTAGAATCTTATAAAAAAATATTATCATTTGATTTTGTTTAATGTTGTTAGACATACACCTATTTGTTGTATGCACCTTAAAATAGTCGCCTAGACTTTGGGCCCCCATTCAGCAATTTATCAAATCCCTGAATCAATATTTTAAAAAATCAACATTTTCAATTATATCAATTTTTTTGATCAAATCCTATTTTATCATTTATTTGATTATTCCTCGGGCTAACCATTTTATCCTAAGTCTTTATTTAATTAAAAAGAATATTTCCTCCCCTTGTAATAAATAAAAAGCCCCCACTTTTCCTCTTATCCTAAGTTGCACAAATAAAATATTATTCTTATTTTATAAAAAGGGAAAAGGTATTTTTTGTCTCATATGGACACAAAAGTCAACTCTTATTTTCTCATTGGAGGATATTTGTGCACATGGATTGCTCCTCTTTCAAGCTTCACCCTTGATTAAATATTTTGCCTCTTAATCTCCATGGTCCATTCCTTTTCATTTCTTATAAAAAAAGAGCTCTTTTCCTCATTTTAAAAATCAATCTTTTATGCTAATGTTATGTTGCAGGTTTTCTAGGTCACTTTGGAGCTTTTGAAGATTTGGAGCATTCTTGGATCTCACATTTACATGCTTTCATAGTTTCATTCTTGCATCTTAGTTTCATTATCATGGCATTCATAGTTTACATTTCCTTTCATGCTTTAGATTAATCTCACATAGCTTAATTAGGAAGGATTGTAATACTTGTTCTTTCCTTTCATAGCATAGCTTGCATATTTCATTTCCATAGCTTAGCTTGCATATTCATTTTTAGTTGCATTGCATTGCATTTTTATTTGATTCTTGAGGATATTGGCATTCTTCCCCTTGTCTTCATTTGAATCTCTCATTGTGTGGTTGACTAGCAAGGTCATACGCTTAATAGCTCTAGTTGAGAGCAAACTTAAACTAATCTTGCAACTCCATGCATAGGGAGCTATGGATCAATTTTTGAGACCTCACTCTTGAGTGTTCTTGAATGTAATGATTCATAGAAGTGCACTATTTTGTGTGTACACTTGTTACCTTTCTAGTCCTGATTGATAGACTTATTGAAAAATAGCTATAACTTTCAAACTGTATAACATTTTTGAAATCTAAAACATGTGTCACATTCTATGATTTTCCTACTACAAAAAAAAATAAAAAAAATTCAGTTGATAAATTTTAGATTAAGTTAACGTGGTCAAACATGAGAGTTTTTGCATTCTAGAAAAGTTGTAGAAGAAAAATCATAATTAATTATTTACTTAGAAAAAAATTATAAAAAAATGTGTCACATCTAGACATGGGTCTACTACTTGTATCTAGAGTCTTGTAAAAAAAAATTTATCATTTGATTGTGTTTAAGGTGGTCAGACATACACCTACTTCTTATTTTTTTTCCTGAAATTTGTGTACTACTATATTGAAATTTGAAATTTTCAACATATAGAATAATTATTTTTCAAAAAGGCCTAATATCTTAGAAACTAAATTTAATTTTCTATAGATTATCTTCTTACATATTTTTGATATAATATTTATAACTTGTTCAAATTTGTATGACAACTTGCCTATACCTGATTTTATGAATTTTCATTGCCACTTAAGGGCCTAGTTTGACATACCATGATTGTGCACATACCCAGTCACATGTTGTTGCAATACTCATGTTCAATTTCATTATCATTTTGATATTTTTTATCTCTACATCATACCATGCATACTAATGAAATGTTGGAGGATTGTGGTATAAATATACCACATCAAATTGTAAAGGAGTTTATATCAAGTTTGTTTTGTAACCCACCTAATGAGAATTATTATCTTTTGAATGCATGTATTTCTAGTGTATATGATGTATGTCGCAATATTACATTATTAAATGAATGTTTGCATGAAAATATTTCAATTGATTTTGGACAAAAATTAGTTGATGTACAAATATTTAAAACTATCACTAGTAGAATTTGGGCAAATAAATGACCAGGTGACTAAAACTTTTAGTCACGTGGCTAAAAATTTTAGTCACGTGACTAAAACTGATCATGTTCTACAAATATAAATGACTAAATAAATGACAAATTTGGTCATCGGGTAACATCACAACTAAAATGACTAATTAATTAGTTACCGTAATAAAAATGACTAAATGAATGTTTAATACTCCTTTACACATTAACATTTGATAATATCATATACTTGTATTCTTAGAAGTTGTATTTCACCAATAGTGTGTGCTCGCCAATAGACTTATTGTGCGAACATTATTCCAGCCACTATTTGCCAATATCTCTAAATAGTAACTATATTTAAAATTCATCTAAGTGTTTTGCAAATAGAATTTATATAGATCAAGTACATATAATTCATAATTCATAGCATATACCATTTATTGTAATTATTAATTAATTAAGAAATAAAATTAATTAATTAAAAATTGAAATATAATAAATATATTATTTTTTAATTAATTAATAATTACAGTAAATGAGACATTTTAGATGCTATATTCATGATAGTGTAACTCTCCAATAGTGTTCCAAAATAATTAATTAATTATCCTAATTATTCTTATATAGTGCTATTTCTATCAAAATTCAATTGTATAGTTCTTTTAGTCAAACTCATTGACCCAATTTCATGAGTAGTGGTTCACACAAATCCATATCTCATGAGAGTGAATGGAACCCAAGATAAATATAATATATCATTCACAATAATATTTAATTAGGATATCCTAATTATTTAATATAGTTCACAAGATTGTTCGAAATAAAAATAGTAAATATGTTGGTTTAAACATTATTTTAATCAATTAAATATTATGAACTATATTATTTACTTAATTAAATAATTAATATTTATCATATGATCAATCAATATTTGGGTGGGTATAAAAAAAATTAAATAGAAATAAAACGTCATGGGCCGATCAATATTGTTTGGGTGGGTATAAAACATGAAAAATAACCAAAATGATGCAAATAAAATCAATGCAAGCACTCTCTGGCCAAGCTGAAAACCTCATTCGTGCCAAGAAATCCCACTCACGCCAAGCTAAAATCCCATTGGTTACCCCATTTATGGCAAGGCAAAAGTGGTTTGCATGCTGTTTCTTCTATTCATGAGAAGTTGGAGTGATCGAATGTGAACCAGCATTACAACCCAGGTACAATCAATCTCTTTTATATGTTTAATGTTATTAAGATTTTTATTTGATAAATATGGGTTTTTATTTATAATTTTGTGTGCATCATTGTTCGCTACAGTTTTACTTTTATTGCAAACATATTTGATGTGAAAAGGCTTAATAATCTTGCAAATTTCATATCCTTTATCTTGAAACGAATTATCCGAGTTCTAGGTTGCTCGGTCAACTACAAAAGGAAATTCTTGTTTGACATTTTTTCCTTCAATAGTGTTTGGATTATGTCATCTACCCCACTGTAGAAAACAATCATCATTAAGGATCTCTTGTTTTACATTTTTTCCTTCAATAGTGTTTGTATTATGCCATCTACCCCACTTTGGATTAAATAGGGGATTGGGAGGCGATGTTCTTTCATTGTCCCTACATACTCAAAACATTCCAAGTACACATAATGATGAAAAAAAAATAGGGAATCTGGTACAAACAAGCTCCATAACTTTTGATTTGATAAATATGCTTTTGCCTAATGCAATATTATTTTGGTATAAGATAGTATCGATAGATGGTAAAAATAATGATTTTCGTATTATTTTGTAGTAAATAAGTTGTGATGTCTAGGGGTAAAGAAAAAAGATTCGTCATTTTAATTCACTAAGACGACAAGATTATTAAAATTTTACAAGGATGCTGACATACAAAGGAGATTGAAAGTGGTTGTGAATATAGCTTGGATCTTTGAGAAGATTCTTATGCATTCTTGGAAAAGCTTGTATTTTAATTTACATAACAGATCTGATCTCATATTTATGTATGTTGTAGAAAATTAAATTTTAATTTCCCAAATTTGTGTACATTTTTAATTGTTCCTCATCAAAATGGTGTGTGCATGCTTACAATTAGAAGTGTGGATCTGTGGCATCTTTTGATAATAGTAAGCACCACCAAATGATGGCAACATGCCAAGATGATGAAGTCACAAAGATAATCAAAATGAAAAAAACATCAATAAGGTCTCAACTATAAATAAGAAGAAATTGTGACACTAAAATAAATAATTGAATGACTTATGGGAGCATAAAGTTTGGGGGAACTACCTATCAAATCATCTTTCAAAATTAGAAACCTTTGATGCATTGTGGTAGGACCAATTTATATTCAGAAAAATGATGATATAGACATGACGGTGATCACTACGAAAATAATTTGTACTCACATTTGAAAATTTGAAATCAATGTTCTCATATATATATATGCAAGATGAGGAGAACTGTGTCTGGAAAGAAGAAAAAATTTCCACTGAGGCCCCAAAATATCAGTTGTAAATTTCAGTTCAAACCAAAGAGTGACATTAACAAAAGCATCACATTGCCACAACTTCAGGTAGGTCACAATGCATTCCTAGCTATTACGAATAGTGTGAGATGTGCCTTAAGAAGTCTTTAAATTAGAAAATAAAACCTTGCAAGTTGCATATCAATAAGTTTCAACTTTCTGAGGGTACCGACTTCAAAGTCTTGACATAAATATTGAGGGTCTTTCTATCCAGTGATATACATGACAGGTATATGGGAGGGCAGATCCTTCTAGCCATAGAACTTGTTTGCATTACTCTTTAGAGTAATATGCCATGGTTTCTTTTGGCTTCTTATTTTTGAGGGGTGAGAAATAATCTTAGTCATAGCCCTTAAAACAAGGGCTGCAGGGCAGCATAGTTCCTGCCAAATGCGGGCAGGGTGGTTCTGGGCTGAAGGAAAGAGCTGCAGAGCAGTTCTAGGCTGGAGAATGTGCATGCTCTTTTGTCATAGTGGTCAGATTGACCCCCAGTAATTTTCGACTGATGACATCTTCACGTTTGTATGGTCTGTTGAGGTCTCCTGTTTAGAACAAGGAATTAAGTAATGTGTCTGGTCTATTGAGGTCTCCTGTTTAGAACAAGGAAGTAAGTAATGTGTCTGCTAAGCTTTTGGATATACAAAAAGTAATATCACTTGACAAATTTTGAATTGTAGCACAAACCAGCAACACAAAATGTTGCCAAGGGCAAAAATTAATTTTCTTAAAATCTCAATTAGATTAACACAAACACATACAAGATTATCTTTAAGGATGAAGTAACCCTTAAAGATGCCACCAGTCTTGGTAGTAACAGCCAATGCTCCCCTAATGTGTAACAGTCGCTGGTTTCTTGACCCTGGTGATTTAAGCATTAAACATTTAGTTGTCATGATTTAATTTATGTAGCAACACTTACTACCTAGAATAGAACATGATCTGAAGATATTATAGTAGCACAAAAGCAAAATTCATTGCAGCATACTATTCGAATGGTTGGACCTCCTCTGCTAATTAGGGAAAGTCATCACATTAGACTGAGCATATTGTCACTGATATTCTACCGAATAAGCCCATGATAAAAGTTAGTTATTTGTTAAATGTCTATGAGATGGGGCTTCTCAGAAGTTAATATGCCAAATACTCTTATTTATTCTGAAACATAAATAAATTATAAGACACATATGTGGTGCTCGGATCACTAGATTCCCCTTAGGATCCTCATCTTTTCCTTGATACCTTACCCATTGAATGATGCTATGATACACAGAGAAAACTCTCCTTTGGAAAGTTGAATATGTGAAATAAGGAACCAAAAAGATATACGAACAAGAGCTTCACTGCAGTGAAATTAGTGCCAAATACTGGCACGGCAGGGCAGGGCAGTTTTAGAAAATGGGGGCATTGATAATGCCCAAATGACTACGCTAATAAGTTATACTCTTGCTAGAATAACTTAGTTTTTCATGGAAGTAGTGAACATGTTGATATTAGCTTGGTACTACTTTGTAAGAAAACCAGTGATAAATTCACACATTAGTTTAGAATGTTATACTTTGAAGGGTGTGTGCGTAAATCTTTTATAATAAATTTAAAAATGAATTTGGTAAATTCTTTTTTCTTAGGACAAGTATCTAATTTTTTAAGATAAGTACTCACAAAAAGATAAAGTGATTAACAATAAAATGGCAATCTAGAGGGTGGGTTATTCCACAAATCGTGCCAGTCCAAATGTCATGTTACAAAGATCAAATTTAGATGCCCTGTTTCAACATAAAAAGATCAAATTCAAAAGAGCTTCCTACTTATTGGTAGTGAACAGATAACAAAGAGCCAAGTGTACCTTCACTCCAGGTCAAAATTATATCCCATAAGAAGTCCAAGTGATAATCCAATAACATAGTAGCACTCTATGTTTACATAAGGTTTGTTACTAATACCATAGTAGCACGTTATGTTTACATAGGCTAACAAACCTTGCCAGCCTCCACCTGCAGCCACAACAAATTTTTTTGCACCCAAATCATCAACTGAGGCTTAAAAAATTATGATACAACATGAACCATAACGAAAAATATCATCAATTATACAGTATAAACTACACACTACCAGAATCACAACCGTGTAAATCAAGACTTGTGAATGGGTATATACACTCTACTGTTCACGTACCCTATTCAACCATTATAACTCCAAGTAACAATGCTATATTGGACATTGTTTCCATGACCAGTTTATTACTCGTGAATAGTACTGCAAAATCATTTTTGGTTGCATGAATGGTGGCCATAAATAGAAGCCCAATTGACAATGTTGTTACAACCACGATGATGACAAAAAAATTTGCAGCTTTAGGGTGAGCGACCAGTTCCAACTTCATTTGATACTCTCACACTGCATAGATTGAATGAATTGAATGAAAAGTAAGTATTGCATGTGAGTTTACTAAAGATAATGATGCAGTCACCACCAAAAACTAAAAAAATTTCTTAATTGTTCATGTAATCTCTGTATACCTTGGATATAGGGTCTAGTATTGGGCTAATAAGTTCCATTATCAAATAATCTAATCTAACGATGAGTTGTATAGCTGCTCAAATATGATCTTCAGTAACCAACAACAACAGAAACAATGGCATGATAGGAATATAATGGGAACACAAATATGCTATGGATAAAAATTGATCAATTGATATATGCAAAATTATATAACAAAAAAATTTAGTGGTATCTTCAAATATTGCAAGTATATATTACCTGATATAGAAAACATGGGCATGAATTTCAATCAAGAAAACCTAATGCTCAACTATATATCTAATACAATAAGAGTTACTTACGTGATTGAACTATGTTTCAATGAAGTTTATTCTGAAACACAGAAAAAGTGAAAAAGACATCAAAATTTTGAGGCAAGAAATTGAGGTAATGCAAGTGATATTTTAGGTTAAACAAATAGATAATATTGTTTGTCATGTCCTATTTTTGCGTATCTCATTTCGATCTGACCTTCTCATGGCTACTCATTTTTAAGTATTTCCCCTTATCTATTTCCTAAATCCGTGATTTCATAGCATCTTGTTGTGAGTTGGATGGGTAATTGAAATTGTTTTACATTTTTCTTATATGCTGCTTTAATGTAGTTTGTTAGTGAAACAAACTATATCTAGGTGGAAAATTGATGTTTGTTACAGATATACCAAATATTTTAAACAGTTTGAAATTTATATATGTTCAAATACATCCTTACCTTGCTTTAAATCAAATTCATACCTTATATGCTACCACCAATGTGTGATTCTTCCTTCTTCACAAATTTAATAGTGTATCCAAGGCACGCCAATTCATTAATTTATATGTGATTAATGTTTACCTCTGGTCGTGGCTTGTTGTGGCAAGCCAAGAACTATGTTTGCAATCAACTCAATATATGACTCTAATATTTTGTAAAGTGCTAAAATTGAAATCAGCGTGAAGGAATGAATAATCAGCCGTGTAAGAAACAAAAAGAACATTACACAACAACAGTGAGAAACCTAATGTGCGAAATACTATGTCTCCTTATTTTAGCTAAAATTAGGAAGTTTAAAAGCCATAGCTCTTATTTGGAGCTAAACATTGTGTATTACATTGACAACTAACTAATGCTTCTCCTTTCTCAGTGCTCTCTGCAACGCACTCAAACAACTTCATCCCATCTCCTACATTTGGGTGAAATACATATCATCCATTGATTCCAATTGCTTAATTATTTATAAAGAATGCTTTGCAAATGTCCAATGAGCATATTTATTTCTAAGTCAGGTTGCAAAAAGCGTCATCTTTTGGTTTGGGAAGGTTTTCCTCACCTTTGTTGCATTTGGCATATCTGGCAGCACATATCTACCTGATACAATTGGCTTGAGCTAAATGTGTCAGTTTCCAGCTTTCGTAGCAGTGACATATTCTTCTCTGCTAAGTTTATCACTTTCCCTTGTTTTTGGTCCTTTGGGTCCAAACAATTCTCAAATCCTTCTCTATCTTTCTGCTACTCTGCACATTAACTTCAAGAATCTCGTTTTATATTCTTTCAAGTTCTCTTTATGTGGAGTGTGACATGTGAGACAACTGGAGATTTATTAAGTGTCTTTGTGGTCATACACATCATTCTACTGAATTACAATTCAATTCAATTGTTGTCTGATCCATTTTTTTTCATATTTGTATCTCATATAAATTCTTCTTGACTTGTGTATTTTTTCTGGGACACTCCATTTAGAAAGAAAAGGACAAATGCTTGTTATATAATTCTGTATAGATTAGTTGTTTTGGTTTTATAACAGAATCAGATCCTTAAATTGTTTAACAATACACCTTTTGCAAGTGAAGAGTGAGAAAAGAAATGGGTGTTTTGTTCTTATATTTCATTATTTTAAAAAAAAATGCTAGCGAGAAAGGGTCATTCAAGAATTATTAAGAAATTGTAGGTGATCTTGGGGTAGGAAACATGTTTCTTCTTCATTAAGTTGTGAAAATGGCTAGATCTAAAATGTGACAGAATGGTTTCTATTTTTATTTTCTGTCAGGTACCCAATTAGTATAAAAATGACCACCCATCTTATTTGTTGTATACAATCCTCATGACTTAAAGTTTATCCATATGCTGATAAATATTACATATCACTGCCTGTCTTCGTTCAACTGTTGTCACACCTGTTGCTCCAAGTTTGTCTGAGGTGGCCATGCCTAACTACCCAATAGATTTTGGTGGTACTTTAGGTTGTATCCTTGCGATATCTACTATTGTATGAAATTTGAATAATGAAATAGGAGAGAAAGTATGCTCTATGGGAATGATGTCATGTTATGGTTCATGTTGCAAGATTGGTAGCTTCTTGGCTTTGTTTTGCCCTCTCTTGCCTTGGTTTAACTTTATTTACTATTATCTTATGGCCAGATTCTTCATATGGTGGTGGGCTCTCTTGATATCTTGCATGCTCCACTTGGCCTTAATGTCTGCTAAGGGCATGTATTGATTTACTATAGCTGCATCAATTTTCTGGGGCCTATTGTCCTTGTGTAATCTGTGATTTCTGGATACCTCACCTTTGTGCCCCCTGCTCCTACAGAGACGTTTCTGCTGGAACAGGTGTGGACTGAAACCATCTTTAGCTTTGAATGCATTTTTTGTTGTTCTGGATGACACTAAAACTCTGGGATGACATTCCCTCTGTAGAAATCCTGAATGGGAAGCCAATGGATTTGACCTCTTAGTATTTTTAGCATGCTTTGGTTGAAAAATTGACTAGTGCTTGGTCAATCTACAAATTGTTGATAAACTGTGTGGACAGAGAGTGGAAATGAAAGATTATAGGGGATATTAGTTGACTTGCATTGTGTGGGAGAACTTTTTTGATTGCAAAATTCTCTGTCAAAGGGAAGAGAGCTTTGATTTTGTTCAATGGCCCTTGTTATTTGGGTGCTTGCAGTCTGTACTTGGATCATTGGATGTCTTGTTTTATCTAATGGAAGGAACACCCTATTGGTACTAGTCTGGGTAAGAGTCCCCTCTCTTTCATTGTTTTTATGGAATGAAGAAGCTTTGAAGGCAATATGGAACACTATTGAGAAATATAAGACATGGCTGCAACCCAAAGAACAAAATTATTCAGTTGCCCATATTAGTGTGGAATTTGATGTTCTGGAAGGACTTCCTGAATCCATTAATTCAATAGTGAAAGCTTTTATCTACACACAAAATATTGACCGTCAATATAGACTGTTCAAATGCAATTTCTACCTTCAATATTGGCAATTTTAAAGGAACTGCGTAAAAAAGCCTAAATGTGAGGCTCAAAAAGAAGAATTTCAAAAAAATAATAGGAAAAGCAAGCAGGCTAAGAAAAATTTGAGTGCTTTTGACAAAGACCCTATTCTTACAACCCCCTTTTTTTCTGTTCCCAGATGTAGATTGTATGGAAAAGTTGGGTTTCCTTGGACTTGGTGAAAGAGCTGAGAGTTTTGTAAGAGGAGACACTACCCAATGATAAGACATTTCCAGCTGAAGATGATGTTGAAGCTGAATGTTTAGTGATTGCTCTAGAAGCTGAATATTTTCTAATGTCTGTGACTGGTCATAGAGACTAAAACGCTCTTAAACATTGTAAAATCTCTTTGTAATTGATTTTGATATTTAGTATAATGTTTTATCTTTCAAATGAATCTAAATTCATCTATTTTTGTGAAGATTTGTTTGAGATGTTAAATCTTTTGTAAAATTTGCCTTAATACGCTCGTTCATTGGAGTTTGGTCAGAGATTTATTGATATCTTTTATTTGCACCGTCTAAAATTCTTATAAATTGGAGATTTGCTTTTATTTTGGATTATAGTTCCAATGAATTCACTTTCAAAATGATTGGTTCAGGACTGGGAGAGATATTGGGTACCCTAGAAGCAGAAAGAATGGACTTTCTGAGTTTTTTTGTTGACAATAAAATGGGTCTTTGTCCAAAGGCCATAACTCTTTAATTAACCATTGGATTGTTCTCTACTTTGGATATGTTTTACAAGGACTAGTGTTTAACAACTCCACCAGAGAGATTTACAAGGTGAGTCCTAAAACAAAAATGGTGAATAACAGAATCTAGAATAGGAAAATTGTCATGAAAATGACAGTCACAGTCATGGAAGGTTGTTTTTGGATGATTTGGTCCTTGTCCAAAGGATAACCAGTGACATGAAAAGGGTTTATCCATGACTTAATGCACTTGATGGAGTAGGTGTATATTTCTATAATTGTTTGGATAAGTATTTGGTTATATTAATATGTAAGGACAGTGACATATTTGTGGACAACAAACTCTTCTATTATGCAATGATTACAAATATTGTGTCTAAGGTGTGAAGACAGTTTATATTTATTGTGGAAATGATGAATGAAAAAACAATGTGTTGAGGTTTGATATGCAGGTATGAACAACCATGGAGGAGTTATGGAGAATCTCCATATGTGTAAGTTATCCAAGATCAAGGCATTGATGACAAGTGAAGGTGATCTAAAGTATGAAATGATAATGGTTGGGTTGAATGTTCATTAGAAGTGTGTAATTAAGATAAGGTGAACTTATCAGGTCTTATTGAATGATTGAGTCTCTAATGTTGAATAGTGATATAGAAGAGGATTGGGGAACCTATCATGGTTCCATATGCTATTGATTGTATTGATGAAGAAGCTAATTGTATTGTCTCTAATGGATTATTGTCAAGATGAAATAGGGATGGATCAATATGATACTAAGAGATAGTTTGGTGTTGCGGGAACCTCTACATCACTAAGTTAAGAAAGAAGAATGCAGAAATTAGATCCAAACTTCAAAGGGACTTCTAAAAGTATAGCCGTGGGCAAACTATCCACCTTGGAATCAATGAGAAAAAAAATTTAAATCTAGTAAAAATAAGGCTCGGTTGAGGGGCTTATCAGTGGGTATGCTTTCTGATCTTGCTTAATATTTGTACACTTGTCCTTTTGTACTCCCCAATTTTTCTAGGGTTGTTTCCTATGCAATTTTGGTTCTTCATTTCAAGAAAACACACAAAAAAATCTACTAGAAAACACTATGGTGGATCTATTATCATGTAGTTTAAGGTCAATGTGCTGCTATGCCTAGCAAAAATTGCTAATTTACATGCTTATAATTTGAGTTATTGGGATTTCCCTAAACCCCTTTTACCTTTATAGGTCTAGTTTGGGAACCTCAAAAGACCCACAGGAAACCTGGGGTGCTCAGATGGGAGCTTGGTCTAAACTTGGGAAAACCTAGGGGGGCCCAAGGGCTGCCCAAAGAAAAAACAATTCTTATTTTTTATATTAAGCATTTTTATAAACAAAAAAGTGTCAAATACCTATATTTTCCCTTTAGTGATAAATTTGTGAAAATAGCGTGCACCATGAAAATTCAAACGATTTGGTAGTGGGGGCTTCTTGCAAACCTTGTGAGGGGCACCCCCCTCAACCTCATCGGGACCATTGCCCCTAGACTCCCATGACAAGCATTTCCCCTTGATGCCACTAGGGATGTTGCCCCTAGATCCCCACAAAGACATTGCCCCTTTACCCCATTGGGATTTCCATTCCTAAACCACCACTAATAATTGGTATCTATTGTCATACTAGAAAATTAGAATGATGGGTGATGATGAATTGGAATCTAACTCTTTAGTGTGTTGACTTAGGTGTTGTTGTTGCACAACTTGCCAAGTGGAAGTAGCATGGTAACTTGTGGTTCTAATGAATTTGAACCAAATATTGACTTTGATGCTCTTGATGAAGAGCAATATGAAGATAATGATTGTAATTTTGATTGTGTATTGACATTTCACAAATCATTGAATTATGAATTTATAAATTTTTTCATTTTTGTTTGTTGGCATCTTCTAAATACAAACCTATACTTGGGATCTGCACCTACCCGAACCTTGAACCCATACTGATCACCATGACCATACTAGGGCCAACAACTTAGCTTATAATTCCACATATATGGTGCCACACAGAATGTGTAAATTAGAATAATGTTTTGTCAAGGATGCTTCTATTTTGAAGCACATTAGAAATTTATCTATTCTGATTTTCTTAAAGATTGTGAGCCACAAAACAATTGTTTCTAGAGCTTACACATTTCTGTGATGTTTTTTTTACATTATACTTATGCACTCAAGGTTACAAAGTTGTCTGAGTATTGGTCTGATTATTTCACATTGGTGATGATGAGAAATATAATCAACACTATACATCATTGTTGGGCAAAACAACTATTTACTTCATTGATCCAAGATATAATAGACATCTAAATATCTTGCAATGAAATATCACAACCTTTCTTCTTGATAAATTTTATTAATCATCACAAAGTGATTCTGATATTTGTTCTGAAAACACCGGGGAAGCTTCTTTTAAAATAAAAATCTGCAGTTAAAAAAGAAAAATACAATGAAAAATATGAAGAATAAAATGTTGACAAAGAAGGAAGAAAATTAAATAAAAATAGCAGAACAATCTAGATATCTTGTTTCATGCACAACCTGCATTTCATGCTGCATGCAGAAATCTAGAAGTTTCTGAAATCTTTGTCACAGAGTTCTGCATTTTTGAAATCCTTGTACTGGAAATATAGCTCTACACCTGCCAGTTGCATTTGCTTGAAAGTTTCTAAATCCTTTTCAACAAATCCATTTTGTGCATATCATGTAATCATGGCATTCCATGTGACCACATTTGTTTGAGGTATTACATCAAATAGTTCACGTGCCTAGAACATTTGTTATCTGACATTTTTTATGACTGTGGTTGTTAATTTTTTCATCTTGTTTCTCTCTTTTTTATTCAAACCAGTTGTCATTGAGAGATACATATTTTAACATCTAGTGGGCCAGTGGTAAGTCTCATTTGGGATATGTTCTTTTGTATGAGTCTAGGTTGCAGTTGTGGTGAATATACCCTATGTGATACTCCCGAAGCATATATGATTAGTGTTTCATGATGTATATATGTATAGTATTCCATGGTGTATAGTTATGATATGTAGCTTGTGCTTTTTTTTTGGTTTTAGATAGGATAACATAGCTATATAGCTCATAGCCTATTATCAAAGAATTCAAAATATTACATTTCATTTGCATCAATACATTCTGTTAAAGTTTTAGGATCATTGCAAATGTAATAGTACTATCTCATTGTATGTGTTTTCCAAATGCAACAATCTCTTGCATTTATATTGAGAATGAGCCAAGAAGAGACATGTCCCTTCATGAGACTTGTCTATTCATTAATATGTAATTAATATAATGACAATTATGATTATATATGATTATATATATATATATATATATATATATATATATATATATATATGTATATGTATATGTATATGTATATGTATATGTATATGTATATGTATATGTATATGTACATGTACATGTACATGTACGTATACGTATACGTATATACATACATATATACATATATATATATATATATACACATATATATATATATACACACATGTACATGTACGTATACGTATATACATACATACACACACACACACACACATATATATATATGTATGTATATATGTATGTATATATATATATATATATATATATATATATATATATATATATATATATATATATATATATATATATATATATATATATATATATTAATATTGACTCAATGTTTATTTGATTGAAGCTACAAAACATCAACACTCCCTCTTAGCTAGGGAGGATAAATCAACCCAATGTCAACACTTAAGACACTTGACAAAATCAATCATATGATGTAAGAAATAAAAGCATCATCCTCAAGATGTAGTCAATAGATATGTGGATTGCCTCCATCGGTGATTCTATCCACAAGTTCTCAGGCGGATTGCCTCCATCAGTGATTCTATCCACAAGCTCTTGAGTATTGGCCTATCAGAATGTCAACACATGACATTCACCAAATACTCTGAGTATTGGCCTATCAGAACATCAACATATGATATTCACTAGGTACTCAACAAGGTATTGGCCTACAGAATATCAACACATGATATTAAACAAATACATGTCATATATCTATACAAACAACTCATAGACCATCAATGACATCTAACACTTAGTTGTTGATTTACAAGATATATCTATGCAAACAACTTATAGACCATCAATTTAATGACATCTAACACTTAGTTGTTGCTTTACAAGATGTATCTATAAAAGCAACTTATAAACCGTCAATTTAATGACATCTAACACTTAGTTGTTGCTTTACAAGATGTATCTATAAAAGCAACTTATAGACCGTCAATTTAATGACATCTAACACTTAGTTGTTGCTTTACAATATATATTTATGTAAACAACTCATAGACTGTCAACTTAATGACATCTAATACTTAGTTGTTGCATTAATTCATCATGATCTATTTCAACATTATAAATAATGTATATCATGATTTAAGTTATTGTAAGATCGTCACTTTCCAATAACTTCTACAAATAGAAGTGATAATCATATGGAAGTTGTCACTTCCTCATGATTTACATAGGGGGCAGGCCCATTAAAAACATTCATGTTTCATTAGTATAATAATCAATTATATCAAGTTTACCACAGAAGTGTTTCACCTTAAATAGTGAACTCCCTCTCAATCAACATGGTCAAGATTGTCACAAATTGACTAAACCATCTGCTCCCTCTGAAGCTCAATTTTATCAAATTCTTGACCTCTTCTAAAATTTCAGACTCCCTTTGCATCTAATCTCAATCATAAATTCATTTGTAAGAATCAAGTTCTTTCTCCCTTGAATGCAATCAGCTTGTGCCTATGTCCTGAAGGTATGTCAAAGAGAGATTACAAATAGCTCACTAAACTATCTCGATCATAAATACCAATGATAGAAGCATACAAGATTTTACTAAACAATAGTATAGCATGAATTACAAACTCAAAAATTATGTGCATTAATAAAACATGAAACAATATCTTTTATAAATTTCAAGTATTTCAATCCTTAACGTGAGCCGATATAGAAAATATCATGCAAATTCACAAAATGAAGTCATCGTTCTCAAACATTACTATAATTCTTCACATGAACTATATTTAATGTCCAAAGGTTCTAGACACTATCACAACCTTCAATCTTATTAAATCTCCCTTCAAGTGGTTAGGCTTTTAAAAAAGGAACCTCACACTTCTTCTGATTTTTTTTAAAAAAATTTCATAGACCCGTACATAGTTGGTCATAACTTTTTAACCTAGCATTTTCTCTTCAATCTCTCCAATGAGATTCTTGTAAATTGGTTTATCGCCAACATATCTGAAATTTAGAAAACTCCAACGGTGCATTTGTGAGATATGGTCTTCATACTGAGACTATATTTTCTGAGATAGGCACACATTCACCATCAACAAACTACTCTCTTCCATTTGCAACTTGGCTCTGATACCATGTTAAAGTTTTAGGATCATTGAAAATGTTATAGCACTATCTCATTTTATGTGTTTTCCAAATGCAACAATCTCTTGCATTTATATTGAGAATGAGCCAAGAAGAGTCATGTCCCTTCATGAGACATGTCTATTCATTAATAATGTAATTAATATAATGACAATTATATATATATATATATATATATATATATATATATATATATATATATATATATATATATATATATATATATATATATATATATATATATATATATATATTGACTCAGTGTTTATTTGACTGAAGCTACAAAACATCAACACATTCATTAAGAATTTTTTATACTTAAAGATTTAGCATATCAAAAGGGGCACTATCTATGCTAGCCTTTCTTGAATGAAGGTTCATAGTCGACAATTTCTTAGAGTAGTTAGTTTAAGGTTAAGATACTGGTATGGGTATAAGATTATGTTGGTAAATATATAGGTCAGTGCAATTTCTTTGGTTATTTTTGTCAGACAAATTGTTGTGAGAGTTCTATAATGATTCATAAGACTGCAAGCAAAGATATTACTTTATGTTGTCAGAAAGTGGTTTCTTGCTCAAGACAAGCTGGAGCAACAATGAGGTTAAGCTGATGCATTGGCCTGTGCCAAGTGAAGCCATTCATGGTGGAAGTGGTGGATATTTCCTCTCTGGTGGCTTGGCACATGCAGTATGGGGCATGCCTGCCTTAGACTATGTAGGTGCATGAAACTGTTTGGCTTACGCGGAAGAGTTCAGAGATAAAGAGATTTTAGGTTCAACTGTTGAATGCTCTTGGAAAATTCTTGCAAAAGCTAGTATTCATAATATGTGTCTTTTTTTCCTACCTGACTAACATATTAGAGAAGCTTTGATATTTCTATTAACTTCATGTATTATAGACCATTTTATTTGTTAAGTATGTATAATATGTCATTTTTTTTATTAAATACATTGCATAGCTAATGTTTTGGATGAAGTACTTGAATCAGATCCAATTTCTTTTTTAGGCTTGGAGTTCTCTTCCCTAATTACAAATAAATGGGTTTTGAAGTAGCTAAAGTTGAAAAGTGAATTACAAGATTGTGGTGTAAGGAATAAAAAATCTTTGAATTCTGAAGCTCCCAAAAATAGTAAGTCTGAATATTCATCTTTCTTTTCACTCAAAGTTTACTTTCTTTTCACTCAAATTTTGAAGAGGACAAGTTCTAGTGTAATTGAATGTTACTTTTGAGTGCATTGATGTAAATTAGTCATTTGTTGGCATCAATTTAATTTCAAATTTGTAAGCTTCACACAACCAAATTAAATTTATCTATGAGGCTCCACCTAGTTGTGTTTGATACCCAGGTAAGGTGGATTATTGAGGACTTGGAACCTAAGATCTCCCAAATACTGGTTTGAGTCCTTGCAAATTGATATGACAAACATTTTTCAGTTTGGGAATTTAACTTAAACCTTCAAGTTTGTAAGCTTCACACAACCAAATTCATTTACATATGAGCTTCTAATAAGAACTTAGGACCTGCCAAATTCCAATTCAGGCAGTCTACCAACTGAGCTATCAATCCTTTGTGAGTAGAAGATTTCAAGCTAAACCTTCTCTACTATTAACATTGCAAAATTGTAAGCTTAACACAACCAATTTTATTTATAAAAAAGTTTGTAGATATTTTGTTGAATACATTCGATGAAGGGCTACACCACCCAACAACAACAACACAAAAATTGCAAACCAAAAAATACTTTCTTTCTATTACTTCAAATGAAAATGGAAGTACAATATCAACACTCACAAAATATTAGTCACTTAGGCTTTACACATCTGCAAGTTGGAGCTACAAGATTTGTTTCTTAAGCTTTGTATTGAAGAACTCAACTTTGATGTTGCACTCAACTTTGGATGATCCACTCACCTCTGTATGCTTAACAACTAGCCCAAGCCCTCAATTTACAGCATTTAAGTGCCTTTTGGAAATCACACACCTAGTCTTGGATATCACCACATGGATGTCAAGGCAATTTTCCAAAGTGGGTGCCTAAAGAGGTGACTTTTCTCATTCTTTTTGTAACCACTCAATACATGTGGAAGCTTGTCTCTTCCCTTTCCTCAAATCCATGCTAAGATCAAATCCATGCTAAGATGGGGATTTTCCTAATTTTAATAATAGAAATACTTGCCCACTCATAAAAAATATATTTGCATTTAGACATAGGCCACAAAATATAAATAATTTCAATCCCCTTATGCCCCTTTGGACACTTTCCTAGGTACATGGAGACCTATAATAGCTTGCATTTAATTTTATTTTTCCAACCTTAACTGAATTAAGGATAAACCTTAATGGTAATTGATTTTATTGGTCGCTAGTGTATGGACCTAAAATCTCCCTTTGTAAAATGAAAAAGGTGCACTGTGTATCTAGTAAGAATCCAATGAATCAATGCAACAGTTTTAAAGAGAATGGAAAACAATACATAAAGTATAACTTGAAGATAAAATGCTGAAAAATTAAAGATTGGGACACCTGCAAACCCAATAATCACCATGAAGTTGACTAAAATTCCATAAGAGGTCACAAATGATGGATGTTTGTATTAGACTTTATATCAGATAGTTGAATGATTCATAGCTTAGAGTTTTCTTTCAATGCACGCTCAGGGAAGAAAACTCAGGTCACATCGTGATATAATTCTTTGCTAATTTAAGCATAACATAGCATATTATAATCTCTACTAAATCCATTAACACATTGTCCACATGCATAAGAACAAAATAGGTCATATTTTTCTTCTAATATCATGTTACGTCTAGGTAATAGGTAATAACAAGCTAAAGTGTGAATATATTATATAATCCCTTGTAAAATCTAGAATCAGAGGGTAACTAGTAATAACAAGCTAAAGTGTGAATATAACCCCTTGTAAAAATGAGAATTAGAGATACAATGTATTGAGCATCATAATACAGGTTCTCACCATGTGTTATAAATCTGGGCTTTGTGTATGTTTAAGAGTCCATCACACAGAGCCTTGATAACCCCAAATTTTCTAATTTTAGAGTATTGACATTTTGTTAAATACTTTGTATCCAAGTTGTCTTGTTCGTTTTCTAAGTGTTTTTGTTTTCAAAACAATAGATTAATAGTTCCTTACTATTAAAACTGGTGAACTCATAAGCAATCTATCAATCACTTGTCATTTAATATAACAATTGAATAGATAGTTTGAGAACTCAGATTTCATGTTATTAAACCATCGTTACCGGTCAGAGTGACTGCTGTTATAAAATCAAAAGTTCTGATCCAAAATAACTTCTCATTGATGATGCTATATCATGCCCAAAAATAACTCAAATGTTTTATGTTCACAATTAGACTTATACATTAATAAACAAGGCCTTTTTCACTTACCAAAGTGTAGAGAAAAGACTTCCAAACTTGACCTAGCTATAACTCCAAATATAAATTCCAATGTGCATGCTCCAACTCTTTAGTGGTTGCAAGTTGACGTTGCTTGGAAGCTGATAATGTCTTATGGCAAGTAATTTATAGAATAGCACCCTACTTGCATTCAATGGAACATTATCTTCAAGAGAAGGCTTGTTCAAAGAACAATCACCAGAAAATATCTCTCCAATTCCAAGTGACAAGGATAGTCATATGCAAAATCTAGTCTCCAAAGGATTATCAACAATTATTTTTTCACTTTCAGCAGACCTAACCACTCTTAATCAAACTCAGTTTGGCTTCAAATTCTGCACCCAACCTATAGGTCACTCAAAGCAGGTCCACACCTTTTTTGAATTGTCTACTATTTTCTAGATTTTTGGGATACTCTCATGCTACTTGTCTTTTATTGTTGTGTTGTTATTTCATCATAGTATGGATGCATGCTTTCTATAATTTTTTATTTAAGGCATTTCAGGAACACATATCTTGATAGCAATTATGGTTTCATTTTTGGGGTTCATTTTTTTGAATCTTTATATGGATGGTTTGATGTCTGCTTTGAGTTACAATGAAAATTTTACTTTGTTTGAGTTTCTATAATTGATTACATTTTGTGTGCATGTCTACTAGAGCATTTCCAACTATAATATCTAAAATAAATTATCTTACTATTATGCTTTGATGGATGTAAATACCCTATTTTAAAGCTCCAATTTTGGCATAGGCAAGGAGGATTCTACCAAAAGATATGTCTTTACACCTACCAATTATATTTTATGGAAAGTTTCAAACTCGAGCTCCTTGAATAGTGGTTTCTATATTCAGTGCTTCATATACAATGTTGGATAGTCATATATCTTTCTTAACAATAGTGCTTTAACTACTCTCTACTACATCCCTGCCACTTGGATCATCACATGTCCTTTACTTGACTCCCTATTTTGTGTCATCACAGGCCACTGTCATTTTTTGAGACTCTTTCATTGATTTAGGATATCCTTTTGGCTAAACATGGTGAAGTTTCTATAAAATCCTTTGTTAACATTCAAATTTAACAGTTCTCTACTTTCCTTTCGTTTGGCATCTGATGTTTCCACTTCTTACTTTAGTGCCTCATTGTCAATCTTTTGCTTCGTTGTTAAATGCATATGAATTTAGGCCTTGAATTTTAAATCCAACTATTATTTTACTATTATTTACCACCAAGTAGTGAAAAATGGGCCTTATTATGATGTTCCGAATCTAGATTTTCTCAATTTTTTGACTTCTTTATATTTTTCTAATTTTTGTGAGTGAAGATAGAAAGCTGAATATGAAATGAGGGTCTAGAAAAATAAATTAAATCCTTTTAATCTAAGATTCAAACCAAAGTGATATTGGAACTAAATAATATATGTCTATCAACAGCATGCCAAAACATGAAAACACTAACATAGAAACTTTAGATCTGATATATCAATTGATTGTAACTCTTGAAACTAGAATGGTGATAGGCTATATTGGAAAACTATTTTCATAATTTTATGAAAACATATTTTATTGTACAAGTCAAATTTGAGTCATTTGAATTATCAAGGGTTTTACACTGCAATGCAAGAGAAGGATGATGAAATACTTTATGTTGCATCAATCAAGCATTTTTTGCTTTTCAAAATTTTTGAAGGTTTTGTTAATTAACATGCAATTTGTTTGTAGATATATGAGACTAACAGTTTCATTTAATCTATCCCTAGACTACATCACTATCTTCATGCTCCATTTGTCCTCATTATAATATGACTCCCTTGGATCATCTTCAATATGGAATCATTTTTTCTTTGATGGTAGATAGTATCACTAAGACCATCTCCAGACATTGATATAATCTCCTCTTATTCTCTTGTACACTACTATTTATCTCATTGCTTTGTACTTGACTACATTCTTCCCATGTATCTTTGATGCATTTTGATCATTATTTTGATGTCTATTATTCTGTTTCCTTCATGTTCTTTATTTTTCCATTAACATCACTACTTTTCATTGGTGCATGGTCACATATTTCCTTTGCTTTGATATTGGTGTTCTCAGTGACTGTTATAAACTTTATGACCTGTTGTTATGACAGTGAATATTAGTAGTCAAGTTTTCTTTCCACTATAAAGTACCAACTTAAAAATCATTTCTTTTTTATCTTCATTGCATAGATCACTGCTATGGGTCTATGATACATCACTGTCATTAACCTTAGTGATTTTACTCCTTTCTATAAACTATTAGTGGTTGCATTATATGATAGCAGAGATTGAATCTTTCAAGTAGTGAATGGAGCATAGAAAATAATGAATAGACCTCATTTTCATCTCACTATCATGTGAATTTTATACTCAATGCATGAAAGAAGTCACCTCCATTTGAAGTCGTAATGAACAAAAAATCCCTTGAACTATAGATGGAAAAACTTGAAATCATGTTTAATGAAAAGTACTAGTATACATGGTATAATTATTCTTTAAAGGGTACTAGCTCAATGGAAGAGCACCTACTTTACAAGTAGGGGGATGATGGTTTGATTCCATCATGCCCTAATATGACTAAATATATGACTAAATTAATGACTAAATATATGACTAAATTAAAGACTAAATATATGACCAAATAAATGACCAAATAAATAATCAAATAAATGACCAAATAAATGACTAAATAAATGACCAAATAAATGACCAAATAAACGACCAAATAAATGACTAAATAAATGACCAAATAAATGTCTAAATCAATGACCAAATCAATGACTAAATAAATGACCAAATCAATGACTAAAATAGTTTAGTCATAAATTTGGTCATGAGATAAATGACTGGCAATAAACTCCTAATGGTCACCTTACCAAAATTAGTCATTTATCTACAATTTTTAGTAGTTTATTTAGTCATATATTGTTGTTTTTGTACTATTGTATAGTGAGTATCTATTGAAGGATGGAAAGGTTGGAAAATGGTACAATTTAATAACTAAAAAAGCTAGTGTTCATGCTTTTATGAGTGAATTCAAGAGTAAAGTCATACCTAAATATGTGAAGCACTGTCAAAATGCTAGATGACTTGATGGACAATTTTGCATCTGCAAGAATACATTTTTAATTGGTAGTATACTTTCAGTCATTGACTTTGCAAAGAACTACATGCTTGCACCACAAGATGAGATCCAACTGCAATATTATAATTCGGTGCAAGTAACAACTTTTATTCATATTGTGTATAGGCATGCACCTGATAGTACAGAAGAGGATCACAAAATATTGAGAGTACCATTTCAATATGAGTGATAATAAATTACACTCATCAAATTTTGTCCAGTATTTCTTTAAGACCTTTTATGATAATTTAAGAGAGAGTTAAATTCATATAACACAACATCTATTATGGTCTGATAGTTGCACAAGGCAATTCAATAATTTTAGAATGTTTTATTGGTTGAGTAGGACACATAAGAAAATAAATATCAAACATATCTAGAGCTTTTTATGGCTGGACATGGGAAGGGAGAACATGATGGTGTCGGTGCATGTGTTAAGAGAGCCCTTTGAAGAAAGAAACTCAAATTTGAAGAAAAATCAAAATTTAAAGATGCACATACAATTGTTGAATGGTGTAACATAAGTTTGTCTATGGGATCAAGTGAGAACTCTACAATCAAACATTTTTTCTGGCTAGTTGAAGAGAAGAATATCCTTTCAAGATATGATTGTGATACAATCAACAGATTGACTAAATGGAATTCATTTAGGAGTTCTAATTCTAACACTTGGACTATATGGACTAGGGATCTTGCATTCTTTTTGTCAATTTTGTGTTGCAGGTGAATGGGAAGAAACAAGAATACATAATGGGTTGAAGAATGAAAACAAAAATCCTTAACACCTAGTGAGACACAAGATCAATATGATATAATAAATAAATACCTAGATCATGCATTTGCATCGGTTCAGATTATGACTATGTTTCAGACCTCATACAACCTGGTAATTTAATTCAATTTATTATAAAATTTTAAATTATATTAGTTAAATGTATGTCATATAATTTGTGATTATATTTAAATTATAAATCTAACAATTTTTATTTGTGCATGTACATAATTTTGTTTTGCATGACATGT
Organism: Chamaecyparis obtusa; assembly: GCA_027943335.1. Taxonomy (NCBI): domain Eukaryota; kingdom Viridiplantae; phylum Streptophyta; class Pinopsida; order Cupressales; family Cupressaceae; genus Chamaecyparis; species Chamaecyparis obtusa. Next base: position 188,391 of record BSBK01011970.1, on the reverse strand, counting down.
GTATGTTGTTGTTCCACTTGAGGATAATGACGAGAAGACTGAGTATTGGCTAGCTTGATGTGTAGAACCTAAGAAAAACTTGATATGTCATCAAGTAGATGATGATAATTTTCAGCATCCAATTGATTCTATTGTGGTAGTTGGTACATGGCTATGCAAATACCTAACAAGAAGAAAGGGTTTACTAGCTTTTGAAGACTACCAATCAGAAAAGAAGATTATACACTATTCCCATTTGGTAGTGGCAACAAATAGCAAATTGAAAAGATACAAAGGGAGACCTAAGCTAATAAAATATTATGGACACTTTCAATGGAAGAGCATGAGGCAGTCATAGATGCATTGCAGAAAAGTAAGGATGTTGATGGTACATTAGGTTGAATCAAATTTATACATGTAATTTTTTGTTAAATTTGTCTTATTTTTATATGTTGTTCTATATGTAGATGGCTTCTTTCAAGTGTCATATGTAGAGATAATTTAGAGATAAATTTGAAATAAATTAAAATTGACTTTAAATGAACTTTACATTTAAATACATATTTTCTAACATTTCAGCATTCATTTTTATGATGCAAGACCTCTAGAAGAATATAGAAATGAACTATTTATATAGTTTAATGCACACTTGTATTTGTCAAATTTTGGTTTTATAAACAACATGAGTTTACTTGTATTCATCCAATTTCATTTTAAATATAAGTTAAATTCATAGTTGTCTTCACGTAATTTTTCTCTAAAAAATATGTACATTGGTTTTATGTTCACTAATAGATTATGATAGAGTTATTTGTACCTCCATATTCATAGTTCAAAGTAATAGATCTCATTCTTAGATAGATGCTTTTTTCATAGTTAATCAAAGTCAATATTGTGTGTATCGTCTATATTGTTCTTGTCAATTAAAATGAATAAATAGTCACTATTAAAGATCAATTATGTAATTGATATTTAATTACAATTGATATTAAATGATCATATTACATAATCTTGTATATCTACATTCAAACCACTATTTTAAAAAACCATGAAATAGGATAAAAAGTCCATGAATAAGATAAATAACATAACAAGTCCTAGAATAATATGCATCATAATGTCCATCATATCATCTAATGATATATATAATCACACAACAAAGTCCTACTCTAACAACAAGTCCAAGTAATATATGATAACAAGTCCTAGTAATGAAAGTCCTACTCTAACAACAAGTAAAAATAATATGACAAGAAATCCTGATAAAACAAGTCCAAATAACATTGATAACATATATAACGCGTGCCATCATAAAATTTCCATCATATAAAAATTGAAAATAATGTATGTGACAAGTATAATCTAACTCTGGTCATTGAGCTAATTTGTAGTCCTCTTCACTCCACATAAAGGTGGTTGTGATGCACCATCATGCTTTGTCTACTCCTAAGTGCTCTCATCTTCCTTTAAATTTTTAAAAGATCTCATCAGAAGATGATATGTATGTGTGAATTTAATTCAAATGACTTGTATAATTCACTTAAAAACTAATTAATATTAATTTTAACATTTAAAATTTTACCATGTGTCCATACTCAGTAATGCCCTCAGTGGGACATGGAGGTCCTCTCTCAACTACATCAAAAGTGGATGCAGTCAAGTCCTATAAAAACAAACATTACAAAATTTTGATAATTTGGGTTTAAAAGATCTAGATACACAATAGACATTGAAAATTTACTTTTAATCATAACCTCAAAGGACAATGTTAATCACTGCATTTGGATTAATCATGTAGCCATGCCAAGAGTCATGGTGGTGTCGACCTAAACAACATATATAAAAGCACATGAATCAAACTTATAGTATATAAATAAATTATAAAGTATATATAACTTAACTTTAAATTTATGGAATAAAAGCATGTACATTAGGTGTGTGACACGTAGCTAATGTCACTGATGAGTTAGGATGTAAATGTGATGTAACATGAGACAATCCAAAAGCCTATAATTGCAAAAAAATAGTATGAATCAAACTTGTACATAAATTAGTAAGCACATACAAACTTAAAACTAATGAATGAAAAACATACTACAAGTATATGTGGCTAAATCTTAGTGACTAGTGGGGAAGCGCATGATATGATTCATATTTGTATAAATATGAAATTTAATATTCCACTATAAATTATAATTAAATTTACCTCTATGAGATGATCATTGTCCACATTGAGAAAATCATCATATGATGTGATATCATCTCCAACATTACCATGTGTGCCACCATCAACATCATCATATCCACCATGGGTGGTATCAGGATCACTCTGAGGACCCCTACATATATCCCCACAACTCATGCAAACATGTGCTACTATAGGAACTTTTGGAGTAGGTAGAGGAACAAGGGGCTCATTACGCACATGATTTCTAGTTCTATCACTCAATTTTTCCCCTGGCCTATCTTGTGGCATACCCTGACCAACCCCTTGGAATGCTTTCGTGTCAAAGTAATTGGGTTTCCTACCCAAGTCAAATTCAGCCCATAAATTTTCAAAAAATATAGGGGGACCTTATGATTAGTGTGTGGTGGATGGTCAAATACCATCCACCACCACTTGCAAAAATGCTCATCTATATCAGGGTGATGACACCATCTACTAGATATACATGGCTTCTTGCCAAGTATCTCCTCACCTACTTTAGGGTTAAAAAAATAATGTGTCATTTCATTTTTTTAATTTTTGAATCATTGACCTCTTTATAAGAGAGGCCTTTAGCATAATAAGCACGTATGGACTCCCTCTATTTTTGAAAACTATCAAGCTCTGAGTCTAATGTCTGTATAGAATTTACTATGCCTTGCATGTTATTTGCAAGGTGTAGTAGTTGGGGAGGTGGATGAGGATCATTCCTAATAGTATTTATGTCTCTCTTAATAGCCTATACATTTCTCCTAATATGGTCTCTGAACTTCTCAGGAGAAAGTGGAGGTGGAGTAGGTGGTGGTGGTGGTTGTGGTGGTGCGTGCGTGCTAACCCAAGAGCTCATCAATGTTAAAATCATCCATGGATAAATAATCTATGTATATATAAAAACATGAAAATTTACAATTTACATACAATTTATATTTTACCTTACAAAGAAAGACTTAAATAATTAATAACAACATAATAAAAAAAACATGAGAGAGAGAGAGAGAGAGAAAGATCTTGACAACAAAAGTATGGTAGACCCATAAAATCACCTTAGATACTGATACCAACACCCAAACAATCACTTGTTCTAAGACTTTAAATAAGTCCTTATGGAACTACAAACTCCAACAGTTAGTTTCTTTTCCTAAAATCCACATTCATGTCTCGACATGGGAAATTCATGGACAACACAAATTCAGGGAATAGAAAATGTCTTAGGAAAGTCTATTTGAACTCAACTTAACCCTTCAAATAGATCCTAGCATCCAACCCATTTCTTGGGCTTCAATTCCTTATTTGAACCTAATAGGCTAGTAGCCCTTATTTCCCTATTTCTTTGGAACAAATTTTATTTTATCCATAGAACCTTCAAATCAAATTAGGGATTTTAATACCCTTTTTGGACTCCTAAATAACCTCAAGGAATTTGGTTATGACTCTGCTCCAGCACCTTTGGACTCCACATTTTGACTCAAACCTAATAGGACTAATTAGATCAGGTCTCGAAAGGAAGTACTCAAGAATGGGTTCGCAGAACCAATCCAACACCTAAATGGTGTTCTAATATATCCTAATCCACCAAATCCAACCTTTTTTTGGACCCTTCCACCCCTCTATTTGATTGTCTCAACATATCTATCATTTCCTCTCTTCCTAGTTTAGAATAGGGCTTGATGGTAAAAATAGAGAACCTGTTCATTTGACCCTAAGCTTTTGGAATACCAAAATACATTTTCATAACTTTCATTTCACTGAAGGCCATGAAAATCCACTAGTTAAAATGCAAGTTAGGGCTCCATTTGTGAAACAGCCCTGAAAATTGAGGGTTTCAAGCCAAGTTTATCAGAAAATTCAATAACTTCCCCCAAATTTTGAATTATAAGGTCAAACCACTTGCATTTGGAAGGTAGTTCAAGAACCTTAATTATCAGATTTATTTCACATCCAATTTTTATTTTGTGTCTACGTACATTACATAAGAATGTTAGAAAATGCACAAAATCATACTTCCTCTTATTTTGTAACCATCAAAATTTCTCATCCAAGAACACCCCAATCCAAGAAGGATTCTCAGGCACATAAAGACCAATGTCAATTATCATAACTACCTTTGAATTGTTTTTGATTATTGGTGATCATATTTTCATAGTGCAAGCAACATTTGAAAAGTTGCAAATGCAACTTTTAAAAGTTGCACGACAATATTTGTGCACTTTTGACAAAATGGACCTTATGAGTAAAAAAAACATCACAATGAGACTTCTAAGGTCTTAAGACACCTAAAGACACCTAAAAAACCATAAAATCCTATGTTAGACCCCTTGGGTCACATCCAAGTTCAATTACCTAAGATGCTCTTAAGGTTTATAATGCACCTCAAGGACTATTAGTCTTACAAAATAGGCTTCATGATTACATTATTTTGATCCTTAGTATCCAAACACACACAAAATAAAATCCTAACAACCTAGATCCCTTGTAGACCATTAGAAATGAGGTCAATACAATGGCTAATCTCCCTTTTAGGTGGCAGGGATTTTGTACTACTGTCTGTAACTATCCCTTTATATTTGGTCTACAAATCTTGTACCTCCTTGGGGTGAATATTCCTTACTAGTTACTTGTCCTTGAGTTTCTCTTTGGACTCCTCTTTAGGATTTACAACAACAAAAAAACAAGGTGTATCTTTTTTTTAGGACCTCCAAAACTCCTTCTCATTCACTAGCATAACAATGGTTACTAGATGCTTATCCATACTGTCATCAGACAAGGGTGTCATTGTATAACTTACACCATTTTTAGTTAAGGTATACAAATTCCTTTTCCCCCCATGTTGAGAATATACATCATATTTCCATGGTCTTCCTAGTATCAATTGGAAAGCATCCATATTGACTACTTCACAAAGAACCTTGTCTTTATATTCTCCTATTTGGAACTCTACCCAACATTGTTCATCAACTAGTGTTTGTTGATCCTTACTTAACCAAGACACCTTGTAGGGTTAAGGGTGTGGTATTCTCTTCAAGAAAATTTTTTAATCATTTCAATAGAAGCTAAATTCTCTATAGAACTAGAGTCAACAATAACTTAGCAAACTTTTTCCCTTACCTTGCATGTGGTTTTGAATAAGGCCTTCTGTTGTGGGGGTTCCTTGTTGGTTGGGACCTTCAAGAGTGTCCTATTAAACATGATACACTCCCCTTGTCTAGGATCTATGGGTCTTAATGTGGTGGTATGGTATGAAGTCGCACTATGGAAATCCACCTCTTGTGCTAGTTGAACTCTCATTTCTCCCCCTTGAGTAGTTGTATCTGCCTTCTCTAGACACCTAAAGGATTGATGAGAAACTTGGTTGCAGGAGAAACATTTTCCAATGAATACATGTGAACTCCTACCTTCAAATCTTCCTCTATTTTTCTCTTCCCCCTCTAAAGTTACCTCTTGAACTTGTCTCTGTTTCATGCTCTTACTAGATTGACTCTCCTTGAGGTCTAGGTGATGAACCTCTGCCATTGAACCTACCCCTTCCTCTGAAGTTACCACATCTTCCTCTACTATTCTTATCTCTTCTCCTCTTTTATTTTCTTCAATCCAAAGTTCCATTTGGAAGCACTTATGCACTTTCTTTCGATTAAACAAACTTAGTTCATCTTGAATGCTATATTTAAGATAATTTAGGTATCTTTCCAACTTTTTTCATTTGTTTTCAATTTCCTTATCTAATTTGAGAGACATTCTATGCAATTCTTCTATATAAGTGCTTACATATAGATCTCTTTGCTTCATATTTTATAGCTTTTTGTGTAGCACCACTTCATATGCCTCTAGAAAAAATTGATTTGTAACCTTTTTTACCATTATTCTCCTTGAAAAAATTGGATTCTTCCCATCTTCTATCCTTTCATTCTGAGTGAAATTCCACCAACTTAAATCAGGTCCCTTCATCTTCGATTTGGAAATCTTCACTTTCTGATTTTCAGGAACATCATCACATTCAAAGCGATTTTCTAACACCTATATCCAATCCATGCACTCCTTTGGATTCATCTTTCAAAGAAACACATGTATATATGACTTGTTTTATTTTCCTCCTACATTTTCAACGACTACAAGGAATGTTACTTGGTTTGTAGGTATGCCTAACCTTTCATGTTTTTGTAGAACCTCTTCTTCTTTTTATTCTTTAGAGTCTCCTCCAACACTTTTCCCTACTTGGATACTCTTCAACCTCTCTATCTCTTCTTCCATTCCTTGTTCTTCTCCATTTTCTCTCTGACTATCCTAGCCAATTCAACATTAGTGATCCTTTAGGGAATCTCTCCATCATTTTGGTCTTCTATCCTATCTCCCATTATCTAAGTCATTTCCCCAAAAGATTCTTCTAAGGCTCTAATACCACCTGATGTAGAGCTTGATTACAATAGAGGTATGGTAGACCCACAAAATCACCTTAGATACTGATACTGACACCAAAAAAACCACTTGTTCCAATATTTCAAGTCCTTTTGGAACTACAAACTCCAACACTTAGTTTATTTTCCTCTTGATGAAGGGTGCTCCCCTTAATACCACAAACACATAATAGAAACAGAGAAACAACAACAATATGCAAGAACCAAAAATTGGCTTCTTATTATCTCCACAAGTGTGGAATTCCAAATTTCAGAATTACAATATGCAAAGCCACATGGGCATTCCCCTTACAATATTCTATAGGACAAAGCCTCAAATCAATACCCAGATCTCCTACCTAGAACTGTCCTGAACTGCCTAAGACAACACTATAGGCCTTCCTTATATAGGCAATTTCCACCACCCGAGAAGGTTCCAGAAATTTAGCCTTTTAGGGCCGACCAAACTTAGAATTATTTTATTTTTCATTTTATTACATCATAGTCAGCTCAAAATAACTTTTGAAACCTGAATAGAAATTTTGAAGAAAAATTATTTTCTACCATTTCAGGTGGCCCGACTTCCAGAGACCATAAGTCATCACCAATTGCTCTGATTGACTATTATGACCCCAATTCGGAAAGGGCACAAGGAGCTCTACAACTCTTGAATTAAGAAAGCTTCATTCAACCAAAAATTCAACCTCATCCGGGGCCTCTAAAGCCTTCAAAACTGAGTTCAAAGTTTCTGTACCCTATTGCCAATACCAAAAATTTGCAATATCTTCAAAACTAGACTTGATCTAGCAATGAAACTTTACTGGCAGGCTGATATGACTAAGATGAACCTCCACATGTGAAATTAGAAATTCTGAGATTGTATGAACAACTTAATAAAAATAGAAAGTTTCCATAAATAGTAGCTCTACACAAAATAGCCCTTATTGAAAAGAAACCAGAAATATTTTTGGGTGATGCAAGATTGCTCTTACACCTAGGATGCTCTTGCATCACCTAAAATCCACCTTCACATCTCAATGTGGAACACTCATGGAAAAAATAAATTCAAGGAATGGAGAAATTATTAGGAAATTATATTTGACCTCAACTTAACCCTTCAAATAGATCCTAGCATCCAACCTTTTCTCTAGGCTTCAATTCCTTGTTGGGACCTAGTAGGCTAGTAGCCCTTATTTCCCTTTTTCTTTGGAACAACTTTGATTTTCCCCACAAAACCATCCGATAAAATTAGGGATTTGAATACCCTTTTTGTACTCTTATAGAACCCCAAGGAATTGGGTTATGATTCTACTCCAGCACCTTTGGACTCAGACCTAATAGGCCTAATTAGATTAGGTCTCCAAAGAAAGTAATAAAGAATGGGTTCAAAAAAGCAATGCAACACCTCAATGGTGTTATAATATATCCTAATACACCAAATCCAACCTTTGGTTGGACCCTCCCACCCCTTTTTTTTGACTCTCTCAACATATCTCTCCTTTCCTAAACTAAACCTTCTTCCTAATTTAGACTAGGGCTTAATGATAAAACAAGAAAACCTACTCATCCAACCCTGAGCTTTTGGAATACCAAAATACATTTTCCCAACTTGCATTTAATGAAATCTTGTGAGAATCCATTGGTTAAAATGTAATTTAGGGCTCCATTTGTGAAACAACCCTAAAAATTAAGGGTTTCAGACCAAGTCTATCAGAAAACTCAATAACTTCCCCCAGACTTCAAATTAGAAGGTCAAACCACTTTCAATTGGAAGGTAGTTTGGGCACCTTAATTATTAGGTTGAGTTCACATCCAAATGATATTCTGTGTGTATGTACAATATGAAATAGTGCCAAAAAATTCTCAAAATCATACTTCATTTTATTCTACAACCATCAAACTTTCTCATCCAAAATCACCTCGATCCAAGAAGGATTCTCAGGAACATAACAATATCAACAATCAAAATTACCTTCGAATAAGTTTTGACTATTGGTGATCACATTTTCATAGTGCAAGAAACATATGAAAAGTTGCACGACAACTGTGTACAAGGAAATGTACCTTCATAGAATTAGTATTGAGCAATAAATGAAATAGTAACTAAATAAACCACAATATAGCAGCTATTTAGCAAATGAGAGATCAATTGAGCATTCTATGGCTCTCTATCTAAGAGTGTTAATGTGCATATCTCAGCAAGCTACCATTAATGATAGTCCTAGAATGAGAAATGATAAAGATTAAGCTAAAGCTAACAATTAGATCAAATTGAATGCTAATTAAGCTCTTAAAATGCCTTTCTAGCTATAAAATGCAAGAGGTTCCAAGCAATTCTTAGATGTGTGGTTATGAATTATGAGGATTTTGATGTTCCTGTTATCATTATTTTACTCATTTGAAGAGGCCTAATTACTAAGTTAGACTACTGCACCCTAGTTTGAAATTATTAGTGGACTTTCTTAAATTTGTGTTCATTTTATTGTGAAACTGCATGAAAGAGAAAGAAAATAAAACTTTTGTATCTAGAGATTACACATGCATGTATCAATGATATGTATGTTGTACAAAATGGAAAGAACTGGAAAGAAAACATCTATCTAAGCTCACACAGGTCATGAGCATAGCTGTTACCAGAATTGGATGAATGAGTGCAAATATACATAAAGTAATCAATTAAATACAGGGGTACCAAAAATTTCTTGATAGTGGTGTCCAGATCCAATCCTATCCAAAGAGCTCCCGTGGTCCAGAATCTGCAAGAAGAGAAGAGAAGATATGGGTTAGATCCAATGGATCTAAACAATGTTTGGTATCACAGTATTCACAAAATGCATACATACACTCAGCCATAGACCTTTGGGAAAGGTTATGCTCAAGGCATGTACATAAAAGGTTCTAGAAATAAAAGAGGCACCATCTTTTTACTGACATGTTTGTTTCATGTGTAGATATAGGGGAAGCTGATCCAACAATAATTCAAGGGTGTTGGGTCCTAGATGAATGACCTTGACCCTTGATGCAGATCATGATAGGAAAACCTCAAGTCTCCTGTTAGTGACTGCATCAAGGGCCAAGAACACCCACGGTCAATAGGGAACCATTCAGTGAATGATGCAGTACCATTAGGACACTCATGGATCATAATGGCATGTCAGATGAAGGTACAATTTGCATACTAAAGAAAGGTACATCACGATACAAAGCATGTCCAAATCTTCATTATAAGCTAAGTAAATGAGCTATAAACATTAGGCAATGTACTATCAAATAGGTCATAATATCACCAAAATAGCATACAATATCAGATGAGGATGGTGTCACAATGCATTCATGGGCCTTAAGAATAGTAGGCTTGCACTGATTAACAACTGCAATGTTTTTTACTCGGTGTCATCAAGTAATCCAACTGAACAAAAAGAAGAGGAAAGATATAGCATGGCATTGTGAACCATGATGGCACCAAGTAAACAACAAAATACATAATACTAGTTATCAACAATACATCAGCATAAAAACACATTGGTATTTCATATAGCATCTATGCTAAACAGATAGATCCAATCATAACCAAGGTCACACATCTAGCTCAACCTCAGGTTTGCATGGCAGTTAGATTCATAAAATGATCCAATACCTTATGCTCTTAGCCTGTGGAGGAAGCTGATACATCTATAGCAAGTGTTGAACCAGTAAACAAATGGACATCTTGATGCATGACTAACATCACCAAGTTTCAAAATAGAGGGAACAATACTCCAATTTCCAAAGAAAGCTCGTGCCTCTCCAAGCAATATGAAGATAGTGACATAGTGCCTTCAATGAGATGACATATCATCATATAGGATAGTGGATGGGTTGCATGTGTTAATTAGTGGCAAGGCTTGAGCAACATGATGAAGTAGGATATTCAATGTCATTCCTCGACAACAGAAAACATACATACAACATCATCAAACCAGGATGTTTGCATGGTACACAGTGGTGAATAAATAATAAGTTGCCAAATGCAAAGTAGAGTATGTACAGCCCGAGAGCCTTATGGAAGAGGGAGGAGTCAATAAAATGCATGAACTACCAACAAAAAAGCATAGACCTATGTATGAAAGATGCAATGTCATAAGCAAGTGCAACAATAAACATGCGACATGTGCCCAAGACAGAGTATAGAATGGCACCTCAACACAGACAATGACACCAAGAATATTTGTGGGCCCCAAGAAATGTAAAACTCCATGGGCTCATAGGATTTTTACCAATAAACCACAACGAGGGTCCAAGGCATCAAGATAGTGGATAGCGAGCACTAAAAAATTATAATCACAACAAATGAGAAACAATGCAGACATTTCTATCGAACTAACACTATCTCAAGACAAGGATGCAATATCTTCAATTGCAAATGCCAGAATCATTCTCCAACATTGAACTCAATCCAATGAGAAGAACAGTTGACCAACTTCTAGACCCATGCACAAGGGGGACAGTTAATGAAAAGGATGAATGCCAGTGGATAATCAAATATTTAATGCCCAAATCCATCCTGCTTTCTCATAGTGCCAAGATCTATACTCTCAGCCCAAGTCAAAGATAGATAGGTTGGAGATATGCCGAGAAGAGGTTTCTACCATAGTCAAACCGTGAACTAAATTTAAAAAAGAAACACAATACCATATCTCATGGGTTGAATAAAGATGTGGGTCCAGCTCTCAAGCAATTCAAATTCAAAGACTCACACACAATAACAAATATGAAAGTCATCGATTCATTAAAAGTGAGGGCATAGTATCATTCATAGGGCCTGTTTCTTTCTCAATACAGAAGGTAATACCAAATAGCAAATGCACGATGCCCTAGTATTTTTCAAATGCATTTAATCTTCATGAATGCAATAACCAATGAGCAAGAAAAGCCAAGGGTTGGTGTAGTGAATATGATTTCATCCAGTGTGCCAGCAAATAGTCACAAATTAAAACTTATGACAGGGGCCATCAACAACAGAATAGAAGAAGATATGGCATAGCGGCTTGGGTGCCAGGAATAATAAAAAATGCATGGATGATCATTCTAAGAAGATGCCACTTTCAAAATCAAATTAGTATGAAATAACAGTGCCATAAAGTACAATGAAAATATACAGTGCCTCGAATATGAAGAGGCTTCACAGTACAGATACCATCAATATGCAGTATCCTTCAAGCATGATGCCCTAGTTTTAACAAGATGATATACAAAATACATTGCCATTACATTGATCAATATACAGAGTTGAAAGCCGGTAGCCCATAATTTATCAAGCATTAATAGGAAGAAAACATGGAGACTGTGCCCTAGATGCAACAGTGTTATGAGGCCATGCCAAATGAGCACATCATTCAGTAAATCAAAAACAAGACAATGAAACTCATAATGCTATACATTCACAGTGCCATTAGCAGAAAAAGTAACCATAATACAGAGGGAATTGCTATCACATTTTTTCCCTTGAAAATGCAGAGTATAGTACAATAAAGGATAGAAAGACAGAGATAGAATGCCAACGAAGAACAAGATTCTTACCTCAAAAATCATATTGCCATGTCAGAGGGTTTTCAAAATTTGCAAGTTTCTAATCTAGGAAGCCAAGGCCGAATTCAAGATAGGAACTTGCCAGATGCAGAATGTGAAGGTCCGAGTGCTTGCAATTTCTTTCCTTTCATGAAAGAGGGTTTTGTGGAAATAATTAATTATGAATTCTTCCCTTTTTAGGGTTGAGAATTTAGTAATTATCCCTTTCACTAGGTGTTGTGGGCATATGTTTCATTTTTACAAGGTTATTAATATGTTTATCTTTTTGGGGGTAAATTTATTAATTGTTTTGATGTCAATGTATGGGTTTTTGAAATGATAGGTTATTAAATAGGCTTTCCCCTTAGATGGGTTGAGAGCTATTTACTAGCTTAGGGATAAAATGTTTTAAATCCATATTCATTCATAGGAGGGGTAGAATTTAAATGTAAAAGCCATTGCACACATGTTATTGTAAATTTTGACAATGGTATTTTTATGAACCATTGTCAGAATCCTATTTTGGCACATGACTTAGTGGGTAGAATGGTTTTCTTTTGACTATCTATTTTAGGCATCCCATTTTTTTGCTACCCCTAAAAACTTAGGAATCTGGCATCTGAGTTATGATGCGGCCTCATGGGTATATTTTGGGATCTTTTCCATTCTTAGGAGGTTATGGGATTTGAATGCAAATTCTTAGGTTTTAGTTATATACCTCTCACTTTTCATGATGGAGTTTAGCTCTTCATTCTATTCTCTTTGATATGAGTGTTGTAGCTCTGAGAGACACAATTGTACTTAGTTTCTTTTCAGCAATAAAATCAATCCTTCTTATTTCCCTACAATTTCAGATTTATTATTTTGAATCTCATGCAAGATTACTGTGATGTCCTTGTATCCTTAATATGCATGTTGATCCAAGTGGGTGTTTAGGATTTCATCTTAGCTCAGTAGCGTAAATTTATGTGCAATTGAAAATATCAAAATTGTGGAGATTTCTCCCTTCTCTATGTTCCAAGTACCTTATTTCGTAGGGAGTTTAAGGAAGTAGAATCTAGTTGTGAGTTCAGTTTTGTTTTGCTATTGTAGGAAGCTTATTTCAGTTGTGGATCTTCTTTCAAATTTGGTGGATCACCGTGTTTTCAATCAATTTCAGTTGTTTATTTTATGCACTCTCTCCCTTTCCTCCTAAAAGTTAGTTAGTTTTTTTTTTTTGATCCAAAGGGAAGCCGACCCTTAACCTGGAGGTCTATTCTCGAATAGGTTACCCACAGCCTAAGAATAGTCCCATGTTTCATAGGATTACTGGGTTTTAGTACTTAGCAAGTTGGGTACAATCCTTAGTGACAATAGTTTTTGGCACACCCAGTGGGCTTGAAGACTCAGTGAATCAGATTTCTAAGAAGTTTCATATGCAAGTTATTGTGTGGTATGAGCAGTGACTGTGTTTTGAGATTGTTCCTGGAGACTCTAATCTTGTTTCATGTAGATCAGCACTTAAGCTTATGAGTGGGATCCCAACCAGACAGAGTAAGAACTCTTTTGTTTATACAGAGCTACCATTTGTCAAGAATAGGTCTAAAGCAGTCCAAACTAGTGCATCACAATCTAAAAATCCCACTCCTATTCATGCTCGCATTCCTACAACCACTCCCCCAATTCAGCTCATGAAAGCAACATTAGCAGTTCAAGCTCCCATTAATCCTCCAATGGCTAGACAACATCCTTTTGTAGCCTTCAATCAAGGCAGCCCCTTGAATTTGTAGTAGCATAATGACATACCTATATCAGCCCTTAAAAGATTGCCCATTTTCATAGGAGAGGAGCAGACCTTCACTATTGAGCATATAAGAGATGTAGCATCCCTCTGTGCCCTTCATAATATAACCCAAGATAATGTGGCTGTGAGGTTGTTGGCAGCTTCCCTCAAAGGAAAAGCTTTACAGTGGTTTAGAGGCTTAGCAATTGGTTCTATAGCTTATTGGGATGGGTTGGGTCAAGCCTTGACCAATCAATTTGAAGATAAATTAGACCACCTCTCCTTAGTTGAATATTTGTCTACCATTAAAAGGGCCCCCCAGGAGTACATGATGGATTTTAATTTCACATTTTAGAGGAAATGGAATAGAATACCAGCCATAGTTAACCTTCAAGACAACATGCTTCCCTATATTATCTAAGAGCCCTCAACTGTGATATCTCTATTATGATTCAGTCCATGGGAGGGACTAATTTACTAGCAGCATATGATCTTGCCATAAGAGCTGAAAACAGCCTAATTCAAGCGGGAAAATAGCCCCAAGGCCTCCCATGCCTATTTTTCTCAAGCTTCATCATGTTCCTGAAGCAATTCCAGCTTTGGCATCTATTCCACCTCTCCCAGCTCCTTCTCAGCAAGTTGTTAGTCCAGTTGTGAACCAATCCCAAGAGCTGGATGAGATCAAAAAGACCTTGCAAACTATTACTAATGATTTTGTTAGTCTAAAGAAGTAGCAATCCCAACCTTACTAGCAACCCTATCAACAGCCTTATCAGCAACCCTATCAAGCTCATTACCAACAAAATAGACCCCAATACCAATAAGGCCAGTAAGGCCAAGAAAGAAATTACCACCAGAAAGCCATTCATCCTTATAATCCTAACACTCCTAGTGCTTCTAGAGAGTTGGTTCTTGTAGCTCAGAATAACATGGTGCAAGAATATCAATGGGGCTGCCCATGTAATCAGCAACATATCCAAGGGATATGTCCTAATGGCTATGCTCAGGCCCTCATGGTGAAGAACAATGTGATGATGCCGCAGGAGATGGTTCAAGAACCAAAGATTCAACAAGGTCAGATTGCTGCTCCAAATGAACTATAGACACCTGAGGTGGAACTGGTTAACTTTCAAAAGGAGGATATTTGTGGGGTAAATTTTTCCCCAAATGACAACCTGAACTATGTTCTGGTTGCAGCCAACACAAGGTCTAAGAAGAAGGCTTTGGAGGCTAAACAAGTGGCCTCTACCAGTCAACAAGCTCCTATTGTGACTCCACAACCCAAGGTGATTCAAAATCCAGTCCAAAATTAGTCAAAAGAAGTTAAGGAACTAGCCAAGGTAGTGACATAATTGGTGTCCACACAACCAAAGACTGTTGCAGCAAAAGAGAAGTTGAAAGTAAGCTTGGGATCATTTAACATTGTGGAACAAATGAAGAAGACCTCCATAAATGTGCCTTTGATGGACACTCTGGTGATCCCTGGACAAGAGGAGCTAATACTTGGCAAATTGGCTAAGATTTCATCAAATCAAGAAGTTGTTTCAGAACAACCTAGAATTCTAGTGGCTGAAACACCTCAAAAAGAGTAGCAAACTGAAGAAGCCAGCTTGTAGCCCATTATTGCTCCATAAGTTAAACCCCCTCCTTTCTATGTTACTCTTATTGTTGGAAATTTCTTGGTTCATAATTGCATGATAGACTCAAGGGCAAGTAGTTTTGTGATTTCTAAACAGTTAGTAGACCTTCTAGGATTATCTCATGAGCCAATAGATAGGTCCATTGTTCAGTTGGATGGGTCATCAGTTAGCACCATTGGAGTCATTAAAGACTCGAGTCTCACTCTACACAAATGTCCCAACTTCTCCATTACCCAAGATGTCTATGTCATAGATCTACCTCCTCACTTTGCTATCTATCTAAGCAGAGATTTCATGGCTAGGTTAGGGGGATATCTCTCAACTAATTGGTCTCATCTATACTTTAGAACTAGGTATGGGACTAGAGTTAGAATCAAATCTAAAGCTTTTACAAAAAATCATGTTGAACCTTATACCCAAGCCCTATAAATGTCAATCTGATGTTTCATGAGCAAGATTCCATTGATTCTGAACCTGAAACCACCATTGAAAAAATCCCTGATATTGTCCTAGATGAAAGGGCTGAAAGAGACTTGGAAGAGAATCCTTTTAGAAACATGGAGATTTATGGTTTTGGAATGTATATTATCCATGAGGAGGGTGTTGCGATTCCAGATTTGATGAAGAAAGAAGATAAGTGTTCTAAAAATTAGAATGGTGAGTTGTGGTAGTTATTCTTTGATGGTGCTAAAAGCAAAGTTGGTTCAAGAGGAGGAGCTATCCTAATTTCCCCAAAAGAACAAAGGTATTACTCTGATGTTCATTTTTCTTTTAGCTATACTAACAATACAATTGAGTATGATGCCTTGATTCATGGTTTAGAATGGGCTAGGTAAAGAGGGATCAAGTGCCTAAAAGTTATAGTTGATAGTGAATTAGTGGTTAATTAGATCTGTGGCACTAATTTCACAAAAAATGATACACTTAAGATGTATAAGCACAAGGTTTTTGATTTAATGGAAGATTTTTATGCTTTTAATCTAGTTGTTGTCCCAAGAAATTAGAACAAATAGGTAGACAAGTTGGCTGCCATGGGAGTAGAATATGATATCCCAAAGGAGGTCACAAGCACTAAAATGTAGCATGTGAAAGTTTTGGTAAGACCATCAATACCAGACAATTAGGTGAGCTAGCAAGTCTTTGAAAATGATGAACATATTTTCAATTTTTTGATAGAAGTTGAGTTCTCTAAAGTTAATTAGAATAAGCATGCTCACCAGTATAATGACCAGATGTTACAGTTGAAAACTAATAAGTTTCCCAAGGGACTGGTCACCCTTGAGTCCATTTTTAATTCTGATGATCAGCTTAGAGGGGACAAGGCCAGCATGACAGTCAAGGAAGAACACTACCAGCCTATAGAGATTCTCAAAGACAAATCCCTTAAGTGAGGGAAGGTATGTACTTAGCCAGAAAAGCAAGCCTTTATCTCATTATGTCAAGAGTTTGATCATGTTTTTGCATGGGAATTCTATGATCTGAAAGGATTTGATCCCCACTTAGCCTAGCACACCATTAGGCTAGAACCCCATGCCAAACTAGTGAGACAAAAATAGAGACCTATCAGTCCTAAACTAGAAGTGTTAATGAAAACAGAGTTGAGGAAAATGATTGAAGCCAATATTATCTTTCCCATTAAACATACCTCTTGGGTTTCTAATCTGGTACCTATTAGGAAAAGGAATGGTGAAATTTGGCTATGTGTGGATTTTAGAGACCTTAACAGAGCCTCACTCAAGGACCACCACCCATTGCCCTTCATGGAACAAATATTGTAGTATGTCTTAGGGTCTGACAGATTTTCCTTGTTGGATGGCTTTTCTGGCTATAACTAGGTCCTAGTTAGAGAAGAAGACCAATACAAAACAACATTCACCACCAAATGGGGCACCATGGCATACAAGAAGATGCCTTTTGGGCTATCTAACACTGGTACTACATTTCAGAAAGCCATGGAAATGGTGTTTTCTAGTTTAATGAACAAGTTCATTCTAGTCTATTTGGATGATATATATATTTTTTCAAAAGACACTAATGATCACCTGGTTCATCTAAGGCAGATTTTTGAGAGGTGTAGAGAATTTGGAGTTTCATTGAATCCAAAAAAATGCATTTTTGTCGTCCATGAAGGAATATTTCTAGGGCACACTATCTCCAAGCAAGGGACAACAATTGATCCTGAAAGGATAAAGGCCATCATGGCATTACCCCTACCAGCTCACAAGAAGGGACTGTAGATTTTCCTTGGAAGAATCAACTTCTTAAGAAGGTTCATTCCAAATGTTGCAGCACTACTAAAGCCTATGACCCAGATGCTGAAGAAGAACTCAACTTTTCACTGGACAAATGAAGGAAAGAGGTGTTTTGAAGAAATCAAGGAAGCAATTGCTTCTGCTCCTACTCTGGTAAACCCTAACTTTTCTAAAGATTTCATCCTGAATTCTTTTGGGGACACTGATAGTATCTCTGTCATGTTAGTCCAGCAGAATGCTGAGAAACAGGAGTAGCCAGTGGCTTTTTGCAGCCAAGGCCTGGATGGTTATGAATTAAATTTCACTCCTATATAGAAGCATGTCCTAGCAATAGTGAGGAGTTTGAAAAAATTCAGACACTTTTTGTCTAGTAATAAAGTACACCTAATGGTTGCTCACCCTTGCATAAAAGATTTCATGTTGAATAAGGATTTGAGCCACAAGAGGGCTGATTGGATCACCAAAGTCATGGAGTATGACATTCAAATTAAAGTAACCAAGTTGATTAGGGGAAAAGGGTTGTGTGAACAGCTGAATGAGGGAAGAATAGACAAAAACTAGCAAGAAGAGGAAGTTTTCCTGATGAACCAGAATGCAGAACAAAGTGCAAGTTGGACAACAAAGATGAAACATTATCTCTCAATTGGTCAATGCCCTTAGGGCCTTGACAAGAGTAGAAGAAGGTATTTTAGACTCTAAGCTGTCCCATTTATCATTATTGATAATGTTCCATATAGAAAAGATCATAGTGGCATCTTGTTGAGATGTGTTGAAACCAACCAAGTAGACATAATACTGGAAGAGTTCCATGATGGAAGTTCTAGAGGACACTTTGCAGCCAGAGCCACTGCTTTGAAAGTGATGAGAGTTGGATACTACTAGCCTAGCCTGTACAAGGATGTATTTGATTGGGTAAGGAAGTGCAAGAACTATGCTCTGTTTGCTGGAAAATAGAAGTTAGCAGCCCTCCCTCTACAACCCATCAAAGTGGAGCATCCTTTCTCCAAATGGGGGTTGGACTTCATTGGACCTATCAACCCCCCATCCAGTGCTAGACACAAATGGATACTCACTGCTATAGATTATTTTACCAAATGGATAGAGGTCATAGCATTGAAGGAAGAAAATGAGATCTCAGTCCTAAATTTCTACCAAGACATTGTGTCTAGATTTGGCACTCCAAATTATATCATTTTAGACAACGCTATGGCATTTCTAGGAATGAGAATCTCAGAATGGGCTTTAAGGCACAATATCTTCCTAATTAATTCATCTAACTATTACCCTTAGGGTAATGGTCATATAGAATCAACAAATAAGAACTTGCTGAGAATCATCAAAAGGACTATAGAATGAATCCAGAGGGATTGGCAGAGCAAGTTGAAGTTGGCCTTATGGGAAGATAGAATAACACCTAAGAGGTCTATAGGTAACTCCCCCTATACACTTTTTTATGGGAAAGAAGCTAGGATTCCTTTGTCTACTGAGCTACCTATTTTGAGTTTAATCAAATAAATTGATCTTATGGAAGAAGATACTATGCAAGTTAGGCTTGCTAAACTAGTTGAACTTGAAGAAGTAAGAAAACTAGCACTAGAGAACTTGGAAGCTCATCATCACCAGATGAATAAAAACTTTGATAAGAGGGCCATGCCTAGAGTTTTCAAGGAAGGAGACCTTGTCCTCAAGTGGGAGGAATCAAAGAAAAAACTAGGAAGGCATACTAAATTCGATGCTATATGGAGTGGACCCTTCATGGTGATTAAATGCAAGGCCCATAATTCTTTTCAGCTGGCTAATCTAGATGGAGAGGAGTTTCCCATTCTAGTGAATAGGATTGACCTCAAGGCTTGTTTTTGAGGTCTGGTTCTGCCCTGTACATTACTAAGTTAGGGTTTTTAGTTTTGGTGTTTCCTAAGTGCCTGGCACAATTTTCTTCCCAGTTTTGTTTTTAGTTTTCTTCCAGTTCATTTTTCAGCTTGCTTTGAGTAGCAATAAGCTAGAGAAGTAATCTCCGATAGTTAGTGGTTTTGTCAGCAAGGAGGATTGGTTATTTAAGGAACTAAGTTCAGTTTGAAGCTTATAGGACTCTGTGCCCAATGGATCTTTAAGGCAACTGGTCAAAATGCTTAGCAGGCAAGTACTCCAAAGAGGTCACCAGAATGTTATCAGTATTTTACTCATTTGAAGAGGCCTAATTACTAAGTTAGACTACTGCACCCTGGTTTGAAATTATTAGTGGTCTTTCTTAAATTTGTGTTCATTTTATTGTGAAAGTGCATGAAAGAGAAAGAAAATAAAACTTCTACATATAGAGATTACACATGCATGTATCAGTGATATGTATGTTGTACAAAAGGGAAAGAACTGGAAAGAAAACATCTATCTAAGCTCACACAGGTCGTGAGCATAGCCATTACCAGAATTGGATGAATGAGTGGATATATACATAAAGTAATCAATTAAATATAGGGGTACTAAACATTTCCTGGTAGTGGTGTCTAGATCCAATCCTGTCCAGAGAGCTCCCGTGGTCTTGAATTTCCAAGAAGAGAAGAGAAGATATGGGTTAGATCCAATAGATCTAAACAATGCCTGATATCACAATATTCACAAAATGCATACATACACTCAACCATACACCTCTGGGAAAGGTTGTGCTCAGGGCATGTGCATAAAAGGCTTTAGAAATAAAAGAGGCACCATCTTTTTACTAACATGTTTATTTCATGTGCAGATATAGGGGAAGCTGATCCAACAATAATTCAAGGGTGTTGCGTCCTAGATGAATGACCTTGACCCTTGATGCAGATCATGAAAGGAAAACCTCAAGTCTCCTGTCAGTGACTGCATCAAGGGCCAAGAGCACCCACGATCAACAAGGAAGCATTCAGTGAATGATGCAGTACTAGTAGGACACTCAGGGATCATAAAGACATGTCGGATGAAGGTACAATCTGCATACTAAAGAAAGGTACATCACGACATGAAGCATGTTCAAATCTGCATTATAAGCTAAGTAAATGAGCTATAAACATCAGGCAATGTACTATCAAATAGGTCACAATACCACCAAAATAGCATACAATATCAGATGAGGATGGTGTCACACTACATTCATGGGCCTTAAGAACAACAAGCTTGCACTGATTAACAATTGCAATGTTTTTTAGTCGATGTCATCAAGTAATCCAACTGAACAAAAAGAAGAGCAAAGATATAGCATGGCATAGTAAACCATGATGGCACCAAGTAAACAACCAAATACATAATGCTAGTTATCAACAATACATTAGCATAAAAAAGCATTGGTATTTCATATAACATCTATGTTAAATAGATAGATCCAATCATAACCAAGGTCACGCATCCAGCTTGGCCTCAAGTTTGCATGGCAGTTAGATTCATAAAATGATCCAATACCTTATGCTCTTAGCCAATGGAGGAAGCCAGTACATCTATAGCAAGCATGGAACTAGTAAACAAATGGACATCTTGATGCATGAATGACATCACCAAGATTCAAAATAGAGGGAACAATACTCTAATTGCCAAAGCAAGCCCGTGCCTCTCCAAGCAATACAAAGATAGTGACATAGTGCCTTCAATGAGATGACATATCATCATATGGGACATTAGATGGGTTGCATGTGTTAATTAGTGGCAAGGGTCAAGCAACATGATGAAGTAGGATATTCAATGTCATTCCTCAACAACAGACAACATACATACAACATCATCAAACTAGGATGTCCGCATGGTGCATAGTGGTGAATTAATAATAAGTTGCCAAATGTAAAGTAGAGTATGTATAGCCTAAGAGCCTTATGGAAGAGGGAGGAGTCAAAAAAACGCATAAAATACCAACAACAAAGCACACACCTGTGTATGAAAGATGCAATGTCATAAGAAAGTGCAACAATAAACATGCAACATGTGCCCGAGACAGAGTATAGGATGACACCTCAACACAAACAATGGCACCAAGAGTATTTTTGGGCCCCAAGAAATGTACAACTCCATGGGCTCATAGGCTTTTTACCAATAAACCACAGCGAGGGTCCAAGGCATCAAGATAGTGGATAGTGAGCACTGACAAATGCTAATCACAACAAACGATAAATAGTGGAGACATTTCTATTGGATTGGCACTATCTCAAGACAAGGATGCAATGTCTTAAATTCCAAACACCAGACTCATTCTCCAACATCAAGCACAATCTAGTAAGAAGAATAGTGGACCAACTTCTAGACCCATGCATGAGGGGGATAGTGAACGAAAAGGATGAACACCAGTGGATAATCAAATAGATAATGCCCAAATCTATCCTTCTTTCTCATAGTGCCAAGATCTATACTCTCAGCCCATGTCAAAGACAGATAGGTTGGAGATATGCCGAGAAGAGGTTTCTACCATAGTCAAACTATGAACTACATTTCAAAAAGCAACACAATACCATATCTCATGGGTTGAATAAAGATGTGGGTCCAACTCTCTAGCAAGTGAAATGCAGATACTCACACACAATAAAAAATATGAGAGTCATTGATTCATTAAAAGTGAGGGTACGATATCATTTGTAGGGCCTGTATCTTTCTCAATAGAGAAAGTAATACCAAATAGCAAATGCATGATGCCCTAGTATTTTGCAAATGCATTGAATCTTCATGAATGCAATAACTAGTGAGCAAGAAAAGCCACGGGCTGGCGTAGTGAATATGATTTCATCTAGTGTGCCAGAAAATAGTCACAAATTAAAACATATGGTAGGGGGCATCAACAATAGAATAGAAGAAGATATGGTATAGGGGCTTGTGTGCTAGGAACAATAAAAAATTCACGGATGATCATGCTAATGAGATGCCACTTTTGAAATCAAATTAGTATGAAATAATAGTGCCATAAAGTACAATGAAAATATACAGTGCCCTTGAATATGAAGAGGCTTCATATTACAAATGCCATCAATATGTAGTATCCTTCAAGCATGATGCCCTAGTTTTAACAAGATGAAATACAAAATACATTTCCATTACATTGATCAATATACAGAGTTGAAAGCCGACAGCCCATAATTTATCAAGCATAAACATCAAGAAAACATGGAGATCATGCCCTAGATGCAATATTTTTATGAGGCCATGCCAAATGAGCACATCATTCAGTGAATCAAAAACAAGACAAGGCAACTCATAATGCTATACATTCACAGTTCCTTTAGCACAAAAAGTAACCATAATACAAAGGGAATTTCTATCACATTTTTGCCCTTGAAAATGTAGAGTATAGTATAGTAAAGGATAGAAAGATAGAGATAGAATGCCAATGAAGACCAAGATGCTTACCTCAAAAATCATATTGCCATGTCAGAGGGTTTTTGAAAACTGCAAGTTTCTAATCCAGGAAGCCAGGGCTGAATTCAAGATAGTAACTTTCCAAATGGAGAATGTGAAGGTCTGAGTGCCTTCAGTTTCTTTCCTTTCGTGAAAGAGGGTCTTATGGAAATAATTAATTATGAATTCTTCCCTTTTTAGGGTTGAAAATTTATTAATTATCCCTTTCGCTAGGTTTTATGGGCATCGGTTTCATTTGTACAAGGTTATTAATATGTTTATCTTTTTGGCGGTAAATTTATCAATTGTTTTGATGTCAATGTATGGGTTTTTGAAATGATAGGTTATTAAATAGGCTTTCCCCTTGGATGGGTTGAGAGCTATTTACTAGCTTAGGGATAAAATGTTTTAAATCCATATTCATTCATAGGAGGGGTAAAGTTTAAATGTAAAAGTCATTGCACACATGTTATAGTAAATTCTAACAATGGTTTTTTTATGAACCATTGTCAGAATCCTATTTTGGTGCATGACTTAGTGGGTAGAATGGTCTTCTTTTGACTATCTATTTTAGGCATCCCATTTTTATGCTACCCCTAAAAACTCATGAATCTAGCATCTATGTTATGATGCGGCCTCATCGGTCTATTTTGGGATCTTTTCCATTCTTAGGAGGTTATGGGATTTGAATGCAGATTCCTAGGTTTTAGTTATATACCTCTCACTTTTCGTGATGGAGGTTAGCTCTTCATTAATCTATTCTCTCTAATATGAGTGTTGTAGCTCTGAGAGACACAATTGTACTTAGTTTCTTTTTAGCAATAAAATCGATCCTTCTTGTTTCCCTACAATTTTGGATTTATTCTTTTGAATCTCATTTATGATTATTGTGATGTCCTTGTATCCTTAATTTGCATGTTGATCCAAGTGCGTGTTCAAGAATTCATCTTAGCTCAGTAGCATAAATTTGTGTGCAATTGAAAAGATCAAAATTGTGGAGATTTCTCCCTTCGCTATGTTTCAAGTACCTTATTTTGTGGGGAGTTTAAGGAAGCAGAATCAAGTTGTAAGTTCAGTTTTGTTTTGTTGTTGCAGTAAGCTTATTTCAGTTGTGGATCTTCTTTTGAATTTGGTGGATCACCTTGTTCTCAATCAGTTTCAATTTTTTATTTTATGCACTCTCTCCCTTTCCTCCTAAAAGTTAGTCATTTTTTCTTTTTGTGATCCAAAGGGAAGCTGGCCCTTAACCCAAAGGTCTATTCTCGGATAGGTTACCCACATCCTGAGAATAGTCCCATGTTTCATAGGTTTGTTGGGTTTTAGTACTTAGCAAATTGGGTACAATCCTTAGTGACAATACTTCCTTTTATAGATTTTCCCAATGGTAGGGGGTGTAGTGTAGTTAATCACGATTAAGCCTTGGTTGAGTCTTTGGTTCCACCCTTTCAAGACAATGCAAAGTTTGTGTCCTTAAAGCTTGGGACAAGTAGACAAGATCAATGGACAATATTCTCTTTCACTTTGAGTGATTAAGATTGACTTTGACTTGATCCATGTGAATGCCTTTCCTCAAATCCTATTGGTTGAGTGAATTCTCTCTCCTTTTGGTTTGTTGAGAGAAATTAGGATTTATTAATTGATTTAATTGAATTTGTTTAGCCATGTACCCCTTGAATGGGTTGAATTTGATTTAATCCAAGACTATACAATTAATTGATTTAATTGTACTTTGATTTGATTTCACTTGATTAAAATGCTCTCAATTTTGATTTATCTTGAATTAAGACTTGATTTTAATTTTGATTGGCTAATTATGCATTGTGATTCAATTGCTTTGATCTTGTCCTTGATTCTCTTTTATTTGACTTGATTTATCATTTGATTGTCTTTGTCCATTTTTAGGTGATTACAAATGCCCCTCTTTGATTTGACGTGTGAAGCATGTCGATTCAAAGAATACTCTGATCTTTCTTGATGATAGGTCCTGATTCATTGATGGTCAATCCTCGATTACTGATACGAGATTGATGCAGATTTTGATTGATTTAATATTCTTGATACAATTTTGATGATCATGATGCTGGTCATTCTTTGATTAATCCCTGATATGATTCTTGATTTAATGAAATATTTTGATATGATACCTAATTTGATGATTGATTTCGATGCAATGCCCCATTTGATTGATTATGAAAATTTTCCTAATAAAAGCCTTCGCTTTGTTTTGATGATTTTTCTCTTGATTGTCGATGATGATCTTGCTGATGTTGATTTATTGCTGATTATTGATGTTGATTTTGTGTACAAGGAAATATACCTTCATAGAATTAGTATTTAGCAATAAATAAAATAGTAACTAAATAAACCACAATATAGCAACTTTTTAGGAAATGAGAGATCAATTGAGCATCCTATGGCGCTCTATCTAAGAGTGTTAATGTGAAGCTCTCAGCAAGCTACCATTAATAACAGTCCTAGAATGAGAAATGATAAAGATTAAGCTAAAGCTAACAATTAGATCAAATTGAATGCTAATTAAGCTATTAAAATGCCTTTCTAGCTATAAAATACAAGAGGTTATATGCAATTCTTAGATGTGTGGTTATGAATTATGAGGATTTTGATGTTCCTTTTATAGATTTTCCCAATGGTAGGAGGTGTAGTGTAGTTAATCACGATTAAGCCTTGGTTGAGTCTTTGGTTCCACCCTTTGAAGATAATGCAAATTTTGTGTCCTCATAGCTTGGGACAAGTAGACAAGATCAATGGACAAGATTCTCTTTCACTTTGAATGATTGAGATTGACTTTGACTTGATCCATGTGAATGCCTTTCCCCAAATCCTATTGGTTGAGTGAATTCCCTCTCCTTTTAGTTTGTTGAGAGAAATTAGGTTTTATTAATTGATTTAATTGAATTTATCTAGCCATGTACCCCTTGAATGGGTTGAATTTGATTTAATCCAAAAGTATACAATTGATTGATTTAATTGCACTTTGATTTGATTTCACTTGATTAAAATGCTCTCAATTTTGATTTATCTTGAATTAAGACTTGATTTTAATTTTTATTGGCTAATTATGTGTTGTGATTCAATTGCTTTGATCTTTTCCTTGATTCGCTTTGATTTGACTTGATTTATCATTTAATTGTCTTTTTCCATTTATAGGTGATTACAAATGCCCCTCTTTGAGTTGATGTGTGAAACATATTGATTCAAAGAATACTCTGATCTTTCATGATGATAGGTCTTGATTCATTGATGGTCGATCCTCGATTACTGATATGAGATTGATGGAGATTTTGATTGATTTAATATTCTTGATGCAATTTTGATGATCATTATGATGATGGTCTTTCTTTGATTAATGCCTGATATGATTCTTGATTCAATGAAATATTCTGATATGATACCTAATTTGATGATTGATTTCAATGCGATGCCCCATTTGATTGATTATGAAAATTTTCCTGATAAAAACTTTCGCTTTGTTTTGATGATTGTTCTCTTGATTGTCGATGATGATCTTGCTAATGTTGATTTATCTGATGGTATGCCACCTCGGAAATGATCATAGATTAGATGAATGCAATGTTATTTTAATGATTAATGATATTTATGAATGTATGTAATAGGTGTTAGATGGATACTAAGTATAATGACTCAAATGGATGCACATGTGATGAATTTATGTGATGATGCAAATGAGTTTTTAATGATTAATGATATATGCAATGTGGTTGAATGATTCTATCATGAATGAGATGTTTTTATTGTTGGATGATCTTATTGGATGCAATGAATGATTACTAACTAATGCAATGCACTTAATGGATGTACTTTAAAATGAGATGGATAAAGTCTAATGATAATCAATAAACTTAATGACATGCTAATGAATGCAATCTAATGGTAATGCCTTAATGTAATGTAAATGGATGCAATATAATGATAATGTAACTTAATGATTCAAATGTTGGACACATTTAAATGTATGCAAGGTTTTAAAAGAAGATGACTTAATGCAATTTAATCAATGCAAATGAACTAATGAAATGCACTTTGTTTTTTATTTGTTTTTAACTTCCAACACACTCGATCACATATAGTTATTTTTTATCATCTTTGGATTTTTTATTTGAGTACACCCCCTTTTTAGTTTCCTCTTGCAAATTAAGCTAAGAAAGGCAAACAAAATACAATGCACTTATTCTAAGATGTATGTAGCTAACTGTCATTATTCAAAATTTGGAGCTTATAGTCATCATTGAGAATTTTTGGAGTCCCATTTTAGTACAACCATCACTAGTTCAACTATGATGATATGAATACTTTTTGCACCTCTTTCTTTGCTTTCCCATCTCACTTCGATATGACTATCACTGATTGAAGCCAACCATGAGAGTATGAATACTAATTTTGTTGGATTCTATGTTGCAAGTGGATTTTTGTCTTATGATATTGAAAATCAAAATAGCCAAGGTATCCTTTTGGGTAAACAAGCGGAAATCTCAGTTTTATCCAACGTACAAGTCCTCGATGATTCTTTAATGATCATGTCCTTAGAAAAATAATACACGATTTAAAACTTTGATTTTAAGACAGTCATTCAAAAATCAACAAAAATATCATCCTTTCATCATAGCTCATCTAGTCTAAAACTTTCATCGATTTGCTAGAAAGACATGATTTCATCAATTGAGTCAACATTTAGAAAAAAAATTTGCAATATTTTTCAAATCCATATTTCAAGTGTAGTTCCATCCATTTGATGTTTTTATTCCTAATAAAGATAAGGTCATGTAAGATCTTGGATCAAATTTTTGTGTTTGGTTCAAATTGGATTAGAATGTAGATTTGATTAAGTGTTCCTCTTTTGAATTTGATGAATTGATCTCATGATTGAATAAAGCTTTCTTTGATGAATCCTTTCTCCGTTTGAGTAGATTGCCCCTAGTTTGATATTTGATTTTGATTTGTGGAACTTAGGACAATTTGTAGATTTGGCGACCAAAATCTTGAGGTACTTGCAAATGCAACGGTGGGGTTTTATTATGCAATATATACAAATGCTAGTGAATGCAGTAATTATAAGGTGACCTTCTAGGCATGCAACTGACTTGGACTTTCAATTGCACCTATTTACCAAGTTTTCACCAATTGAATGCATTTTTCTTTCTTTTTCTATTTTTAAAGATTTTTCTT
Source organism: Chamaecyparis obtusa (assembly GCA_027943335.1). Classification (NCBI taxonomy): domain Eukaryota; kingdom Viridiplantae; phylum Streptophyta; class Pinopsida; order Cupressales; family Cupressaceae; genus Chamaecyparis; species Chamaecyparis obtusa. The sequence continues at coordinate 160,078 of BSBK01011970.1, read as the reverse complement.
TTTTTGCTACCGAGGTGCCTATTTGCTAGGTTTTCACCAAGGCACTTTTCTCTTTTCTTATTTTTTTTGTATTTTTCTCTTTTTCAAATTTTTTTTCTTCATATTGTCAAGGTGCCTATTTGTTAGGTTTTCACCAAGACAACATCTTTTTAAGGATCATATATGAATGTTTTTGCTTTCTTCATGCTCAATTTTCCATTATTTTTTATCTTTTCTGCTTTTCCAATTTGTTTGCTCTTTTCTGTTTTCCAAATGTTTTTGGTATTTTTCAAGATCTCTTTTGACTATATACAATAAATATGATGCTTCCCATCTGATACTCTTTCATCTACCTCATTTATAGAACCTTTTTAGATGTATACTTTTGATAGGTTCTTGTAACTCTTCTCCACCACAATCTGCTAATCTATAAGTGCCGGTCCCAAAATTTTCAATGATGATAAATGGTACTAACCAATTTGCCTCCCATTTTCTTTTCTTTTCCCTTTCTGCTTGACTTTTGGGATTTTCTCGCAAAACTAGGTCACCTATTTGAAATGTTCTTGGCTTGACATGCTTGTTATAAGTCCTTGACATTCTATTTTGGTATACCTTCAAATGATCAAATGCTTTCCTCTGTTTCTCATCTAGGAGTTCTAGTTCTTTCAGTCTAGCAACCCTATAGTCTTCCTCACTTATCAAACCATGAAGAGATACTCTCAAAGATGGAAGTTCTACCTCCAAAGGTAAAACTACTTATGTTCCAAAGACTAAGGAAAAAGGTGTAGCTCCTGTTGGCATTCTTACGCTTGTTCTATAAGCCCATAAGGTCAGGTTTATTTTGATGTGCCAATCTCTACATGAATTATCCACCTTTCTCTTTAATATCTTCAAAATGTTTTTATTTGTTGCCTAGGCTTGTCCATTACCTTGTGGGTAATAGATTGATGAATAATGATGAATCATGTGAAACTTGGTGCATAATTCCTTTAAATCTTTGTTTTTGAAATGCTTTGCATTATCCTTTATAATAGCATGAGGTATGCCATATCTACAAATAATATGATTTAGGATAAACAAAGATATCTATTTTCCCGTTGTAGTTGTTAAGGGTACAGTTTCCACCCATTTGGTAAAGTACTTCGTTGTCGTCATGATGAATTTATGACCATTCAAGGATGGTGGATAAATCATGCCTATTAGGTCTAGACCCCATTGATAGAACAACCAAGGTGTTGTCACTGGATGAAGTTATTGTGTGGGAACATGTATCAAGTGTCCATGTAATTGACATTTTCTACAAGTTTTGTGAAAGTTACACGCGTCTTTCTCCATCATAGGCCAAAATATCTTATCCTAAGAAGTTTATTAGCTAGGGTTTGTTTGTGTATGCTAAACACCTTCATGAAATTAGGAGATTTAACTAACAAATCAAAGAAAATGCAATACAAATTTAACTAAGAATTGAAACTAAAATCCATGACATCTCATTGTTCTCTAATCAAATGTGGTAAGTGAAGCTCTCAGCTTAATCTCCACTAGTGACACTTCTAAACTGAGAAAATAGGATACTACAATGCTTAATCTAGCTCATTGTGATCCATTATGCTATGATAAATTGAAAATGCAAATGCTCAATGCTCTCAATTGCTCTTGATTGCTCTAAAAATGACTATAATAACAATGTTTTTCTCTCCAATTCTCTTCTCCCTTATTGCTCATAAAATGACTCTTATTTATAGTAAATTCCCAAGGGTAGGGGGTAGAGTGAATTAACCATGATTTACCTTTGGTTGAGTCAAATACTTTGCAATGTTTTTAAATGGGGGGACAGTTTAAATGTTTGTCTCAAAGCTTTGTACAAAAGGACAAAATTGAGTGGTTGAGATTGAAAGATTGAAATGAGTGATTGAGATTCATTCTTTTTGAGTGATTTATGTCTTTTTGTCATCAATTTTCATTGGTTGCTCAACTTTGTTGAAAGATATCAGGATTTATTAAATTCAATTAATTAATTAAATTTAGCCATGTAAGGAATAGGTTCATTTTGATTTTTGATTTAACAACTATACAATTAATTGATTAAAATCAATTATATAGTGTTTTTTGGTCCCTTTAAGCTTGTATTTAATTATTTAATGTCATCATTTGATTTTTCCTTTGATTTAATGATTTTGTCCAACTTTGATTTAATAAGTGTCCATTTAAATTTGATTTCATCCTTTTTTATGAGAATTAGTGCATTTTTATTAAGATTTTGCAATTTCATGATTTAAAAGCACTTGTCTATTTTTTAGTGTCTACAAATGCCCCTCTTTGAATTGATGTGCGAAGAACATTGATTCAAAGATTCCTTAGTCCTGATCGCTTTTTAGGTCCTGATTTGTTGATTTACTGATACACCATTGATATGATATGCCTCTAATGTGATATTGATAAAATGATATGTGCCTCACCGATAATGATTCAAAAATTTCAATGCCCCAAATTTGATGATGTTTGATGCCAATTTGATACTCTAATGCCCTCTCAAAAATAAAACATATTGATTGCTTGATTTAAAATTTTTTGATGTTGTTTGATCCAATATGTTTTCATTTCTGAAAAACATTGATGATATGCTATGATTCACAATTGTACATCCAAGATAGATAGGTTTGTTGTAGTTAAGAAAAACAAGTAATCAGGATATCATGATAATGGTACCAATGAATGTGATTTGTCAATCTGATAGGATAGTAAAATTTATATGGGATAACTGATAGGTAGGTTATTGATAGGATTGATACTGATCATATTGGTCCCACCTCACGATCAAGAGTTGGGAAACAATAATTTGGTACTAATTGATTGAATGATTGATTGACGTAAGATGATTCACTGATATAGAATACTGATATGATTCCCTTGATTTGCAAAATAGGTACATTCTCGTAAGTTATACATATGGTCCCTAGCTTCTTGGATATTAGATTTATGGATCTTCCTTATTGATTTTGTATCATGTTGTTTTTTTATTGATCAGGGTTTGGATGTATCATTTTATCATTGATATATTGTATCTTGATATACAGATTGTTGGATCTTTGATGTTATGAACATTGATATGATGATATGGACTTTTCCTTGATTTCCCCTTTTTGATTGATCAAGATAATTAACTGAAACCCCTTTTCCCTTGGAAAAATAACCACAAACAAATGTACTTAATCTAACATGAAAATGCAATGCAATGCAACTAAGTGTCACTAGCTTTTAGCAAAGAAATGCCATAGAGATATATTTTCATCATTGAGCATTGTGGGACCGGAAAGCTAGTACAACCATCACTGACCACATCATGATGATATAATACCACTTTTAATCATTTTTTTGGTAACACCTTTTTGAGAATAGTACAACCCTCACTAGTTGAATAACCAACTATGGGAGTATGAATACTAGTTTCAATAGATTCAAACAAACAAAGGTCAACCCTCCACCCTATATGAGAGTCCTCGATGGTTCTTTGATGACCATGTTGTTGGACAAATTCACATAAGTTATTGGATCTCCCTCAAGACAGTCACTCAAAGGAAAGAAAATATCATGTCTTTGTCATTGCCAATCTAGTCGAAACATCATCAATTAGCTAAAAAGATGTGATAAAAATTAAATTCAATAAAGATCATCAAAAGCTTCAAGTGTTTTGCAATGTATCAAGATTCTCCAAAAGGAATTTCCAAGCATTCTGATCTTTTAAGTGTTCTCAATTTTTAATCCCGAATAATAAAGTCAATGAAGGCTCAAGGATTAAGTTGTAGGATCAAACTAATTGGTTGTGAACAATGATATTGATCAAAGGTTCACCAAAAATCTCTTTCTTTTGAAGCTCTGATAAGTCTCTCTCTGATGTGACCGAATTTAGCACTATTGAATCCGTTTGAGTAAAATGCATTACTTCATGTGAATTGATGAATGTTTGTTGAAATCTACTGATTAAGATCAAATGCCCTTAGTTGGATAGGAAAAATGTTGGACTTGGGAAAAATTCCAAAATATCACAAAAGCTCAGTTTATGCAAGATGCAGCTCAAAGCACTTTATGCAAGAAATTACCAACTCTCGAACAAGATCACATTGATTTTCCCCCAATGTCTAGCAAGATATAGGACATGAATGATGGATTTACAAGCTTATGGATTAGAGATGGAAAGGCCATGATGGATGAAGCATGTGAATGTGACCCGTAGGACCCTCTTCTCAAGATTACCCAAGCTAAGGAAAAATGATATAGAAATGTGAAGCATGTTTTTGGATAAGCCATGGAAGCCAATGATGTAGTGCTAGATAGCCTATAGGATAATGATCCGCTATCATGAAAATGAGGGATCCAAAAGAAGTGGACATGTTAAGAAGTTTTTGATAACAAATTTTTGTACTTTAAGTTCTTCATTTTGATCAAGACCAAGGGGTCAATTTGGATAATATGTGGATAAGATAACACAATCCGGGTAAAGGGGTGATGAAGGCTATGAAGGGATGTTTTGGGATTATGGAAAGACTTTCAAGGAATAATGAAGGTGAATTTGGGATAAGAAAGATCATGATAGGGTAACATGGATGCAACAAGTACATAAGCTGATGGAAAGGATAACAGATGTCAAGATACTCAATGCTCATGGATATGTTCAACCTTGTCAAGATGAAGGTGAGAGAGGAAATATGGATGTACGTGAGATAAATGATAGGAAGATGGAGGATAGCATGGATGAAACTTGTCCCCAAGTGTGGAGTGCAAGAAGGAGGAATTATGAATGATGCCTATTTACTAGGTTTTTGTCATGGTATTTGTTTCTCTTTACTTTTGCTACCAAGGTGCCTATTGCTAGGTTTTCACCAAGGCACTTTTTTTTTTCTTTTTTTTCTCTTTTTTGGTATTTTTCAATATTTTCCCAACATCAAAATCTTTGGAAAATGCTCCTCTGAAAGATATGCTATAATAAACCATGGGTATGACTAGGATGCTCAAATATATTGATAAGAGGGATAGAAGTATGGAAAGTATGCATTGGAAAATGAATGTGAGGATAAGAAGAAGGTATGTTGTAGATGGGAATGTTGGCAAGATCAACTTTGACACACACCTTGAATAGTGGTGGAATGATGGAGGAACAATAGATGATGGAGATAAGGATCTTCTTAAGGTGGTGGATTTTGGGATATAGGAACCCAAATTAGACTTGGAAAGTGGAAGATGTTTGGAAGAAGATGGAATGGAAGCCTTTGGAAGCTTGAATGTCAATTTTGATTTTTCTTTTGTGTGCAATTCTTTCAAAAGTGACTTGGGAATCCACATATTCTTTGATTTTTCTTTCTTTTGTGATGATTTTGAATACATTTCTTCAATGAGCGATTTAGGAACCCACATTTTATTTGATTTTTCTTTTTTCTTGGTGGACCTTTGCGGCCTTTTGGATATTTCATTTTTATTTTCATTCACATGTCGATTAGGTGGGACATTGTGATTTTTATACACATGGATTCTTGGATTTATGATTTTTATGTTTCACATCAAAATTTCTTACAAAAGACTTAGGAATTGTGGATGAATAGGAATAATATGGAGGGTTCATATGGATTGGTGTTTAGACATTCTTCAAGTATGTGTTCCTTCGTTGATCTTTATACATGGTAGGGTAAGTGAATGGAGAGCTAGTGATGATAGGAATGATTGATGGAGGACTATATGGACCTAATATGGATGGAAGGGATGAAGACTTCTGTTTTGGGACATAGGAACCCAAAATGGGTTTGGAGGATAGTGAAGGCATATGGTTGTGTTTGAATAGAGGGATATAAGGTGTGAACAGGATATCAATATCTTTGGAAGGAGTTGCATTTCCAAGGTTCTCATCTTTAAGATTTATCTTTATACCCATAGGCTCATGAGTAGCCTTGATAGGAACACATTTGATAAGATCAACTGAAGCTTGAAGGGATTTATTATCATGCAAGGGATTTGGAAGAATGATAGTTTCTTGAGGTGAACATGGAGGAATATGACAAGGAAATGATGGGATACTTTGATCTTGACAAGGATCTTCAAATGATGTAGAGAGGGTATTTTTCTCTTGATTTTCAATATGCTCATTGGAAATTGTGGAAGTGATATCTTGATCTTGCTTGGGAAGTGGAGAAAATATGGAACTTGGAAGGGTACTTTGTTCTTGGAATGGAAGGATGTCATCTTGGAAGACATGAAAGGATGCAAGGGGATCATCATAGGGTTCTATAGATATGGGACCTTCATCAAATATGGGAGGGGATTGTATATAATCTTGATCTTGATCTTTATCGATATTTGTTTCTTCTCTCTTTGGATTATCCTCTTGACATGGAGCCACTTCTAAAGACAAGCTACATGTTTGGATATGTGTGGGTGATGTTTGGAAGAATAATGTAGGATCCTTTTGAATGGGTATAATAGGCATTGAAGCACATGAAGCTTCGAGATCCAAGATCTATGGAGCATGGAAACAATCTGCAGCAAGATGTAAATTAGCTTCGGTTTCTTTTAGAGGTAGCCCTTGAGGATAAACATAGTCAACTTGAAAAGTGTCATCATTAGGCTCACTCTTGGATGGAGTAATTTTGGATAGTGGTGAAGCTTTGTGAGATGGATGAAGGATGAAAGGAGTACAAGCTATGGGAGAAACCTTGCTAGATAGAGGTTTGTGCATTAGATCTTTCTCGAGAGTGGTACTTTTCTCTTCATACTCTTTATTATCTTGATCACAAATAGATTCATCATGAAATTTCTCTTTATCCAAGATAGGTTTGTTTCTCTTAAATGATTCTTTTTGTGAGGAAGATGAAGATATGGATGGCCCATCATCATAAAGAAAAGGCCAAATTGATCTTAATGATGGCTCTTTAGATGATGTATCTTTTTGTTTTTCCTCGTTCTTCCTCAAGGTTGATATGTCATAATTATGAGGAAGCTTAGCTCCTAATTGAGCTAAATAAATGGAATATGCTTCATTATACCTCTTCAAAATTAATTCCATTGTTTCCATAAATATGGGATCTTTGGATGCTTTTAAAATTTGATCTTTGGACACTTCATCATTTTGATTCCAATGGGGATTTTGATCTTGATTTCGATAATTATGCTCCATAATAGGATTGATTTGTTTCTCAAATAGACTCATCATTATAAATGTTTTTTAGGAATATGATCTATATGTTGCACTGTTAAAGAATATCTCCAAAAAGGGTATCCAAATATGAAACCAAATTTTTCTGAAACCCTTAAGAAATGTCCACTATTTTCCTTTCTTTATTTTTGGGTGTCACTTGCCTGCGTGTAGGCATGACTTAAAAATTGATACACATTGATTGGAATTGATTTAGGTAGCACCCTGCACATGTGCAGGTGGCACTTTACTATTGATAGGCATTTTTATAGGTGTCACTTAATATGTCTCAAGCGTGACTTTACAATTGATATGCATTTTTTGAATAGTCACAGGCATGACTTTACTGCTAACAGGTAGTATTTCTTTGTGCATAGGTGGCACTTTGTAGACCAGGTTGTAAATTTTAGATTTTAAACATTGTAAGATCAGGTCTACAAAATTTTCTTATTTGAAAATGGAACACAATCGCAACACAAATGTCAAATTTTAATCATGTCCCTAAAACCACACTAAAGTGTATGTTCTTGGTCATTTTCCACTAGTACTACACAAGAAAGTATTCCATGCAATCTACCTATAGTCAAATTTGTCTTTTGACATTATTTGGCTCTATAAGGTAGCTTTCTTTTTATCAAGTTTTTATTGAATAATTCCATTCTAAACTATGTCAAGTTCTTTTTCCCACTTGTGGGCTTCCCACATGCACAAAAGCACAATTTGGCGCAATCTCAAAAGACTACTAGAGGAAGTGAAGAAACTTGCACACAATCTAGCCACTTCCCTTTTAAGGAAGTGTATTTTATTTTAGAGTGGGTTGGATAGTATTGCGGCAAAGGTGGTTGTGTCCCACTTGGGTTGTTCCCTCTCACTATCCTTGTAAGAAAAATCTCGGGAGGTAGAGACCTTCTATTGTTCTAGCATGTTCATGTTAAGGAAAGGAAATGGAGTTAAGGACAAGTTTTTAGGAATTTGGTTCACCAAAAGATGAAGAGCATATCCCTAACTTTTCCTTAACTTCCCAAACTCAATAAGAAATGTTCAATTTCTTTCACCCACTAACTATAGGGATTTGAGTATTTCTACTCTCTTCCACAAACAAGGGGCTTTGATTTTGTGTTTGATTCCTCAACCTTTCTTATTAATCAAAAAGTTCAAGACCTTTGGCATTTTGATTCACTAGAAGAAGTGAAGAGCATAGGCCTAAATGCTAAACTTTCCAAACAAAGGGAGGCTATTTTGTAATTACTAGATTTAGAAATGCTCCAATGCCACAATTTAAGGGAAAATATTGACTAGTTTATGGCTTACCTCTCCTTGTAGCTAGCATAAGCTAGGGGCATTTTTGAGTGATTTTATCATTTTTATCATTACCTTGGCAATAGCTCCTTTCCAAATGTTCTTTTCCACCAGCAAGTTAGTCAACACAAACAATCACAATGAAAGAAACCAAGTCAAATTTGAAGAAGCAAAGTTTATGTATTAAATTTTAAAAACCTTATTTGCAAATTTTGAGAAAAACTTGAACTAAGGAGAGAAAATCCAATTGACAGATACAAACTTATTTTTGTAAGCTTCTACAATTCTGAGATAGTTTTGATATACCTAGTTTTCTTCTTCTTGTGACTCCTCAAGAACCGCTTTAATGTGAGCAAATTTTTCCTTCTTGATCTTCCTAGCCAAAGCCCTGCCTTTGTGATTCAACTTGCTTGCTGGATTTTGAACCTTTCTGTGTTTTCTCATCTATAGTAAAAAAATACAGAGAGAGAATGAGATAACTGAATTTTTTTAGTCTAACAAAAAATTAAAGAAAAAGACAGTAAGCATCATTATCCAGCTAATACGCGTGATTAAATTGTTAGCAGGGGTAACTTTAACAATAGCAAGCATCCATTTAATGATTTTGTCCAACTTTGATTTAATAAGTGTCCATTTAAATTTGATTTGATCCTTTTTAATGAGAATTAGTGCATTTTTATTAAGATTTTGCAATTTCATGATTTAAAAGCACTTGTCCATTTTTTAGTGTCTACAAGGTTAATCCGTTTGAGTGTGATCCACAAATTCCTTTGTGGATTTCTTGCAAGGCTACATTTGATTCCTTTTCTTCTAGATAACTAAGGAGCATTCCATCTAAACTTTTGCGATACAATATTTTCGATAGTATAGTGTATTGGGTGTCTTGGCGAATGAAGCTTTTCTTTTGATTCCTGGTTTGGTCTATGGGAAGGATTTGATCTTTCAAGTGTAAATAGGTCCATACCAGGGTGATGCATGTGTAGTTAGCAAGAAAATGGTATAAGGGTGAGTAGGGTCAAACGCTAGTTGATCCACTTCTTCCACCAGGAATTCATATCGAGTTGTTTGATCTAGTACCTATAGAAGTGAGGCCAAAGTGGCCATCACATCAGCTTCTCTATTCTTTTCTCTAGGCACAAATGTGATAAGGATGAAGTATTTCTTGAGACTTTCCACCATGTGTTTGTATGGCACCAAATTTTCATATTTTGTCTGATATTCATCATTAATCTGGTTAATGACTAATTGAGAGTTGCCATAAACCTTGAGTTTTGTCACCTTCCACTCTAATGCCAATTTGATTCCTATAACCAAGGCTTCATATTCCGCTATATTATTAGTGCATGGAAATAACAGTTTATACGATTTTGGGATTATAGATTTTTGAGGAGTGATTAGAAGGATGTTTTCTCTTGACCCATGTTGAGTGTATGAACCATCAAAATATAGTTGCCATGTTTTTTCCTCAACATTTACAATCATTGAATTTGGGAATTCCACTTGGCTGGGATGGTCATCTTGAAGTGGTGCTTCTACTAACTAATCAGCAATGACTTTCCCTTTGATGGCTTTTCTATCAACATATTCTATGTCAAACTCACTTAGTACCATAACCCACTTTGCTAGCTTTCCATTTAATGCTATTTTACTAAGTAGATATTTCAAAGGATCAATTTTTGAAATGAGCCGTATCTTGTGTGCTAGCATATAATGGTGTAATTTTTGAGAAGAAAAAACTATGACCAAGCATGCCCTTTCCATGAATGTATAATTTAGCTCCTATTTGACAAAGGTTCTACTTATGTAGTAAATTGCCTTTTATTTTCTTGCTTCATCTTCTTGTGCTAACAATGCCCCTAATGCATTCTCCGTTGTTGAAATTTACAGTATTAAGGGCTTACCTCTGATAGGTGTCATTAAGATTGGTGGTTTCATGAGATATTTCTTCAATAGATTAAAGGCTTCTTCACACTTTTCATCCCATTTGAAAATTGTATCTTTACGCAAAAGTTGGGTGAAATTATGACATTTTTTAACTAATTGGGAGATAAACCTTCTAATGGATTGTATCCTTCCTTGTAGAGATCTCATTTGACTTATAGTTTGAGGTGCTTCCATTTCTAGGATAGCCTTTACTTTAGCAGGATCTACCACTATTCCCTTCGCAGATATAATATAACGTAGCAATTTACCAGGTTGGACTCCAAATGCACATTGCTTTGGGTTAAGCCTTACTTTAAATTGTTCCAACCTTTCAAAGGTTTTCTCCAGAATAAGTAAGTGTTCTGCTCTTGTGTGTGATTTGGCTAATATATCATCCACATAATCCTCCATGAGCTTGTGCATCATATCATGGAATATGGTAGTCATTGCTCATTGATAGGTGGCTCCAACATTCTTTAAACTGAAAGGCATCACATTCCAGCAAAAAGTACCCCATGCACATGTGAAAGCGGTCTTATCCTAGTCTTCTAGTGCTATCTTTATTTGATTATATCCACTGAATCCATCCATGAGTGAGAACATTGAATGTCCTATTGTGAGGTCCACAATGGCATCTATACTCAAAAGTGGGAAGTCATCTTTAGGACATGCCAAGTTTAACTCTCTAAAATCTATGCAGATCCTGATGGATTTGTTTTCTTTTGATATTGGCAATATATTGGAAATCCATTTGGCATAATCAATGGCTTTGATAAATCCCACTTTCAATAATTTTTCTAATTCCACTTTGACAAGTAGCGCTATACGGGGATGCATCTTCCTTAGCTTTTTCTTAATAGTTTTGGCTCCTTCCTTGATATTCAGATGGTGCATTATCAGTTTTGGGTCTAGCCCTGGCATATCGTCATAAGACCATGTGAAGTTAACTTGTTTTTCTTTAAAGAACTTGATGAATTCTGTTCTTTCTTTGCTAGATAGAGATGCCGCTAGGTGGATGACTTTTGGCTCCATTTTTTACCCAATATTTATCTTTTCTGTGGGCTCCATCAAGATAGGAGATCTTTCTTCATAGTGTTTTGGTAGAACATCCAAACTCCCTTCCATAAGTGCCTCAATTGGGTTTTCACCTTTGGAAACATCATTTATTTCTTTTTTTCTTTCTCTTGGATCTAATGTTGCCACAATGTGATTTTCAACACTCGATTCTTTTCCTTTGTTTATTATTATTATTATTATTATTTTTTCTTGCATTGAGAGTTTGAATGTTCTCCCTTGTTGTCTCCTCCTAATGTTCCATGGCAAAAGAAGGTTCAACTACGTTAGGGTACTGGGCCACCACGTTGTCAATCAAGAAGATTGGAAGGGTAGTTGGTTCAATGGAATTCCATTCAATTAATTCCGGGTGTATGAGAGTCAATGGGTCAATACTTGGGTTTGTGTCAATGTGGTTTAAGGCTAACACCTCATTAGAGGGTTCATACATTGTATCATGTAAGTTGATGACATGGGCTTCCACTAAATGTTCTAAAGAAGAAGGATCAAAGTTCTCCTCACTAGACTCCTCTAGGGTTTCTATTGGATAAAATTCATGCAGATTAAACCTAATGTTTGATTCCTCCCTAGTAGGTCTCCATGAAGGAACATATGGTTCTCCTACCCATTGATTTATCTCTTTTTCTATGCTTGGAACATCATTTAGAACCACTTGGTTAGAATTGGATGCTTGATTTGATATTGATTCTGTTATGGATCCTTTATCCTTGGTGAAAGCATAGGTATGAATAACATCAATACCCTTATCATGACATGACTCATCAGATAAGGTATCCCATTCCCATTCATTAGAACCCTCGTCACTATGAGATTCTAGTTGTAATATTTGGTCATATAGCTTGGGATGATGCTTTTGAGTGTACCCTTGTTCGAGGTACCCTAGTCCTATTTTTTCCTTACTATCTCTCCATGTGGACTCTATTGGTTCAATAAGACCTTCATTCCTTATGCCCAAAGGTCATTCACCTTTGTAACCTATCTTTTTCATTATTTGGAATCCCTTCCCATATTGATGTGTGGGAATACTGGGATTTTGAATGTGTTTGACCTGAGCACTTGATTCTTCATCTTTGTATAACTAGTTTAGGATCTCATTGTCCTCATCATTCATGGCGAATGATGTGCTTTCCCTCACAAAGTTATCATTATATTTATGAGGTAGATTTGAGGGTCTTCCATAGGACTTTGGTGATAAGGGTAAGTCCATCATAGATAGGGAGTATTCACCTACTCCTTTTTGCTTGATTTGGCACTCCTTATAAAAATTCTTCATCATTTGGTCTAGTTTTTGATAATGGGCCTCTTTGGTGTATACCTAGATAGCTCTTGCATGGTCTTCTTTTGGTTCTTTAATAACATTATCCTCACTAACCTTCTTTTTTCCTTTATTTGATGTAGTTAGGTTAGTGAGTTTTTGTGTGTCTTCAATAACAAATTCCTTTTCTATCTTTTATTTTCCTTTCAACAATGGTGTGTCTTTTGAGCTTTGACCTCATTCCATTTGATTAGGTAAAGACGCTTCTGCATTGTGTGGAACTAGGGAATCATTGATAGGTTTGATATTGTTAAAATATTGGAACGGGTTTGAATCCCCACTTACCATTATTTCCTGTCCTAAATAAGGGAATTTCAAACATTTGTGATAAGTCAAGGGAATGGCCTACATCTCATGGATCCATGGCCTCCCTAACAAGATATTGTATGTCAAATTTAAGTCCAATACTTGACAAATGGTCTCCTTTTGCATGGGACCCACTCTTATAGGTAGTATTTTGACTCCTTTCGAGGCTCTTTCTTCATCATCATAGGCCTTCATGGTTATCTTTTTCTTAGGATCAATAGCCTCTTCAGAAAATCCTAGGGTTTTAATGAGGCTAAGGGTACAAATGTTTAGGCCAGCTCCTCCATTTATAAGGACTCTTTTCACACTATGCTTATGGATTAGGACTTCTATATGTAGAGGTAAGTTTTGAGGATGATTAAGTGACATATCGTCTTGCTAAGAAAATGATAAGCAGTGGGGTGCAATGAGATGTCCTACCATATTTTGGAACTTGTCTACCTCCAAATTTAGAGGCACATTGGTTTCCAATAAGGCTTTCTCCAAGATATCCTTATGAGTTGGTGATAATTTGAGCAACTCAAGAATATAGATTTGAGCGGGAGTTCTTTGTAGTTGATCAACCAAGTTGTATTGTTTTGATGATGATTTTGAAGCTTGATTTGATAACACAATTTTAGGAGCACTTGTAGGTAAAGTGATTTTTGAGGCTTTCCCCCTAGTGACAACATTTGAGATGCCTCTCTTAATTTCTCCTTTACGATGATAAAATTTATGGTGTTATCTTCTTCTCTTATAGTATTGATTTTATTATCATAAGTATGAGCAAAGTTTACTTTCTCATTGTCTCTTTTCTGATTTTGATAAGTATTGGATGGCTCACCATTTTCATGGTTTAAAAAGGGGTTTTTGAAGGTCGTGTGATCCTCATTGTTTTGAGGCCCTTCAAATTTAATGGTTCCATTGTCAATTAACTCTTGCACTAAGTGTTTTAACCTCATGCATTCATTTGTTGGATGACCTCTATTTTGATGATATTTGCATTGATGGGAATCATTCCACCAATGAGGTTTAACTTGAGGTTCATAATCTCTCATATCGGGTAATGTGATGATTTTGTTAGCAACCAAGGTTCTTAATACATTCTCCAAAGGTTCACCTAGGGAGGTGAATTTATTTTTTTTATAATTGGAGTAAAAGGGTTTTGACTTATTACCATTAGCATTATTTTAAGAACTATTGGCATTATTATTGGAATTGTTGGAATTATTATTGGAATTATTGGAATAATTGGAAGCTTTGTTCAATTGATTGACATTGTTTAAAGAATTAGCTCCATTTGTTAAATTAAAAGGGATTGCCTTCAAATTGTGGGCCTCCACAACCCCATCATTCACAAGATTTTTGTTGTTATTCTTTATCCATGATTTTGACTTATCATTGTGATTGTTGGTCCCTTGATTAGTAAAATATTTGGGTACATAATTATTATTATTGTTGTTGGTATTGGACTTGTTATCTTTAAATAATTTTATCTCTCCCCTCTTTACCAATACATCCTGAATCTTAATTCCATTTTCGATGAGTTTTCCAAATGTTGGGGGACATTGGAGTTGTAATCGATAATTCATTTCCACATTTAAGTTGTTTGTAAAAATTTCCATCTTTTTCTTTTTTGGGGATGGTTCGTGGATACCTTGCGAAAATGGTCCTCCACCTTTGTAAGAATCCTAAGAAGGATTCTCCATCTTTCTACTTAGTGTCACACAATTTAAGCATCATAATCTCATGTTCGATGTTATAGGAATAATGAGTTACAAACTTGGAGGCTAATTCCTCAAAAGTCTTTATTCCTTGGTGTAATTTAGAAAACCATTCCATAGCGAGACCTCCTAAGCTTCTAGGAAAAAGTCTCATTAGGTATGTATCATTGTGCATAAACTCGATACTTAGGGCACAAAACTCCCTTAGACGATCCTATGGGTCTGTTTTACCCATATACTTATCGTATTTAGGAAAAATGGTATTGAAAGGAAAAAATACCATAACTAAGCTCTTGTTGAAGGGAAAAGGACACAAGGCTTCAATAGAGAAAGGCTTAGGTTCAGCCACCTTTTTCATGGAATCAATCTTCTCTTGAAAGGTTTTCAATTGTCTAATCATGGCATTCATAGGATTGTTTTCTTCTTGGTCCTTTTTGAGTTTCTCAATATCATAGTCATAAGGAAGCTTTACTCTTGATTGTGCTTGGTTTAGGAAAAATTTCTCCCTATCCCTATCTATTACTTTCTCCATGAGTTCTAGGAATTCAATATCTTGGGATGCCTTCTTAGATTTTTCTTCAAGGGTTTCTTTAGGATCTTGGTTTGCATTGTTGGTGTTCTAATTATTTCCTCCATAAAATGCTGAATTTATATCCATGTTGTTAATTCTTTCTTCAAATAGATTTGGAATAATCTCCACTTGGTCTTGACCTTCAAAAAGACTTTGGTATTCAACCTCACGAACTTTTTTTGCAACACATGTGCTATATCCTTGTAAAGGTACCCTATGTGTGTGGGACCGCGTAGAAACTGACATCCAACAAGGGTTTGATTTGAGGTTATCCTTGATTCGAGAATTGTTGATTTTAAATTGAAGAGATTTAAAAGTGTAAGATGAACTTTTAATGGATATTTCTCTTACTTGTTTATGTATTTCAAACACAATAATCCCACATTCACTTGTTTCTTTTTACCCACTAACACAAAATTTTTGATTTGGAAAAATGTTGTCATGGGTTTTGTACAAAAATAAACTTCAAGCACCTACCTAGCTCAAGATTTGGTTTGTAAACATGGCTCTAAAAGGTGGTCTTGCTATTTTATCAAGGATTTAATATAGATTTCATTCAAAATGAATCCTAAACTTTCATCCCCTAAATATGTTAAGGGCCTTCCCACCACTGATATATCAGAGTTTTGCACAATCTATGAGGACTACTTGAGGAAGTTCAAAAATTTAGTATCCTTTTGTCACACAAGCCATTAAGGATGTATGTGTTTCATTTTATAGTGGGTTGGATTCTCGCAGCAAAAACAAGTATATCCCACTTTGGGTTGTCCCTCTCACCAGCCTTGTTAAGGCAAATTCTTGGAAGGTGAGCCCACTAATGTTCTAGCATGTTCATATAAAGCAAGGAAATGGAGTTAAGAACAAGTTTTTGGGAATTTTTTTCACCAAAAGGTGAAGAGCATATCCCTAACTTTTCCTTAATTTCTCAAACATGATAAACAAGGTTCAATTTCTTCACCCACTAACTATAGAGAATTGAGTATTTCTACTCTCTTCTACAAACAAAGGGATTTGATTTTATGTGCTTGATTCCTCAACCTTTCTTCTTAATCAAAAAGTTCAACACCTTTGGCTTTTGATTCACTAGAAGAAGTGAAGAGCATAGGCCTAAATGTTAAATTTTCCAAACAAAGAAAATTTGTTTGTAATTACTAGATTTTCAAATGCACCAATGCCGTAGTTTAAGGGAAAATATTCACTAGATTGAGGCTTACCTTTCCTTATAGCTAGCATAAGCTAGGGGCATTTTTGAGTGATTTTTGTCATTTTTACAATACCTTGGCTATAGCTCCTTTCCAATGTGCTTTCCTCCAACAAAGTTAGTCAACAAAAATAACAATAATGAGGGAAACCAAAATGAATTTGAAGAAGCAAAGTTTGAATTGAATGCTTAAAGCCTTATTTGTCAAATTCTAAAGAAAAACTTGATTAAGGTGAAAATATCCAATTGAGTGATACAAACTTAGTCTTATATGATTCTAGAATTTTAATATAGTTCTCATAAACCTGATTTTCCTCCTCTTGTGAAGCCTCAAGAACCAATTTGATGTGCTCAAAGTTCTCCTTCTTGATTTTCCTAACCAAAGCCTTCCCTTCTTGGTTAAATTTTCTCTCTAGTTTTTGGCTTTTTAGTGATTAGACATCCTAAAGAATTATGAAAATCATTTTGCCACAGTCAGATTAAGCAAATTATCAATTTATGCAAAAATGCTCCTGTAATGTTTAAAAGCACTACTTTACTGCTTAAAAGTGGTACTATTTTAATTAAAAGTGATGTTTTATCTCTGTCAGAAAATTCAAAAGCATAGAAATAAGTAATGAAAGCACTGCAGAATATCTCAAAGGTGCTAAAAAGACAGTAAAAGTGCTTAGTAAAATAATAGAAGTGCTCCTAGTTAGGAAAAATGCATTGTGGATCGATGCAAAGGTGTTGAAAGAATGATAAACAAAAGAAAGAAAGATCAAAAGTGTTGAGGATCGATGCAAAGGTGCACAACTTTATCGCAAAAGCATTGAAATAGAGCTTGAAAGTGTTGTTTTATCATGCAAAAGCACCGTTTTATCTGTCAAAAGCCTTATTTCCTAAAAAATCCAAGAGTTAAACACATGCAAATTTGATAAAAATGATATGAATCTGAACGTTAAGTAAAGTGAAGTATTCTGCCCCACGATGGGTGCCATTTTGTGTATAAGGAAATTTACCTTCATAGAATTAGTATTAAGCAATAAATGAAATAGTAACTAAATAAACCACAATATAGCAACTATTTAACAAATGAGAGATCAATTGAGCATCCTATGGCTCTCTATCTAAGAGTGTTAATGTGAAGCTCTCAGCAGGCTACCATTAATGATCATCCTAGAATGAGAAATGATAAAGATTAAGCTAAAGCTAACAATTAGATCAAATTGAATGCTAATTAAGCACTTCAAATGTCTTTCTAGCTATAAAATGCAAGAGGTTTTATGCAATTCTTAGATGTGTGGTTATGAATTATGAGGATTTTGATGTTCTTTTTATAGATTTTTCCCAATGGTAGGGGGTGTAGTGTAGTTAATCACGATTAAGCCTTGGTTGAGTCTTTGGTTCCACCCTTTGAAGACAATGCAAAGTTTGTGTCCTCAAAGCTTGGGACAAGTAGACAAGATCAATAGACAAGATTCTCTTTCACTTTGAGTGATTGAGATTGACTTTGACTTGATCCATGTGAATGCCTTTCCTCAAATCCTATTGGTTGAGTGAATTCCCTCTCCTTTTAGTTTGTTGAGAGAAATTAGGATTTATTAATTGATTTAATTGAATTTGTTTAGCCATGTACCCCTTGAATGGGTTGAATTTGATTTAATCCAAAACTATACAATTGATTGACTTAATTGTACTTTGATTTGATTTCACTTGATTAAAATGCTCTCAATTTTTATTTATCTTGAATTTAAGACTTGATTTTTATTTTGATTGGCTAATTATGCATTGTGATTCAATTGCTTTGATTTTGTCCTTGATTCTCTTTGATTTGACTTGATTTATCATTTAATTGTCTTTGTCCATTTTTAGGTGATTACAAAAACATTTGTGCACTTTTGACAAAATGGACCTTACGAGTAAAAAAAAATCATAAGGAGACTCTTAAGGTATTAAGACACCTAAAGACACATAAAAAACCATAAAATCCTATGCTAGACCCCTTGGGTCACATCCAAGCCCTATGACCTAAGAATCCCTTAAGGTTTATAATGCACCTCAAGGACTATTAGTCTTAAAAAATAAGTTTCATCATTACATTATTTTGATCCTTAGGATCCAAAAACACACAAAAGAAAAGCCTAAAAAAATATATCCCTTGTAGAACATCAGGAGCATTAGGGTATCTTGCACTAGAGAGAGAGAGAGAGAGAGAGTCATGCATGTATACAGATATATACATATATCTATATAAATATATGTATATATAACTATAGATATGCATACATACCTACATCGAAATAATCATATATGTAAATCTACACAAATGTGTATTCTATTACACATTTACAAAAAAAATAAAATTAATGTCTTCATAACCCGTACAGGTTATGTGAAATTGAAAAATGTTGTTTTATGTCTTCATAACTCATACGGGTTATGTAGAACTTGAAATTATGAGTTTTTCTTTTCAAAACCTGAGTGGGTTATTTTGTACACCATAACCCATATGAGTTATGGCTTACTAAAAGGTTTGGAATATGACCCTAAGGCTTGCAAGCCCATTTTCCCTCCAATTTTTTGTCCATTTCCACATTTTTTCTTCTTTCAAGATGTTTTCTTGACTTCGTCATCATCAGATTTACAAATCATCTAGTGGGCATCTCTAAAATTACTACCATCATCTCAAGCGTCTTCTAAGCTTTTTGACCATATAAAGTTTTCTATTTTTGGACAACATTAGCATAGTAAACTTTAATTTTTTTACCAACATCATCAAAGTCCTCACAAACATGTCTACCATTTTTTTAATAAATTTTGATCTACTTGACCAAATTAAAAATAAATTACATATTACTATTCTACACTAGATTCAATACTTTTTTTATAAAAAAATTCAATTTGGATTATTTTGATGCAAGTTATGCCCAGTGCAAGAACATGTACCATATTTTTAAAAAGCGGACACTTCAAAAAATAATAAAAAATAAAATAATCAACATAAAATTATGAAAAAATACACAACTTTTAGATATAACTCTTACATATCATCCTACCAAAGGGTTTTACAAAATGCTAAATCTAACTAGATAGTTTTTGAAGTGCACATAAATAACTATGTCATGTTTTTCTAAAAGAATTAGGAATATTTTTTCATGCATGAGAGGTTTGTCCATCTTAATATTATCCACTCTTTAAAAACTTTAGTAGTTGAGAAACTAGATTCATAGTACTACAATTCTTATTCTTTACACAACTCCTAGTTTCAAGTGCATGACCCTCAAATCTCTCTATAAAATTCAAGTTTCCCTGATTTCAGAAAAAAAAAAGCATGGCCACTTATACACCCCACCCCCCCCCCCCCCTTTTTGTTCACCATCTTGGTGCACTCACCCCTATGCTACATTTTGGTGAACTCAACTCCTTACATTCCAATTTTTGTTCGGATAGTTAGATGCTCTTTCCATACAATTCATTAGCTTTCATGTGAAACTATTCTTTACAACTGTATAAAATATACTTCATGATTCACATTTATTTCTACCTAGTTAAATTCACTACAATATGAATTCAAAACCACGACACTTTCTATCTTTCTAGAAATTTTGGAATGGAAGTGAAATTAAGCTCCAAATATGGTTAATTAATGGTAGAGTTTGCCTATTTTTATAGTTTCTTCCTCGCAAATAGTAGTTGTGCCCTAGGTTCTTTTCTTCTCTCTTTGATATGGAAAATTATAAATAATGAGCTTAGAAATACTAAAATGGAAGAAGCTATAGTTTATTCTTGAGCATTCAATGATGTACTCACTACTTTACCATACCATTAATAATCAATTCAACCCATGCTTGCATCACCTAGCCACTTTTTCAAAAAAATAGTTTTCTCTATCGAGTTCTGCTTCATGCCTAGGAACTTGCATCAAATAAATGTGTGCAAACTTTTTATTAATAGTCCTCTTCTTGCCAAAAAAAAGAACAATTCATTATGTGGTGTTGGAGTGCCCCTTCAATTCTTGAACCTACTTTTGGACCTGAAATATTTCATAAGAAACTTCTATAATCTCCATTGGGTTCTTATAGAGTTTCTTGAATTATATCTTTATAAAATTGCAATCAATCCTTTGTAGTGTGGTATAATTTTTGATGTTGAGCCCCAACAAAGTTTGAGAACCAATGTCAGGGTATGACACTTAGTTCTGAACTTCAAACTTGGATACTAGATAAAGACTTTTGGAATAAAACTTAAGGTTTGACTTTACACTTTGAAGGTCAATAGGAGGAATATGTCGAAACTTTAATACAAAGTGGAGTTTTAGATATTGACCTAGGAAGTGAGATTGAACGAGACCAACAAGATGCAAATAACACAAAGAAATGAAATTTTGACTAGTTCCAAATGAGTTGTCAGAATTTGATGGGCATTCTAGAACTTGACTTAAATATTGACAACTTATAAATATGACTCACATAAATTATAAAATAGCAAGACAATTTGAGTCCTGAATGAGAACGAAAACTTGAGAAACAAGTTATAATAACAATTAAAATAGTTTTGGTTGTGTGAAGTTATTTAATTATTTTTATTACATCCAAGTGAATATCACTATGCACATGTGTTTTAAGTAGTTTTGCAATTCTCCTAAAATACAAATGGATTTTGTTGACTTGTAACTTCCTCACATTTATAGGATTGAAATGATATATTGGCCTTTTTTTAATGATTTTCACAATTGCATTGGAAAGCTGTCAGTGATTCCCAAAATAAAGTGACTTCCATTTTTTTTTTCTTACCCCCATTTAAAAATGTATAATGGCTTTTGTACTTGGTCACCTATTTTTACTGTATTAAGTTAAAATATGATCCATTTGGGTCTTGTTTGGCCTTAATAGAATACGATAATAATGTTTTTGATATGATAAGATCCTCTAGTTAAAAATTAATGTTTTGTGCTAATATCCATTTGGGTCTTGTTTGGCCTTATTCTCTTCAAGTTTTCATTCCAAGTCTTTATAAGATAATAGTTGTAAAACCTAAATAGTGATACATGTTTAAGAGTCCTCATGTGGAAGTTGTTCATTAGTTAGTGTGCTACATCATAGGGCCTATGCAATATCATTGAAATGACCAAGTATAGTCAGTTCAAATGTCTCAAGTTGAGTCCCAAGTGTCAAGTTCATGTTGTACTGAAAAAAGCCCACACCATTTGATTTAACAAGATAAATTAAGTCCTTCCTCTATATCAAACTGGCATTAGAGCCTAAAAGGTCTAGGAAATGAAGTTTGACAGCCCAAAGCTTTGGACAATAGAAGTTTTGGAAGTTTGTGTATTATTTTTTATAGGTTGAGGTGAAGACATTAGATGCAAAAAGGCTAGGTAGTGGGTAAGAGGGAAGAAAACCTAGGTGAGATATCACAAGTAGCATTGGAGGAAAATGAAGAGAGAGAAAGATGAAATAAAAAACTAAGGAGAGGATGTAAGTCAATAAGATATGGTCATATGCATAGATTGATAGAAGAATGGATGAGTGGGAAGACTATATTAAAATTGTAGTGCATCAGTGTATGAAGAGGAAGGATACCAAGAAAAATTTGGGCATTGGCCAATGAGAAAGAAGGTGAAGTGGCCCATAAAGCTAGTTTTTCACAAAAGGAGAAAAAAAAGGATACTAACTTTGAAAAAAGAAGATTCAACAAAGAATGAAGAGATAATCATTGGCAAGCACATGAAAGGAGATCAAGAGTGTTTTCAAGATCAATTGTAGAAATCATAGAAGTAAAATTTTCTCACTTATAGACACAAATGTCAAGATCCATTAGAAAGAGGTACATTAAAGGAACAAACAGGTTGGTGATTACTAGACAATTGATAAGAAGATGGGTATTATTGAGATCGAGGAAGAGGAGGTAAATTGTCCCCATGGTTTTTATCTAATCCATGTTGATAAGGCATGTAATACAGATCATATACCCATGAAATTACCTTAGATACTGATACCAACACCAAAAAAACCACTTTTTCCAAGACTTTAAGTCCTTTTGGAATTACAAACTCCAACACTTAGTTTCTTTTCCTAAAATCCACCTTCACATCTCAATGTGGGACACTCATGGACAAAATAAATTCAAGGAATGGAAAAATTATTGTGAAATTATATTTGACTTGAACTTAACCCTTCAAACAGATCCTAGCATCCAACCCGTTCTCTAGGCTTCAATTCCTTGTTTGGATCTAGTAGGCTAGTAGCCCTTATTTCCCTATTTCTTTGGAACAACTTTGATTTTCTCCACAAAACCATCTGATAAAATTAGGGATTTGAATACCCTTTTTGTACTGCTAAAGAACCCCAAGGAATTGGGTTATGACTCTGCTCCAGCACCTTTGGACTCCACGTTTGGACTGAGACCTAATAGGCCTAATTAGATCAAGTCTCCAAAGGAAGTAATAAAGAATGGGTTCACAAAACCAATGCAACACCTCAGTGGTATTATACTATATCCTAATCCACCAAATCCAATCTTTGGTTGGACCCTTCCACCCCTTTTTTTGACTGTCTCAACATATCTCTCCTTTCCTAAACTAAACCCTCTTCCTAGTTTAGACGAAAGCTTAATGGTAACATAAGAAAACATGTTCATCTAAAAACAAGCTTTTGGAATACCAAAATACATTGTCCTAACTTGCATTTCAAAAAAGCCTATGAGAACCCACTAGTTAAAATGTAAGTTAGGGCTCCATTTGTGAAACAACCCTAAAAATTAAGGGTTTCAGGCCAACTCTGTCAAAAAATTCAATAACTTCCCCCAAACTTCAAATTAGAAGGTCAAACCTCTTTCATTTTGAAGGTAGTTTGGGCACCTTAATTATTAGGTTGAGTTCACATCCAAATGCTATTATGTGTGTACATACAATATGAAAGAGTGCCAGAAAATGAACGAAATCAAACTTCACCTTATTCTGTAACCATCAAAATTTCTCATCCAAAATCACCCCAATCCAAGAAGGATTCTTAGGAATACAACAATATCAACAATCATAACTACGTTTGAATTAGTTTTGACCATTGGTGATCACATTTTCATAGTGCAAGAAATATTTGAAAAGTTACAAATTCAACTTTAAAAGTTGCACGACAACATTTGTGCACTTTTGACAAAATGGACCTTATGAGTAAAACAAATCATAAGGAGAATCTTAAGGTCTTAATATACCTATGTTGGACTAACCACCAACATCTCCCTTTGGGATTTGTGACATGGTTTAACAACCTCCTGTGTTCTATAAATCTAGTGGTTGTATCAGCCATTAATAGGTTGATCTTTTGGTGCAACGACAACCACTAGTTGTAACAAGTGGTATCAAAGCTTGGTCATAGGTTTGAATCCCCTCAAGTGACACCGAGGAGGGGATTTTTGGACTAACTACCAATGTCTCCTTCTGGGATTTGTTACATGGTTTAACAGCCTCCTATGTTCTATAAGTCGAGTGGTTGTATCAGGCATTAACAGGTCAATCTTTTGGTGCAATGGAAACCACTACTTGTAACAACCTAAAGACACCTAACAAATGACAAAATCCTATGCTAGACCCCTTGGGTCACATCCAAGCCCTATGACCTAAGAATCCCTTAAGGTTTATAATGCACCTCAAGGACTATTAGTCTTACAAAATAAGCTTCATGATTACATTATTTTGATCCTTAGGATCCAAACACACACACAAAAGAAAAGCCTAAAAACCTATATCCCTTGTAGAACATCAGGAGCATTAGGGTATCCTACACCAGAGAGAGAGAGAGAGAGAGAGAGAGAGAGAGATTCATGCATACATACATACATACATACATACATACATACATACATACATACATACATACATACATACATACATACATACATACATACATACATACATACATACATATATATATATATATATATATATATATATATATATATATATATATATATATATATATATATATATATATATATATATATATATATATATATATATATATATATATATATATATATATATATAACTATAGATGTGCATATATACCTACATAGAAATAATCATATATGTAAATCTATACAAATGTGTATTGTATTACAGATTTACAAAACAAAATTTAATGTCTTCATAACCCGTACAAGTTATGTGAAACTAAAAAATGTTGTTTTATGTCTTCATAACTCGTACGAGTTTGTAGAACTTGAAATTCTGATTTTTAGTTTTCAAAACCCAAGCGGGTTATTTTGTATACCATAACTCGCACAAGTTATGGCTTGGTAAAATGTTTGGAATACGACTCGAAGGCTTGCAAGCCCATTTTCCCTCCAATTTTGTCCATTTCCACATTTTTTCTTCTTTCAACATGATTTCTTGACTTCATCGTCATTAGATTTACAAATCATCAAGTGGGAATCTCTAAAATTACTACCATCATCTCAAGTGTCCTCTAAGCTTTCTGACCATATAAATTTTTCCATTTTTGGACAATATTAGCATAGTAAACTTTAATTTTCTTTACCAGCATCTTCACAATCCTCACAAACATATGTCTACCATTTTTTTAATAAATTTTGATCTACTTGACCAAATTAAAAATAAATTACATATTACTATTCTACACTAGATTCTATACACTTTAAAAAAAATTCAATTTGCATTATTTTGATGCAAGTTATGCCCAGCACACGAACATGTACCATATTTTTAGGATGCGGTCACTTCAAAAAACCATAAAAAATAAAATACTCAACAAAAAATTACAAAAAAATACATAATTTTTAGATATAACTCTTACATATCAGCCTACCAAAGGGTTTTACAAAATTCTAAATCTAACTATATAGTTTTTGAAGCACACAAAAACAACTATGTCATGTTTTTCTAAAAAAACTAGGAACATTTTTTCATGCGCGAGAGGTTTGTCCCACTTAATATTATCCATTCTTTAAAAAGTTTAGTAGTTTAGAAACTAGATTCGAAGTACTACAATTCTTATTGTTTATACAACTCCTAGTTTCGAGTGCATGACCCTCAAATCTTTCTATGAAGTTTGGGTTTCCCTAATTTCAGAAAAAAAACAAAAGAAAACATTGCCACTTATACCCCCCCCCCCCTCCCCTTGTGGTCACCATCTTGGTGCACTTACCCCTATACTACATTTTGCTGAACTCAACTCCTTGAATTCCAATTTTTGTTTACATAGTTAGATGTTCTTTCCATACAATTCATTAGCTTTCACGTGCAACTATTCTTTACAACTGTATAAAATATACTTCATGATTCACATTTATTTCTACCTAGTTAAATTCACTACAGTATAAATTCAAAACCATAGCACTTTCTATCTTTCTAGCAATTTTGGAATGGAAGTGAAATTAAGCTCCAATTACTGTTAATCAATAGTAGAGTTTACCTATTTTTATAGTTTCTTTCTCACAAATAGTAGTTGTGCCCTAGGTTCTTTTCTTCTCTCTTTGATATGGAAAATTATAAATAATGAGCTTAGAAATACTAAAATGGAAGAAGCTACAGTTTATTCTTGAGCATTCAATGATGTACTTGCTACCATACCATTAATAATCAATTCAACCCATGCTTGCATCACCTAGCCACTTTTTCAAAAAAAATAGTTTTCTCTATCGAGTTCCTCTTCATGCCTAGGAACTTGCATCAAATAAATGTGTGAAAACTTTTGATTAATTTCCCTCTTCTTGCCAAAAAAAAAGAATAATTCATTATGTGGTGTTGGAGTGCCCCTTCAATTCTTGAGCCTACTTTTGGACCTAAAATATTTCATAAGAAACTTCTATAATCTCCATTGGGTTCTAATGGAGTTTCTTGAATTATATCTTTATAACATTGCAATCAATACTTTTTACTGTGGTACAATTTTTTATGTTGACCCCCAGCAAAGTTTGAGAACCAATGTCAGAGTATGACACTTAGTTCTGCACTTCAAACTTGGATACTAGATAAAGAATTTTGGAATAAAACTTAAGGTTTGACTTTACACTTTGAAGGTCGACAAGAGGAATATGTTGAAACTTTAATACAAAGTGGATTATTAGAGACTGACCTAGGAAGTGAGATTGAACAAGACCAACAAGATACAAACAACACAAGGAAATGAAATCTTGACTAGTTCCAAATGAGTTGTCAGACTTCGATGAGCATTCTAGAACTTGACTTAAATATTAACAACTTATAAATATGACTCACATAAATTATAAAATAGCAAGACAATTTGAGTCCTGAATGAGAATGAAAACTTGAGCAACAAGTTATAATAACAATTAAAATAGATTTGGTTGTGTGAAGTTATTTAATTATTTTTATTACATCTAAGTGAATATCAGTATGCACACGTGTTTTAAGTAGTTTTGCAATTCTCCTAAAATACAAATGGATTTTGTTGACTTGTAACTTCCTTGCATTTATAGGATTGAAATAATATATTGGCCTTTTTTTTATATGATTTTCACATTTGCATTGGAAAGTTGTCAATGATTCCCAAACTATAGTCAAATGCCAATAGATTGTGTAAAATTTATTGATGTTCCCTTTCATCATAGCATGTAAATATAACATTTTTTGTAAAAGCTATTGCAAATACCATTGATGGTTTGAAAACTATCTATATATGTTGATGTTTATTTTTTTTGTGCTTATAAAGACTTTTTGGCTTTTTCTCAACCAATTCATCTTCCACTTTCAATACTCCTTTTGTGTAGGATGAACTCTTCAAGTGTTTCCTTCTTGAGTTGTTATAGAAGTAATGAGGTTTGAAAACCTTATTTAGTGTCCAAAACCCATTTCAAAACCATATAAAATAATGGAAATTCTTTTGACTTCCACTTTATTTTTCTTACCCCCATTTAAAAATGTATATTGGCTTTTGTAATGGTTATCACAATCTATGTAGGCTCCACCACTCATTCCACATTGTGAAGATAACTTATGTGGTGATCACGAAATGCCACTTAATTTGAAAATCATGGCTAAAGACATGAAGGCTTATAAATGACCTCAAATCATGTTTTTGCACAATTCTTCAAATTTATAGGAGCATAGAATGGTAGGAGGAGAAGAAAAATTTAAAATTCTCCGGTTCGAAATT
Organism: Chamaecyparis obtusa; assembly: GCA_027943335.1. Classification (NCBI taxonomy): domain Eukaryota; kingdom Viridiplantae; phylum Streptophyta; class Pinopsida; order Cupressales; family Cupressaceae; genus Chamaecyparis; species Chamaecyparis obtusa. The sequence goes on along the minus strand of BSBK01011970.1, from coordinate 132,413 downwards.
GCAAGCAACACAGTGATATGTGACGATTTATCATAAAAAAACTTTAAATGGTTTTAATGATAGTGGTTTTTTAATGATAGTGGTTTTAATGGTGCAAATCCCACATCTAATGATGTGAAGATTTATCATAAAAGTGATTTAATATTAATTGAGATTTAATTGAGATAGTCCTTAACTAATTTGTTAGAGAACAAAAAGTATTTTAATTATTTGAGAAGATTATAATTGACAGGTTTTAATTTATTTGATTAGAGAATAAGAAATGTTGTGAGCACTATCACTTTTGATAAGTCTATAATTGAAATTGATTTTGTTAAAAAATATGCAATCTCATTTATATAATATTTATCTTTGAGAAGCTTATAAATGAAATGTATTTAAACTAATTTTGTTTGAGAGTGCAAAATATTGTTTGTACATTACTGTGTTATAATGAATCTTGACTATATAAGAAAAGTTAAATTAACAATAATTTTTGAAATTAACAAAAATTTGAATTTATGCTTTCTTTCTTAAAAATTGAATTGAGATTAATATTTTATTTATTAATTTTTAAATTTTATTTTAGAAATAAAATATACAAAGGAAAAAAATAAAAAATAAATTATAAAAACTTATATTAATTGCTCATTCAAGATGCTTGTCAAATTTTTTTTAAAAAAGAAATGTTTACTTTGTAAGAAACTACAATATAAACAAACTTCATTTCAAATTTGTAAAAATTTTATTTAAAAAAAATCACCTTGTCGGCTCTCCACGAAACTACTAAATTTATTTCGTACGAGTAGCGTTAGAAATTATACGGGAGCATCTTTATTAGCAATTATAACTTTCATCTTTGTTGACCCGCTGACCAATTTTCTAGTTTTCTTGCTTATTGCAACGCAATAACGTGGAAACGCAGACTGGACTCCATGAACTTTCCCAACTCATTCTTCTTCCCTAATTCCACACTCATTCCACACTTTCCTTGACTTGCCAAATGCTTTCACACTTTTCTTTCCTATTGCAAGGCAATAACGTGGAATAAAGCAGAGACCCCACTCCATTAACTTTACCTTTTATCATTGTCGTGTTCTTGCCAGGCAATAACGTGGAAGCACAGACTCCACTCCATAAACTTTACCTTTATCTGCTATATTTATCTCCATACTCTTACCTGTTGAAACATTGAATACTTTGTTTATAACAACAGGGCTTTTCTTCATTTGTCTGATTTTAACCAGAGGATCACTTTTCTATTAATGGCTTCCACTTCCAGATCTGATCCATTTTTGGTGCTTGAGCCTCCCAACAAGAAGATAAAATCATCCCTGACTGCAAAGCAGTATGATGTATTTATCAACCATCGAGGCCCAGATGTCAAAACAACTCTGGCTCAGCAGCTCTACGATTCTCTACAGCAAGCTGGGATCCGAGCATATCTTGATGCTCCAGAGACTGAGCTCGGAGATTATTTTCCATCTGCTATAAAGAATGCCATATCCTCTTCCATGCTGCACATTGCCATCTTATCACCGCAATATGCATAGTCTGCTTGGTGCTTAGCTGAGCTAGCTTTGATGTTCCAAACCAGGGCTAGAATTATTCCCCTGTTTTACAATGTTCAGCCATCAGACTTCCGCTACATCAAAAATGGAGTTTCAGAAGCATTTTCCAAACACGAAGAGAAGGGCAGATATCCGAGTTATGACATTCAACAGTGGAAAGAATGCCTGCAGAACGTTTCAGGGATCAAGGGCTACGAATTCAACGGACAGAATGAGTAAGACACCATCATCTTCTTTAGATCCATGTATATTTCTATATTTTGTTAATTTTTCTCCTAGAAACTAGTTTAACTAGTCTAAAAATCGTTTTATATTTTTTTATTATAGGATTTATACTTCAGCGTAGAGAAGATGTTGGGTTTAAAAATGATTATTAATGGAATCAACTCTGTAATGAGGGACTTTTTCTAGAAAGGTTCGAGAGATCATTTTGAATTTTGTTTCTTAGCCCACAATAAAATCTGCGCAAGTAGAGAAAAAGGGGCTTTAGATTTTTATTTCTTGTCAGTAATAGTGCTCATTCTTTTAAATTTGCTAAGTTTGATTATGGCCGAGTATTTTATAAGTGTTTTTCCTTCATGATTTAGATTGAAAGTGTTGTTGGAGACTTTTGGTTGTGGTTTGTAGACCTTATATTTGTTTGGTTTGAATATCTTAAGTCTTATCTGAAGAGGGTTTTTGGCTTTTTTCCCATATTTGATTATATTGGGGCAAATATACCAGTTTTTCTCTTCCCTTTAACTGTACAGACCCTTTTATATTCATGCTTCTTGCTATGCATTTTTCTAGGCTCCAACTTCTTCAGGAGTCTGTGGCGTCCTCAAGATCTTGTATGTCTCTTCGCTAAGTTTGATTATGACAGAGTATTTTATAATTTTTTTCTTCATGATTTAGATTGAAAGTGTTGTTCGCAGACTTTTGGTTGTGGCTTATAGACCTTATATTTGTTTGGTTTGAATTGTAACGGTTCTGTCTTTCTGCGGATGTCAGTATTTGGTGAAGGCCAATCCTTCACTATGCCTGCACTCTGTTTATTCCTTTGCCATTACATTTCATATTCTTGGACTGCGATGCTGAATTAGATTATTCAGTGAATGTAAATTCATATTTGGAGAGCTGCTGCTGTAACTTGGAATGTTGAGATAATAAAACTGATATGCCCTGGCTTTGAGAGTGGATGTAGTTCATTTATGAACGAACCACTATAAACTTTGTGTCTCTGTCTTTGCATTTAATTTATTTTCTTTGTTCTGTTTGTGTTTCAGATTTTAATTAGTTTTGGGTCTGCATTTAATTTCAACAATTGGTATCAGAGCTGGTTAAGCTCGTTCGATTTTTTGGGAAATCGGTGAGGTTTTTGCAGGCACCATGGATGAAGCAGATAAATGGAAGATTGAGAAGTTTTCGGGGCAGAATTTCGGATTGTGGAAAGTGCAGATTGAATCTCTTCTTATCAAGCAGGGTTTGCAAGCAGCATTACTTGGAAAAACAAAAGGAAAGGGTTCGATGTCAGATGAAGATTGGGAAAAGACCGATCAAAAAGCAAAGGCCACCATTATCTTATCTTTATCAAGCACTGTGCTCTTCAATGTTTCGACAGAGAAAACAACGAAAGAGATGTGGGATAAGCTATCCTCATTATATGAGATAGCTTCAGCATCGAATAAAGTGTTCATCATCAAGAAATTATATAATCTAAAAATGAAAGAAGGGGGAGTCATCGCGAATCATCTAAATGAGTTCAACATTTTAGTCACTCAGCTGATTTCGGTTGGTATCACTTTAGATGATGAAATAAAAGAAATATTATTATTATGCTCGCTTCCGAACACCTGGGAAGGAGTTGCAATGGCTATAAGCACTTCAGTTCCAGCCAAGAGCAAGCTAAACTTTGATGACGTTGCTGCTACATTACTTAGTGAAGACATGCGCCGGAAGCAACAAGAACCCTCTTTCGGTGATGCTCTAACAACAGTGAGCACAAACAATAGAGGGAGAAGTCACGAGAGAAGAAACAACAATAATAACAACGGAAGAGGAAGATCGAGTCATCACTCCAAATCAAGAGGGAGAAATGGAGCATGCTGGTTTTGTGGAAAATCTGGGCACACAAAGAAGCAATGCTGGAACTACAAACGGGCTCAAAATAATGTTATTAATGCTGGTGTTAATGCTGCAACTGATGGAGCTTTGGTACTTGCAGCCGGCAACACGGATTCAGATTCGTGGGTTCTCGATTCCGGTGCCTCTTTTCATGCAACTCCATGCCAGAGTGCTTTCACGAATTACCAAGAAGGTATGTTTGGCAAAGTTTTTCTTGGGGATAATAAAGAATGTGACATAGTGGGAAAAGGGGATATTTTATTGTCATTGAAGAATGGAAATAAATGGATGTTAAAAGATGTTAGACATATTCCTACACTCAAGCGTAATCTAATTTCTGTTAGTCAATTATATACACAAGGCTGCAATGTTAGTTTTGATTTGGCTTCATGGAAAGTGTCAAAAGGTCAATTAATTTTAGCAAAAGGGCAAAAAACTGGAAGTTTGTATACATTAGAGTGTCATGGTGAAGTGGGAGCAGCCATGGCGGTTGCGGATAGCAATGCCAAACTTTGGCATAAAAGGCTCGGTCATATGAGCAAAACAGGTCTTGAAGTTATGCTACGAAGAGACCAACTTCTGGGTTTAAAAACGGTTGATTTGACATTGTGTGAACATTGCCTTTATGGCAAACAAAATCGCACCAGCTTCGTAAGGACGGGTCATGAGAAGAAAACATCTCCATTGGAGCTCATTCATTCTGACATTTTTGGTCCTACGGAGGTAACTTCCATTGGTGATGCAAATTATCTTGTAACATTTCTTGATGACTGCACTCAAAAAATTTGGATTTATATGCTGTATAGAAAATCAGAAGTTTTTTCAAAATTTAAAGTTTTTAAGGCTATGGTGGAGAATCAGATTGGAAGAAATATAAAATGTCTATTAACAGACAATGGTGGTGAGTTTTGCTCTACGGAGGTTGACCAATTTTGTGTAGATCATGGTGTTCGGAGGATTAAAACAGTCCCTTATACACCTCAGGAAAATGGTGCAGCTGAGAGGTTGAATCGCACTATTTTGGAGAGGGCTCAGTGTATGTTATCTAATGCTGGTTTGGGGAAAGAATTCTGGGCAGAGGCATGTAATACAACAGTTTATTTACTCAACAGAGCTCCTTCATCACGTCTGGATTTTGATATTTCGGAAGAGCGTTGGACTGGTAAGTGAATTTCTTATTCACATTTGCGAGTTTTTGGATGCGATGCATATGCTCATGTTAATAAAGAGCAGAGATCGAAATTGGATTTTAAATCTAAAAAGTGCATATTTTTGGGGTATGGTGAGGATGAATTTGGCTATCGATTATGGGATGCAATTAATCAGAAAGTAGTACAGAGCAGGGATGTTGTGTTTAATGAGAAAGTATTCTCTGGTTTGCACAATCAGAAGTCTAATTCTGATGATTTTATTAAATTTGATATGGGAGATAATAGAACTTGTATGCAGAAGACCTCCCGGGTTACTTTCCATCTATCTACTGCTGCTATGCCTCCAAGAAATGTCAATGCGTCCCAACTCTCCACTCCAATGCCCATTTCGTTATGCTCTCAACCCGTAATTGTTTCAACTATTCCTATTCACAGTAATCCCAAGTCCATAACAAGCATTTTTCAATCGCAGGAAGCAAAAATTACTGCTACGTCATCTCCCTTGTTCCTAAGTATACCTCCACGGCATCCCACACCAACTGCTACTCCCATTTCCAGCAGTGACTATACTTCAGAGCACCCCACTTTTTTTCACATGCCCCTGCAGCTGTCACAACCCCTTACGCTGGCAACTCCACCCGCTATCTCCATCCTCTCGCGTGGACTCCACACACAAACAAATGGAGCCTTCCCCGCGCGTTGAGCATGCTCCATACGAGCAGCACCTGTAGCGTCAGGAACATCCACTACCGCCTATACCATCCTCCCTGCCGCATGAAGACAATACAGGCTCTTGCGTGTCCCAAAATCTGCAGCAAGGGGATTCTATTGGATGCCAGGTTCAACATTTTTGCCAAGCATTAGAACTTAACAAACAAGTCCCTGCCAGTCCTATACACGGTTCTGAAATTCCAGAGGCATCTGGCCCCATTCAAAATTCAGCCATTAATCAAAATCCTCCACCTCGGAGGTCTACCAGAGAGAGGAAGCGTCCAAGAAAATTCGATGATTATGAGTTGTTATTTTCTTTATGCTCTGATCAGGCAGAGCCACAAACCTATCAACAAGCGTGTACTGATGTGAATTCAGTGTTCTGGATGGATGCAATGTGGGATGAAATGGAGTCTTTAAACTCGAACCAAACCTGGGATTTAGTTCCACTTCCAACAAATTGTAAAGCATTGAAAAATAAGTGGGTCTATCGCATCAAAGAGGAAGACGGAGGACGAAAATGATACAGGGCCAAATTGGTTGTGAAGGGCTTTGCTCAGAAATAGGGTGTGGATTTCAATGAAATTTTTTCTCCATTGGTGAAGATGCAGACAATTCGTTTGGTACTTGGCATGGCAGCAGCATGGGACCTCGAACTTGAACAACTCGATGTCAAAACAACGTTTCTACATAGGGACATTAATGAAGAATTGTATATGGAACAGCCGGAAGGCTTTATTAAACAGGGGCAGGAACATTTAGTTTGCAAGTTAAAGAGGAGTCTTTATGGGCTGAAACAAGCTCCTCGTCAATGGTACTTAAAGTTTGATAATTTCATGACTCAGCAAGGCTTTACACGCTGCGAATCAGACCCATGTGTATACCTCAAAAGGCTTTCGACTGGTGAGTTTGTGATCTTATTATTGTACGTTGATGATATGTTGACTGCTGGTAATAGTATGCGAGTTATTAATGAGTTGAAGACACATTTGTCTGTCCGCTTTGCCATGAAATATTTAGGGGCAATGAAGAGAATTCTTGGGATGGATATAATCCGTAATCGGCATAGAAAAGAAATAAAGTTATCTCAGGAAAAATATATTCTTAAGGTCTTAGAGAAGTTTAATATGATTAATGAAAAATCAGTTGCCACTCCATTGGCTGATCATTTCCGCTTGTCTTAAAAAATGTGTCCTTCTACTCTCGAAGAAAAACAAGAGATGGATGGTATTCCCTATTCTTCAGCAGTTGGTAGTTTGATGTATGCCATGGTTAGCACACGTCCGGATATTGCCCAAGCAGTGGGAGTTGAGAGTGGTTTTATGAGTAATCCTGGTAAAACTCATTGGCAGGCAGTTCAATGGACACTTCGGTATTTGAGAGGCACTTCCTCTCATGTTTTGTGTTTTAACAGTCAGACACCTTATATTTGCGGATATGCTGATTCTGATATGGCTGGAGATTTAGATACAAGGAGGTCAACAACAGGCTATGTGTTTACTTTTGCCGGAGCAGCGATTAGCTGGACTTCTCGGAAGCAACAAGTGGTTGCTCTTTCCTCCACCGAGGCTGAATACATTGCTCTCACTGAGGGAGCTAAAGAGTTGATGTGGTTATAGTGATTGTTTGGAGAGTTGGGATTTAAACAATCCAAATTCATATTATTTTCAGATAGCAACAGCGCCATTCAATTGGCCAAAAACTCAACTTTCCACAGTCGCACAAAGCATATTGAGACCAGATTTCATTTTATACATCATGCTCTTGAAGAGGGAAGACTACATTTAGAGAAGATTGATACAAAGGTTAATCCGGCTGATGTGTTCACCAAGATAGTACCTCGAGAGAAGTTCAAATTCTGTAGAGCTTCTCTCGGCATCGTGACGACATAGCCATAAGTACCAAGCTGGGGATATCAGAAAGCAGCTCTAATCGCAGGTTCGGATTGGACTTCAAGTGGGAGATTGTAACGGTTCTGTCTTTTCTGCGGATTTCAGTATTTGGTGAAGGCCAATCCTTCACTCTGCCTCCACTCTATTTATTCCTTTGCCATTACATTTCATATTCTTGGACTGCGATGCTGAATTAGATTATTCAGTGAATGTAAATTCATATTTGGAGAGCTGCTGCTGTAACTTGGAATGTTGAGATAATAAAACTGATATGCCCTGGCTTTGAGAGTGGATGTAGTTCATTTACGAACGAACCACTATAAACTTTGTGTCTCTGTCTTTGCATTTAATTTATTTTCTTTGTTCTGTTTGTGTTTCAGATTTTAATTAGTTTTGGGTCTGCATTTAATTTCAACATGAATATCTTAAGTCTTAACTGAAGAGGGTTTTTGGCCTTTTTCCCATATTTGTTTATATTAAGGCAATATAGCAGTTTTCCTCTTCTTTTAATCGTACAGGTCTTTTTATATGCGTGTTTCTTGCTATGCATTGCTTTTCTATTGTACTCTGGCCTCTAAGAACTCAATTGCTTACAAACTTATTTTAATTATAGTTTTGTTTTGTTTACTCTTCAGTGATCTGAGGAAGCTGTGTACTGACATTGTGTCTGCGGTGGTCAAAGAGAAGGAAAAGAGAAAAATTCCTCTCCAAGTTGCAAAATATGCTGTGGGACTTGATGAGCTTGTGAAAAATTTCTACAGCTATTGTCAGAGAAATGGAGAAATGAAAGATAAAATTGGCATCTTTGGAATGGGAGGGTCTGGCAAGACCACTCTCACCAAACAATTGTTCAACAGCAAACATTCAGAGTTTAGTGGATCGACTATTTTGTTTGATGTCAGGGAAAACCATGTCAAAGGTGCGCTCACTTCTTTGCAAAGTAAGTTTCTCAATGATCTGTTTCCTGGAAATCATCATCTATTTTGTAGTATAGAGGAAGGAGCTGCCAAAATCAAGCACGACCTTGAAGGGAGCCAGGAATCAAGGTTTCTTATAGTTATAGATGATGTTGATCACCAAAAGCAGTTAGATGTCCTATTGCCCATAGACATACATGCTCTCAATCGCAACAGTCTAGTGATTATCACAACCCGTGACGAGAGGCTTCTTATAAATGCCGGAGTGACAGTCTGTTATAAGATGAAAGAGATGAATCCACAGCATAGCAGAGAGCTCTTCTGCTAGCATGCGTTCCACAAACAATGTTGTAAAATTGGATTTGAGAATTTGGTTGACAGCTTCGTCAAAGCATGTAGAGGTTTACCTCTTGCTCTTCAAGTAATGGGCGGGCATGTTTCTGGAAGTGGCATGGCTTATTGGAAGTTACAATTAGATGAGGTTAAATCAAGACTGGACAAAGACATAAAAGATACGCTTAAAATAAGCTATGATGCCCTAGAAGAGGATCAAAAATAGATCTTTATAGATATAGCATGCTTTTTTATAGGGGAAGATGTGAGGAGAGCTATAAGTATATGGAAGGCTTCAGGGTGGAGAGCGGAACATGCACTTCAGACCCTCAAAGACAAGTGCCTTGTCGAAGTGCAAACTTGTTATGAAGATTTTGTGTTTGACGGTTTTAATGAGCCAAAATTGTTGTTTAAAATGCATGACCACCTCCGAGACTTGGGGAGGGAAATGGCAGATCAAGAAACAGATAATCAAATGAGCCATCTTCGTCAGCTGTGGCGTCCGGAAGATCTTGTATGTCTCTTTTATGGCTTTGAATTTATGGTCCTAGTTAGAAATGGTTTGTTTCTCGTAAGCTATTAGAACATTTACACGTAATTTAGAATGAGGATTTTCTAACTACAAATATGTTTGATTTCAGATTGGAATGAGAAAAATCGAGGGATTCCAAGACACCCTCTCTGTGTCCGAAGGAAAGAGTTTCAGATGTTACAGTTCTCTGCACATGAATTTTTATATGAGATATTTTCTACGGAGCTCGAAGACATCAACTGATTTACAATGGCTTGAACTTCGGTTTGATCACTCTTACCAGGTCATTCCTGAATGGATTCCTCTTCAAAATTTTTACACTTTAAGACTTGAAGGAGTATCACCCTCAAGATTGTGGCAAAGGGATGACCAGGTTTATGCATTTTCTTGATCAAAAATTAAATTTTGGTAGCATCAGCTTTTAGTTCGTTCTTGTAAGATTTTTATCATTGAACATAGTGATTGTAAATTCCAGGTTCTCATCAAGTTGAAAGAGCTATCTTGCCTTTTTAGAGATTACAATCATGAAAACATTATGAGCAATGCAAACAAACTGGTGAAGTTGATTGCAATATTAAAAAATCTGGAAAGTCTGCACATAAAGTGGAAAATTGAATGGAACTGCTTGCTAAAATCTGTAAGAGAACTCACCAATCTGCAAACCTTAAGGTTGGAATCCTGTATTATAGAAGGACAATTTGCTTTAAGCAACAGGGGAAAGACATCTGATGATCGGTTTTGTATGAGAAGCCTTGAAGCCATAACTCTGTGTAAAACAAAGGGAACAACGAAGGTCTCCATCAGTGGACAGGTCTGTCCCACCCTTAAATCTCTTATTCTTTCTGGTATGGAAGATCTGATTGAAGTGGATTTGACAGGGTTAACTACACTAGAATATTTGACACTGTTTAACTGTTCACACTTGAGAAATGTATTGGGCAATGATGTGACAAGACTTGAAATATTCCACATAAAATTCTGCCCGACTATGACGGAATTGCCAAATTTTTTGCGTGTCAGTTGTCTAAAGAGGATCTATATTAGCCGCTGTCAGAACTTGGAGGACATATCAGCTATTGATACATTGAAGGGATTGAAGAGCATCTGGATCGCTGATTGTCCAGAGTTGAAAAGTATAAAAGCTATTGAACAATTGAAGGGATTGAAGAGAGTCTGGATTGAGGAGTGTCGAAAGCTGGAGGGTGTAATTCGTGTTAAAGAATTGAAGGAGTTGAATAGAATCTTCATTGGGGAATGTCCAAGTCTGCAGAATGTGGAAGGCTTTGAACATTTAAGAGTCCTAGAGAGCATCAAGATTGTTGGATGTCCGAAGCTGAAGAGCATAAGAGGCGTTGAAGAGTTGGAAGGACTGAAGGAGATGATTATTTTCGACAGTCCTGCAATAAATTGCGTTGAAAGGTTGCAGGTATTGTAGTTACTCATTGTTTATCCATCATTTTCTTTTAAGTTAGTGGCTCTGCCGTTTTCTTTAAGTTTATTTTGGAACGGTTGCATCTGATTAAAGTATTCTAACTGTTCTTGTTTTCGATTTTCAATATATATATCTGTTCAAAATAATTTAAGGGATTGAAGAGAATCTAGATGCAGGCGTGTCGACAGCTGGAGGGTGTAATTCGTCTTAAAGAATTGAAGGAGTTGAAGAGAATCTTCATTGGGGGATGTCCAAATCTGTAGAGTATGGAAGGCGTTGAATATTTAAGAGTCCTGGAGATCATCATCATTATTGAATTTTCGAAGCTGATGAGCATAAGAGGCGTTGAAGAGTTGGAAGGACTGAAGGAGATGATTATTTCCGACAGACCTGCAATTAATTGCGTTGAGAGGTTGCAGGTATTGTTGTTACTCATTGTTTATCCATCATTTTGTTTTAATTTAGTGGCTCTCTCATTTTTTTGAAGTTTATTTTGGACCGGTTGCATTTTGTTTTAATTTAGTGGCTCTCTCAGGTATTAAAGTATTCTAACTGTTCTTGTTTTCGATTTTCAATATATAATAGTGTTCAAAATAATTTAAGGAGAGCGCTGTGATTTCAGAGATTGCCGTCGGAGGTTACAACTATGGTGGGTAGATCAGGCTGCGAGAGGTTACAATTTAATGCAGATGAAATTGGCGATACACTGTCTATGGCGGATGCTTTCTGTGAAATAGAGTTGAAGGGAAATTCAAATGTTTGGACAAGGAGGAAAGAAGTAAAGGAGACGATCCATTCGTTTCATAAAACCCATCATCTGCTCAGTGCATTCATCGTTTGCGCTCTGCTTGACTCCAATGTACAGAGCCACATTTTATATGGGACGAGGACTGTGCCTCTAAGTTGGACTAGGAGTGGGGCCCCAGAGTGGGTATACATCTCTGTGGTTACCGAAGAAAGGCTGTCAGAATATGCGTCCTCAGAAATGCTACCCACTGAATGTATAGAGAAGGCATTTATAATGGGAGTGAAGGCAGGCGAAGAATGGAAAAATGCCTTCTTCGCCTGCACACTATAATTTATTTATATATTATAAAAAATTATATAATAAAATTTTATTATTTTAACTAAATTAATAAATCTCATTAAATAAAAAACATTAATTAATTAAAATAATGAAACAACACTCAAATTATCGTTATCATCATCATCATCATCAATATAATCCGCCAAATCATCATAATCTGAACAACGTCCCTAATCAAATACAAACTCGCTGTGGCTCTGGCTCTCCTTAAAATAAAAAAGTTGCCACCCAATGCGGGGCTCGAATCAAAAAATTGCCCCTTTGCTTGTAGGTTTTATTTATTAATTTTTTGAAACTATGACAAAAAATGTACCTAGAGGTATGGTTTATCATATGATACTTGATTTTATCATATGTAATGGTGAGAATTATCATACAATAATATGGTGAAGGGTATTTCATTGTATGCAGTGTTGACTTTCATCGTACGATAGAAGATCCCTAGAGTTTATCGTGTAGCTTTCTGGGTTTCATCATACGATAATATGTTGATTGATTGTGTTTCATCATATCAAAAAAAGTGAGCATTTTTTAGGGTCTTGTAGTTAGATTTTTTGGATTTTGATGCTTGATTTGGCTTTGTCTTGGCTTTGGCCTTCTATTTTGCAGGTTTCAATAGGTTTTTGTAGGGTATTTGGTAAAGAAAACACTTGTCAAAAATATCAACACTTGCATATTTCGAGACTACTAATGGTTTTGTGATGTAGGATGGTTTCCAAAGACATATTTTGGAGACTGCTAAAGCTATTTGTGTTGCATGTTGCCTTCGAGATACAAATCAATATTATGTTTTCATAAGTTTAGTTTCTAGGAATCTAGCTTAATTAGGAGGTTTATTTAAATCTTGTGATTAGTTGAGTAGTAGGAGATTATGCTCTTTACCTCCTAGAGGATGAATAAAAAATCTTGACCTACTTGATTGATTTCTTGTAAAAGAAGTCTTGGGTAAGTGAACATGTTCTCGATGTGTTTGGGATAAACTATGGAGTAAGAGAGTATGCTCTTTTCCTTATGGAAAATACAAATTCTCGACCTCCATTAGCTATCCGTTTTACTTTTTTGCATTTACCTTTAGAGGGTCTGCCAAGAGAGAAATCTTTTGGGAACGATCCAAGTGGGAAATAAGAGAATCCGACTGACTCATCCCACTATAATCAAAATATTCCTTCAATATAAAAAGAGGGAAGACTTGACTATTTTATACTTTCAATGCTTCTTCATTTGTAGGGCGTAGTTGCCTCAATCTTGCTAAGCAAGACTATACTTGACTAGGCACTTGTAAGACCTTCTTAGCCTCAATCTAATTTACAATACTACAGGGAGAGTACATTCAACTTGTATAGGGTCGAGAGGTCTAAATATTGCTTATGAGACTATACATTTTGAGTGCTTGTAGGGCTATAGGCCTTAATTTCTCTTATGGAATTGCAAGGGGTAGTCATGAATAGAGACCCTTATTAGACACCTAAGGATTTAGAGGCCAACCATTTTATTTGTGTGACTTCCTTTTTGCAAGGATTGATCCAAGTGGACTTACTCAGATCACACTAAGATTACTCACCATATGTGCTCTCTTGGATGTTAAAGCTTGAATGTGGCAATATGGAAAGACATGCGCTACAATCATTGTTCTCTTCCAATTGATCTATAACTTTAATAGTCCTAGGAAAGACCATTCAACCACTTAATTGTAGGGTGCTCCAAGAGCATAACGTTGTGGGAAAAGGTTGGAACATTTCCCTTCTTGAACTTAGGTAGATTGTGCTTGATGTTCTTTAATGTGATAAAGACCCGTGAAGACTATTGCGAACATACACTTGATACATTAGACACATTGCTATACCTTTTTAGACTTCACAATTTCTTATATCCCCAAAGTTTTTTTGTCCTTTGGTGGATTATTTGGAGACTATTGTTTGATAAAACTATTTGCTTACTTATAGACATTCAAACTTGGTTTAGAGACACATAGACTCATCGAGAATCTAAAGCCAAATATGTCTAGGTTAATCGAAACTTTTGAAGACAGTGGTAAATTGCTCATCCTATATTTGATTTATTGTCATAGATTGTTCCTAGATTCTCATACCTTGATTGCCTAGGTGTCCTCTTGGCTCCTTTTGATCAACAGTTATTCATCTACAAGCTAGTATTCCTAATTGGTTGTCCGTTTGATTAGTGATTTGGTATCTCTTTTCTTTTTCTTTTAGATCTTAGAAGTGCTCTAGCCTTGTCTCACATATCGTTTTAAAAAATTTACACCCTTTTCTCAAAGTGTCACAAGTGCCACTCAATAGGAATTCAGGCCTCACTCTTAGCACCTTGTACTTAGTTCTTTTGGCTATATCAATCAGGTTTCAAGTGCCACTCAATAGGCATTTAGTCCTCAATCTTAGTACCTTTCACCTTGTTCTAGCCACTTTATTATTAAATACCTATTCTTGAGACATCACTATCATTACCTTGATCTCTTGGTTCAAGATTTAGTTACTTTATTACTATCAGTTTGTTAACATCATCTTCCATGCCAGTCAGAACTCGTAGTCATTCTTATAAGCCTACAACTAATTCCTAAGTGAAAGCCATTTACGACACCACTGAGCCATCTTTTTGTGAATAACCTTTGCATCAAGCTTCTGATTATCAATTAGTACCCTTTGGTGATGATGAGAACTTTGATTGCCTCAACATGGCCAAATTTGACTTCGGTTCCTGTAGAAGGCATGACTCTAATTCCTATAAGGATGAAGAGCCAATGCAATAATAGATTCGAAAGTGGCAAGAAGACAAGAACTTTTATAAAGTGATTTAAGCTATCATGAATCAAGACAAAGATCATTACTTCATGCACCTTGCTTTCATGGGTGTGAAGATTCCACCAAACTTTGATGTCGATGCCTTACTACAAAAAGAGGAAGATTCTCATCTCATGGCCCTTACTTAAAAACAATTGCAGGATCTACATTATGATATTTATCAACTAAAAAAGGATAAGCACCAACCCTCTAACAATTACTCACTTGAATCAATTTTTCCTTTTCCTTTTGACAATAATCTCTACATGTCACCTTTCATGTCCAAGGTGGAGATCCCCAAATATGACAAGCATGATGGCAATAAGGATCCTCAAGATCATGTGCATGAATTTTGCACTCCAAGCATGGAATTTATGCATGAATAGACTTACCTAATGAGACTCTTTCCTCAAAGTCTTAGTGGCAAAGCCATGAGTTGGTTCACTTTTCTCACCCCTAGTATTAAAACTTTTGATGATTTGGTTCGACAGTTTATCCAGTAATATTCTTACCATATCTCTCATACTGCCACCATGCTCGATTTATGCAATACAAAATAGCAAGTGGGAGAATCTTTCATCACATTCCTTCAGCGATGGTGAAAGTTGTTTTCTTGATATCCTCGATAGATTCCTAAGACTGAAAAAGTTGACATATTCATTAACACTTTGGTTCTTGAGATGAACTATGTCTTACAAATGCAAACACATGCTTTGTTTGATAAACTGGTTGAGTCATTTATACACATAGAGGACATCCTCATTCATAAGGGAGAAACCACACTTTAGTATAAAGAGCATAAATCCTCTTCAAACAAATAACATAACAAAGACAAGCATAAGTCCTAGAACAAAACAAAGATGTCATCAATGACAGAATCATAGGTATGACCTCGACATCTTCCTCTACTAAGCCTAAAGAGACATCTTTCAATTTGACTACTACTATGAAAGCTAACAAGAACGCTCAAACATTCTCTAAACTTGAAACCAACAGAGATCTAGGCCATGTGTTCCTAGGCCTAAGAGAGACTTTACTCCTCATAGAGAATCACTTGAGAATGCTTTGAAGAAACTTTTAACCAATAAGATCATTTCTTTTCCTAATAACTCAAAGCCATATGATCCTGAGATTAAGCCTAAGTGGTAGAATAACAAGCACTATTTTGATTATCATCAGAAAAAAGGCCATAAGACTAATGATTGTATGAAGCTTAAACATCTCATACAAGATCTAATTGATAATGAGATAATTTTGATTGATCCCCACAAACAAATACTAATCACAAAGCTTTCAAGAGCCTTTTCCCAAATATGAGAAAGGGGATTCTTCTAAGGAAAATGACAAGAAGTTTGGTTACACATACCATGATACTGATTATGTGATTCATGTGCTTGAGTCTTTTGACTATAACAGCTCAGGATGAGTCATCTAATGTAGTAATCCATTCTCAAGGAAAAGCCACTCTAAGAGTAGCTGGTTAGTCCTCCTCATCATCTTCCAAACCAACGACAACACAAGTGTCTAAACCTACTACCTCAATTGATGATTACAATCTAGTTGACCAACTCCAACACACATAAACTCAGATTTCAATTCTTGAACTGCTAAAAATTTCTCTTACTCAGAGAGATTCTTGATCAAACCATTCTTGTAGCTAATGTTCCTAAGGACCTAGACATAGATAAATTCCATTCCATGGTTGGTCATCTCACTTCACCTCATTATCTAACCTTTTCAAAATAAGATGAAAAATCTGTCAGCCATCTACATAATGAACCCCTCCACATTGAAGCTCTCATACATAAGCATAGGGTTAGCAACGTTTTGATAGATAGAGGCACGTGCTTTAATATTTGCACCCTGAATTTGATTAAATATCGAGGTTTCTCTAAACATGTTATTGATCATTGATGAGAAATTACAATCAAGGTATATACTGAAGAGGAGCATTCGTCAAAAGGAATTGTAGTCTTGCCCATTCGGGTAGGTTCTGTTTAGTGGGATGTCATTTTCTAGATCTTGGACCTTACTTTGAAATATAAAATACTTCTGGGTAACCCTTGGATCCATGAAATCCAAGATGTCCCTTCTACATACCATCAATGAATTAAATTCCCTCATAATGGAATTGAGGTTACTATTCCTTTGAAATCCACATACACATATAATAATCTGAAACAAGAAGAAAGAATGATTACTCACAAAAAAGAATGGTCAAGCCCTAAATAAATAGAAGAAAAGGCGAAATAAACTTTATCTGATTATGGTAAAAGAATATTAGTCATAACTATTGGTATGGGAGAATATCGAGAGGACACTCTTCCCATTTCCCCAAGATCTTATGGTAGACCATCTTCCTCATTTCCTCCTACAGTTGTAACAACATCTATCATACATGAAGAAATCAAAATGGTTAAGGATACAATTCACCTATAAACTAGAAAGGGAAGAGAGCATTTTACTGCAATGACTCTTCAAAGGAGAAGAATCTTAACAAGAGGTAAAATATGCTGAAATTTCACTTGAAAAGTATGGTGTAGGCTACTAACTTATGTAGAAAATTGTATATGATGGGAGAAGTCCCCTTGGAAAATTAAAATGTCTCCTTGAGTCTCTACATGTTGAATTTATAAATCCTAAGGACAAGACTGGTGTTGGCTACCATGAAAATAAATTTGACAAACCTACCATCAATACTCTCATATTTGACCAATATGAAGACTCGGAGGAGGAAGAAATAGAAATTCAACTAATGACATATGAAAGAATCTTATATATTCAAACTACTAATCCAAATTATCAGGAAGATCCTTACATACCATGTCAAGTGCCTCAAGAGAATGACAGTATGGAACCTGTGGATCTAGCAAAAAATGATCTTAATCAATAAGGTCTCACTCATTCTCCTGAGCCAATCCCTACTACTACTGAACACATCATTGAACCTAACCTCATGCATCCTAATTGGAGGAAACTTTTTGACATCTCCCATATCTTGGACATGCCTTGGTTCATGCCTATTCTAGACTACTTTGCTGCTACTACTACTAAACAAGCTCCTGTTGCTGAAAATACACCTCTTGAAATAGAAGAAAGTGATTATGAAGATATCCCTCCTACAATAACCCTAGCTAACTACATCAAATATAATTGTAGTGATGAAATAGATTCACATGAGTATGAATGAGATTTACTATCAGATGCTATAGTGGAGATTCAGGTTGATTTCATACACATATATGCAACTGCTACAAATTTTGAAAGAGGAGAGAGATCAAATTCTCAAGAGAAAACAAATGATAAAAATCCCTTCAATCCTCCAATAGAAATCATCCCATGGCTCCTAGGCCATCTCTTTATAATCAATACAACACTCCACTTGATCAATCAAACCATGGGTATATTAGACCTCATCCTACGACAACTACATGGAATTTAGGAAGGTCTAGAATGGAGATGGTTCCTGTTCGCACATTTATAGAAAAAATGACTATTCAAAAGTGAGAAGAAGGTCTTAGTTATATGAATAGGCTATCATGGTTAGATTTACATAATTCTCCTTTAAGCTCCTTTGATGCTTCTAGGATGGCTCGCAATCGATAGCACTCTATGGAGGATAATTTCTTGACATCTCAGGTACATTCATGAATGATGAGGATGATACTGATGTCTTTTCACTTGAGCCCATTGATCCTTTATCCCTCCTCCATCCTATGTGAATTGAATGGAATTCTTATGAATCTATCCAATTCATATCCTTTGACATTAATCATGAATTATCTTGTCATCTAAATGATGTTGAGTGTTCCCCTTCTTCCACTAGTGCAATAAGTGGCAGAATGGCGGTGGAGGATATCAAATATCTCAGTCAGAGAAAAAAAATAAAAAATAACAAGAAATTGGATGGTGAAAACCACTTTGTGGAAGTATCAGACCCTAAAATAGTAAAAATAAAGGACACATCAAATGGTGAAAACCTCTCTAACAAGCTTGCGGTTGGGGTACTTGATATTCTCTCGACGAATTTTCAAGAAACATCATTAGTTCTTATTGAGCCTACACAATGGGTCAACTTGGGACCAACTAAGTGTATGCACCCTAAAATGGTCACCTAGACCTTGGGCCCCCATTTAGCAATTTATCAAATCCCTGAATCAATAATTTCAAAAATTAATATTTTCAATTATATCAATTTCCTTGATCAAATCATTTTCATCATATTCGATTATTTGCCTTGGACTAAACATTTTATCCTAAGTCTTTATTTATTTAAAAAGAATATTTCCTCCCCTTTTAATAAATAAAAAGCCCCCACTTTTCCTCTTATCCTAAGTTGCACAAATAAAGCATTATTCTTATTTTATAAATAAATAAAAAAACACTTTTTGTCTCATATGGACACAAAAATCAACTCTTATTTTCTCATTCAAGGAATCTTGTGCCCATGGATTGGTCTTTCTTATTTTCTCCAACCTTGACTAAGACTTTTGCCTCTTAATCTCCATGGTCCATTCCTTTTTATGTCCTATAAAAGAAGGGCTCTCTCCCTCATTTGCATATCATATTTTTGTGCTATTGTTATGCTACAGGTTTTCTAGGTCATTTGGAGCTCTTTGAAGACATCTTTGCATCCAAGCTTTGAAGACATTGTTGCTTAGTTTGCTTTCATAGTTGCATAATCATGACATTCATAGCTTAGTTTTCTTTTATGAAATAGATTAATCTCACATAGTTTAATTAGAGGGATTGTAATACTTGTATTTTCCTTTCATAGCATAGCTTGTACTTTCATTTTCATAGACTAGCTTGTACCTTCTTTTCATAGATTAGATTTCCTTTCAAGCATTGCATTGTTATCATTTAGCTTAGCTTGCATCTTCATTCTTAGCTTACTTGCATTCTCATTTGGATTCTTGGGGATATTGGCACTCTTTCCCTTGTCTTCAACGTGAATCTCTCATTTTGTGGTTGACTAGCAAGATCATTAGCTTAATAGCTCTAACTGAAAGCAATTTTATATCTTGCAACTCCATACATAGAGAGCTATGGATCGATTTTTGAGACCTCATTCTTGAGTGTTCTTGATTGTAAGGATTCATAGAAGTGCACTACTTTTGTGTGTACATTTTTGGTGCCCATCGTGGGGTAGATCATTAGCTATGTCCCTTTATTTTATGCATTTTCATCAATTTTTGCTAATTTTTCATCAATTTTTAGTGTTGTTTTCAGTCTCTAGTTTTTCTGTCTTAGAGTGTTGTGTGACACTTTTCACCAGTGTCATGCGATAGTTTGTTGTATGTCAACACAACACTTTACCAGTTAAAGTGTTTCTCTATTTGGCCCAAACTCCTGCTCTGTTTTAGGAACTTTGTCACCTGTAGGTTACGAAGATTGTCGCTCCAGGAAGAACTATTGCGCTAGTATATAGAGAAGTGGTGCACGACATTTTTGGTGACTGTACTGTCGCTTGTACCCGACAATGAGTTTTTAAGACCTTTTTAGCCGAATTTAGATTAATTTGTTTGCTGGTTTGATTTGTTGTAGTTGGATAGATTTCATTTCCAGATTTCATTTGGCTTGAATGTTTACTTTCTTTCATAGGCACATCTCTTTTTATGCTCTTAATGGTGAAAGGACATAGATTTGCTTTTGAAAGTTTGTGAATTCTTTTTGGTTTCCAATATCAATTATCTCATTTGAGTGATTGAGGGCATGGATTCATTCCTTGTTTGCATAGGGGGTTAAATGCACCACTTTGTGGACTCACCCTATGTTTTCTTGGAAAGTTAAATATTCCATTGGTTCAACCCTTTTTCATTTATGAGTAGTATTGATAAGCAACTTTAGATTACTTTTGATTGATCTTGTTAAGCTAAATTGGGTTGTTGGACTTGCTTATTTCTAATCACCCCTCGTTTCTACCCTTTAGATGCAATATCAGCATTCATACATAGGGGAGGGGTCTACTTGAAAAGAGTGTTAAGTGTTCCACAAAGTTCACCCTTTTATTCTTTCTTGATCTCATTAGTTTTCTAAGGTGTTGACTTGCTTTGAGTTTTTGTGAAGAGTTAAATGTTCCACTTCTTGGACTCACTTCACATTTATTTGAAGAGTTAAGTGTTCCACCTTTAGTGCTTGAAATACTTTTGATAGTGGATTGCTTGGAGCTAATTGGATTTTGGATTGTTCTAACCTTGTTGGGCTAACAAGTTGTGGTTGTAGGAGTTTTGCTTGAGAAATTTGCTAAAATTGCATGCTAAAAGGGGCTACTAACAGTTTTTGTAGGGCTGCCCAAAGCATAGAAAACAAATCAAGTGCTTGTTTAATTGCTTTCTTTATTGAGTGTGGCCTATACTAGTTGTTTCATTTCATAGGCACTTAATACCTTGTTGTAGGAATTTTGAGGTGGTAGGAGAGTATGCTCTTCACCCTTGTGGTGAAACATAAATCTTGACCCATCTTGGGATTTTGAAAGCAAGGGGGTAATTGAACTCTTCTTGGTGTGTTTGGGAGAAGTTTTTGAGATAGGGGAGTATGCTCTTCACCCTTGCGGTGAACCAAAAACCTTGAACCTCAAAGATTGATCCAATTTTTGTTTAGATCTTTAGAATCCTTTAGCGGGCCTACTCTTGAGCAATCAAGAGGAATGACCCAAGTAGGGACAAGCCTTTCGTCGACTATTCCGACCCACTATAAACTTAAGGCTATCAAGGACACCAAACCTTGGTAGACATAGTGCTTGTCTTCACTTGATGTGAGTACTTGTGGGATTGTGACCATAAGGAAAATGTTGAGAAAGAATGCTTAAGGTACTCTTGAGGTTGTGAGGTCCTAGTCCTTTACGAGGAGCAAGAGGGGTACTACAAATAGAAGCCCTTACTAAGAACCATAAATAGAGGCCACCCTTATTTTTTTGCTTAGCTTCTTGGTGCAAGGATCGATCCAAGTGGAATAACCCAGATCATCCCAAGATTACTCACCATCTATGTTCCTTTGGTTGTGTCTTTGGCACTTCCACGACAAAGCCAATATCTATTGTGGGCAACCACTTTGTGTGAGGCAAGGGAGCATCAAGTGTGGGCCAAGTTGTTGAGTATTGAACCTTGAATTTTTAGGATAGATATTGCTTGAAGTGTCTTTGATTGTGCAATACTAGTGTTAACATTCTCAAACATTCAAAATAATCGGTAGCATTCATAGGGTCTTTTTCCATTTTGGTATCATAATTGTTTATCTTGGCAAGGTTGCTTTTTCCCTTGTTTCAAATGCTTGAAGACACGTTTGATCCCATACTATTTGCAAACCTGTCAATCTACTGCTGTTATTGTGATTGGAATAAAAAAAATCAACCCTCGAACTGAAAAAATTGAACAAACGGGCCTTAAAACTAAGATTTCGACACTCACTGGTCAAAGAGTCACACAATTCTACAACAATGTTACACCCTATTCTGAGAACTATAATGTGATAGTTCATCCCTACACAACTGTCACCTCGCCTACCTGGAAAGTGGCACACGCCTAGCCTGGAAACTGTCACCTGCCTTAATGTGAAGTGGAGCCTGACCTTAAAATGGTGCACTGTTAGCCTGGAGAGTGTCGCCTGATATTTCTTGTGGTACACCAAGTTTTAGTCATTTAGCAATTGCTTTTAGATGGATAGGTCTTTAGGTAGGTGCCTTATCTTGCCTTTGGAAGCCTGTCTTTTCTCTGGATTTCTATTTTTAGCCCACTAGGGGTAGCATCACTTAATTTACAAAGTCACTTTGCAAAAAATTGTGAAGTTAGAAGACCATTCTTGTTGAGAAAGAACGTCTCTAGAATTGTTAGCTACATTCTTGGATTAGTTTAGTACTCTTTTTGTCCAAATCATCTTCACTCAAAATTCAATTATACAATTTGGCTAAGTCCATCCTCCTAATTCAAACGTGCAAGGATATTCATCCTTTGATTGAAGCACCTCTTTGACAGTGTTGGTAACACCTCTTTTCTATCTCATCATCTCTTTTTGGACATTAGAGAACTTTAATTATCCTAGTTTGGTGATTGACACTTTGAGAGGTCATCTTATCATCAAGACTCTTTTTCTTTTATGTTAGTTACAACAAGGTACCAAGTGAATCAAGGAAAATGACCCCCGATTGTCTTTAATCAATTACCTTTAGTTAAGACTTGTCAACAACAAAAGGGAAATGAACCTGTTTTTGACCAATCCCCAAAGAGTGAGTTTGAGGTTTGCTTCAATCCTAACAAATAGAGTAACTCTTTAGCACCATTTTCATCAAACATGGAAATGAGTTATACTTTCACAAGAGAACAAAGAGATGCCATGAATCAATCTCTTAATGACATTTTCCAGCGACATAGGGATAATACCATGTCTACTAAGTCTTCTCCCAATAGTCCACCTAGATTATCTCCTATTAATGTGAGGTATCTTGATGCCTATCAATGAGAGGAGAGACTTTATAAGCAAGCTTACCCAGATGCACGGTCACAACCCGATGACAAGAACAATGAGTCAAGTGATGCCCACATCAATGCAGCTACTGTATTCAGACATTCAAGATGACCCTCTCCTCTTAGAGATGCCTCATGATACACAAGTGACAGGTTAAAGAGGATTGAGAGAGAAAAGCAAGCTTACTAAGATGAACAAACTACTAAGCAAGAAAGATTAAAACAATTGAAAATTGAAGAACATGCCCTGTTGGAAATTAAGAGAAGAGCCACCCAAGAAGAATAAGATAGGCTCTTGGCACAACAACTCCATGACCAGTATAACAATGGGGGTAACAACAGTGGAACCATCTCGCCACCATCTACTCCCTCACCAAGAAGTAGGCTAAGGTCAAGGACTCCCTCAAGATCGTCTAGTCCTAGAGGAAGAAAGACTTCTCGACATAACCATCATGGGGGACAATCACCTCCTAGGTTTTCAAGACAACCCTCCCAATGAGCTCATCATGGCTCTCAACATGGAGGGAGCAATGCCAACTTTGATACAATGTATTTTATGACAATGCAACAAGAACCATCCTTCCAATTGTATGTGGAAAAATATTTAGAGCAAAATAAGGATCAGTTCTTGGAAAGCTTAATCAATAAGGGTACAAAGGTCCCATAAAACTTTGATGTGGACCGAAAGATCAAGAAACAAAACCCTTCAACTAAAGAAGTAATCAAGCAAATGCAAAGGACTATGGAAAAGATGATAGCTCCAAAGAATACTTTCAACTTGGATTCCATATGTCCCAATCCTATTGACAAAAGTGTGATCATGATTGATTTTCCTCGAAAGGTTGAAATCCCTACGTATGACAAATATGATGGTAGTGGTGACCCCCATGACCATGTACGACAATTCTACATCATGAGTTTTGAATTTCATCATGAAGATTCCTTCCTTATGAGGTTATTTCCAAGGAGCCTTAAAGGCCAAGCTATGGAGTGGTTTACCAGCCTTACCCCTCCCGTCAAAAAGTTTAAGGAACTTGTCCAAAGATTTGTGCAACGCTTTGCATATAATTTATCAAGGTTGGTCACCATGCTTGATTTGTGTAAGCTTAAAAAAATTCAAGGGGAATCCTTTGTGACATTTCTACAAAGGTGGAGACGTTTGTGCTCGAAATATCCTAGGACCATTCTTGAGGAAGAAAGGATCGATATAATTGTAAGCAACTTAGTGCCAGAGCTAAGATATGAGGTTAGAAAGATGGTCTTTAATTATTTTCACACTATGGTGGAAACTGCATGTCACATTGAGGATGTTCTAAAGGAACAAGGTATTTTGGTCAAACAAAGAAACAACAACAATGGCCAAAACAATAGCAACCATAATAGGGATAAGAAGAACTCCTATTGGAATAAGAATAAGCAAGCAGTCAATGATGGAGTTGGTGACTCTTCACAACCTAAAGAACAGGGAGTTCTTAATCTTTCTAATGTAGTACAAGCCATGAAGCTGCAAACATCCTCCGAACAACAAGAGCACAAGCCCAAGTACCATGATAAATCTAAGTTAGGAAAGAGACAACTTACTAAGCTTGGGGACTCTTATGTAGACATTTTTAAGACCTTGATTGCTAAAAATTTGGTACAACCTCATGATCCTTCAAAGTTCCACATATCGGATCCTAAACCTTATTGGTGGAATGAGAAAGCTTACTATGTATATCACAATGGGATTGGACACAACATTGAAAGTTGTTTCAAACTTAAACATATTGTTCAAGACCTTATTGAGGCTGGGAAGTTACAAGTTGATGGGTTGACAACCAATGCAGATCATAAGGCCTTTAAAGAGCCTTTGCCTAAATATGAGAAAGGAGAAAGCTCTAAAGACAAGAATGGTAAAGCTTCGATCAATTACACCTATGCAGCCGCTAAGAATGTCATTAACATGGTTGAAGTTGTGGACAATTATGTCAATGTGATTACTGGGAGAGATCCCTATGGTTATAAAGAAAACTCATCTTCCATATATGATGAAGGACCCATTATGATGCATAGAGGCCCTCGATCTCAGGGATTGTCTCAACCTCTTAATGCTGTTACTAAGAGTCAGCCCCAAGGCCCTGTTGTCATTAGAGGTCCTAATTCTAGCAAGCCTAAACAACCAGTGTCCAAGAGTGTTCCTTCTAAGTTTTCCATTGGTCCTAATATGAGTTACAACCTTGTCAATCAATTACAATGAATGCCCGTGCAGATTTCTATTTTTGAGCTCTTGGATTTGTCTCCTAAACATAGGTGTGTCCTTGAGGATGCTTTGCGAGCAGCCATTATTCCTAACGACATAGATGTCGACCAATTCCAAAACATGGTCAATCACCTTGCCAGCCCTCATTACCTTACATTTTTAGAGGAAGATGACAAAGCACTAAGTCATCTGCATAAGTTGGCCCTCCATATCGAAGTCATGATCCACAAAACCCATGTCAGGTGCGTGTTGATAGATGGAGGTGCCGGGCTTAATATTTTCTCTTTGAGTCTATTAAAAGCTTTGGGATATTCTAAGAAAATAATTGATACTAGGAAGAAGATCACCATTAAGGCCTATGATGAAGCAGAGCGAAGCTCCAAGGGATTGGTTGTTCTTCTTGTTAGAACTGGTCCTATGGAAAAGGACATTTTGTTTTAGATTGTTGATGCCAGACCTTTGTCATATAACATTTTGTTGGGTAGGCCATGGATTCATGACATGCAAGTAGTGTCATCTACCTACCACCAATGTGTTAAGTTCCCCTACAATGGTGTTGAAGTATGTATACCGGGGGATAGCACATTATCTGTCAATGTAGTTTCAGCTGGTTCCCATGTTCCCTTGAATACAGAAGTTGACAGTTTTGATGCTGCTCTTGAGTAGTGTAAGAATAAATTTAAGTCTACAGACCTTGGCATGGGAGATTACCAAATGGATTCCTTCATAAAAATGCCAATCTCACCTAGGTCTTATGGACAACCTTCACTTGAGAGGAAGCCTTCATCCTCCGCCATGACCTTGTTTGGAAAATTTGTAGAGTCCTCAGTGCCTATTCAGGAGGAGAAAGAGGAAGTGGCCATTAGAGATTGGATTTACAGAGAAGAAAAATACCAACACAATGAGAACTTTGCACCATCTCCTAAGACCTATGGGAGAGGATATACATTGGTTAAAAATATGGGCTACCCAGGTCATGGCCCCCTCAGTCACAGGTTAGATGCAAAAGATGAACCTCTTGGTCATGCTCTCTTTAGCTGGAGAGTTAAAACAATAGTGGGTCAAGTTTTTGAAGACCAACATAGAAAAGATGCCCCTATCCTAGTTGCGACGAATAGTGATGATGAGTCTAGTTATGAGCCGAATTTGCAAAACCAGCAAGATGAGTGTGAAGATTGGATACCCTCCACTGTTGGATACAATTGTCTGAGGGAGATTGTTGAATACAATTGTCTAATTGTGTGTTGTCTTTGATGTCACAAAAATGTCATATCAATAAATAGTTCTATGTGTCTACCAAGCTCAGTTGGTTAGCAAGGTAGTTTTCAAGTGTCTACTGAGATATCTCGGGTGTGAAAGAAAAGTATGGCAGAAGACGGTGTTAACCGAGCTTCCACGGTTATCGAAGGAAAGTTAGTGATTACCGAGCTAAGATAGTGTTAACCGAGCTTCCATGGTTATCGAATGAAAGTTAGTGATTACTGAGCTCACTCGGTCTTCGAAGGATGTTGCAGAATTCACTGTGGTTACCGAGTTCTCTCAGTCATCAATGAAATAGTTTCAGGATCAATGTTTACCGAGCAAGGTCGGCCCAAGTAAAGGATTTTGTTTGTTCCAGCTGACTATTACAATGATTGTTAAAAATTATACTGATTATTAGTGCCGACTTGTTAATCTGAATGAACAATCTAAATGGTATATATATAGAAGGTCAAGTGGTGGATTGTGTATGAGTAAAAAGAGTAATATGCAAGTGTGAAGTTTGTGAGCGAACATGTAAATCATTTTGAAGGAAGCTGTGTGCAAATTTTGAAGGATGGTTAGATATCCTTGAGGAGCAGCAAAGATTTATTTTGATTAGGAAGGATCTAGTGAAGCCGAACAGAGATCTGTAATCAGCAATTCAGTTGCATCACTATTCAGGTCATTTCATTGTTACTTTCTTACCATTGTAGCAGTGATTTCAAAATCTCCTAACCGAGTTGGTTTAACAACCATTTTGTAAATCCTCTAACAAGGTGACAGCTCTATTGAATTTTTTCAAGACCTCTTACAAGGCCACTCTTGACAGGGTGATTAAATCCTCTAATAAGGTCACACCTAATAGTGTGTTTTGTAACCTTTTACCGGGTTGGCTCCTAACAGGGCATCACTTCAAAAGAGTGAAAATCAGTAACTAGTTACATTGGTGGTTTTTCCCATATTGGGTTTCCACGTTAAATTTGGTGTCTCTTGTGTTCATGTTATTTTCTTTATTCATGTATGTTAATCACTGATGAATGCTTAAGAACAGTTATAATTAATAGTCATTGTAATTACCAAGTTTCATCATTTCTCTATATGATAGCAGTAAATAATTTAATAAGACATCTAAGGGATCTGTGGTAATATTTTTGTGAGTAACTGATTCACCCCCCCCCCCCCTCTTAGTTACTACATTTATATTTCCAACAATTTGTATCAGAGCTTTTGGTGCTTGCAGGAAGGGTTTCAAGGACCTAAGCTAAAGATCAAAATGTCTTACAAGAGAGAAATTCCAAGGCTTAACAAAGATAAATTTTCAGCATGGAAAGGTCTCATGAGACTTCATCTAGCTTCCATTGGTGATTCAGGATGCAAATATATTGATCAAGAATATACAGTTCCTACTGGCACATTAACTGTTGAAGACATTGCAGAGAAAAAGAACCATAACACCATGATGATAGACATTGCATCAGCTCTTAGCTATGAAGAATTTGATGAGATCAAAGACTGCACAACTGCTTATGAAATTTGGAACAAGCTGAAGAAAATTTATGGTGGTGATGACAATGTGAAGAGAGCCAAAGTAGAAAGCCTAAGAGGACAGTTTGATCAGATGAAGATGAAAGAAGATGAAAACATTGTAAAATATGTTGAAAGGATCAAGGTGAGTGTTAGTGCAATCAGAGCTTCTAGAGGAACAATTGATGATGAAACTGTTATAAGTAAGGTTCTTAGAACATTGCTTCCTATCTATGCAATAAGAGTATCTGCTATTCAAGAAAGAAGATGTGAACAAAATCACAATATAACTTTGGATGCCTTAGTTGGAAGATTGATAGCTTTTGAATTGGATAACTATGACAACTATGTTCTAGCTTCTAAAAATATTGAATCAGCATTTGAGGCCAAACTTTCACTTAAGAAGGGCAAGAAAATCCAGCCAGAAAGTGAAGAAGAATCAGAGGAAAGTTCTGATAATGATCTTGAAGTTATTGAAGCATTACTTGCAAAGAAATATTCTAGAGGCAGAGGCAAATACAAAGGTAAAACTCCCTTAATCTATTTTTCATGTGAAGAAATTGGTCATATTGTGCTACGTGCCCAAACAAGCAAAACAAAGATGAGAAGAAAGGTCACAAGTACAATGGCAAGAAGAATTTCAAGTCGTTCAAGGATAAAGGTAAGAAAACATGTTTTTTGGCTAAGAATTATGATAATAGTGAAGAAGAAATTGTTTTCATTGCTGTAAAAGATGAATCTAATAATGATGAAGATGAGATGGCACTTATCTCTCATATAAGAAAAAATGATACATGGATTATAGACAGTGGATGCTCACATCATATGATTGGTGACAAAACTAAGTTTGAACATTTTGAAGACTATGATGGTGGTAGTGTAAGGTTTGGAAACAATGAACCTTGTTGTATAAAAGGAAGAGGACAAATTTCATTAACAAAAGAACTTATATGTGATAATGCATATTGGGTTGAAGGATTAAAACATAATCTTCTAAGTGCAGCACAACTAATCAACATTGGATTCAAGGTTGAATTCATGGATGGCAAAGCAAGACTGCTGGATGACAAAGGAAAACTGATTGGTTTAGGCAAACAAACCAAAGGTAACTTGTTTTATCTTGATCTTGGTGAATGCTCATGTTTTATTGCTCAAATTGAAGAAAGTTGGTTATGGCACAAAAGGTTATGTCATGTAAATTTTGATAATATGGTGAAAATAGGCAAATTCAAGGAAGTAAGAGGTATTCCTACTTTGAAGAAACCTAATGTTGGTCTATGCAAAGAATTTTCAGAGCAAATGAACAAAGAATTTGAAATGTCTATGTTTGGTCAGATAAAGTTTTTTGTTGGTCTTCAGATTCAGCAAAACAAGAATGGTATCTACATTACTCAGTCTAAATACATCAAGGAAATACTTAAGAAATTTGGTATGGAAGATTCAAAACCATTTGGTACACCCATGTGTACAGGACTGAAGCTTACAAAAGATGATGATTCAAAAGAAGTAGATCAGACCTTATACAAAACAATGATTGGAAAATTACAGTATGTACTGCATAGAAGGCCTGATATTGCCTTAGCAGTTGGTATAGTAGCAAGATTCTCAGCAAAACCTAGAGAAAATCACATGATGGCAATCAAAAGAATCTTGAGGTACTTGAGAGGAACTGAAAATTATGGCTTGTGGTATAAATTTGGAGGCAATCTAGACTTAAAAGTGTTTACTGATGCTGATTGGGTAGGAAACATTGATGACAAAAAGAGTACAAGTGGTGGAGCATTCTTTCATGGCAAAAGATTAGTATCTTGGACTAGTAAAAAGCAAAATTGCACATCCCAATCCACAACAGAAACAAAATATGTTGCTGCAGTAGTAAACTGCTCTAATATTGTTTGGTTCAAATAGTTATTGGAAGGCATGAAGGTTGAGATCAAAGAACTAGTTGTTATGTTTTGTGATAATACAAGTGTAATAAATATTTCAAAGAATCTAGTAATGCATTCCAAAACCAAACACATTGCTATAAAATATCACTTTGTCAGAGAATTGGTGCAGGACAAGGAAATTAGATTGGAATATGTTCATACAAAAGAACAAATTGTACATATCTTCACCAAGCCACTACCTAAGGATGCATTCTTGTATCTAAGAGGTAAGTTAGGGGTCATTCCCCTATCCAAGGCTCACTAAATTGAGTTTTAGTAATGCATCAACTAGAGCATGTTGAAGATCAGTCAGTTGATGCAGCATAGTCAAGGAATCATTGCATATGAATCAGTACTTAAGGTACATTGGTATTCACCGGAAGTGTGTTGTCTTTGGCATGTGTTGTAAAAGAGGGAGAGTTTGTTGTCATTTCATGAAATTTCTAATAAGGTGAATTTAAAAAGTAAAGAGGGAGAGTTTTTAGTTAGAGAGCGAATTCTGCTGACAGAGGAAGATAAGAATCAAAATGAAGCTAAGGATATGTTCCTTAATCTACGTTTGCTGTGAAATTTCATTATGTTATGACATGTGTTGCCATCAATGCCAAAGAGGGAGATTGTGTTGGCAATTTGGCTAATGTGGATGCATAGATGTTGTCATTATGGCAACATATGATCTTTATTGAGAGCGTAGAATCTGGAATGCAAGTATGGCAAGTTGAAGGAAGAAATTGTCTAAGTATGGATATAATGATCCTGACAAAGCACCCGATGAAGATTTAGTTGGCGACATCTATTGGAGCAATATTTTTGTTTGTGTAGTTAACTGAAGCTTCTACAGAGTATGAGGATACCTCATCTTAGTGTGCATAAATTTTGGAGTAGTACAGATGAAGTTATTCAAAGTTTACCGAAGATAATTTTTGCAGACAGAACAGTTTTGGAGACAGTATTAGCAAAAGAGTTAAGGGATTATTTTTGCTTGTCAAAATAATGACTTAACATTATGAAGGGATGACATCCTAGTTGTTTAATCTTGGATAAAGATTTTGGAAGCCGACCATATAAAGTTATTAGCTCTAATAACTCATATATTAGGCATACTTGAAATGTAATGAAACAGTAAGTGTGTGATGTGTAAAAAGAAAGAAAAGGATAACTTGCGATAGTTGTATATTGTGATAGCAGAAAAGGCTATTGATGTGAAGTTGTAAGTAGTACCATATTACAGTCAGAAACATTTTGTATTACCTGTTTGGTCAGTGTGCTCAGCTGGTGATCAGGTTTTGTAATCTAACTCCTAATAAGGTTAAGGCTTCTAACAAGGCCTAAAGTCCTTTAACCAAGATAGATCTACTATATATTGTAAATTGACTCTTAACATGGTCCAATATCCCTAACAGGATACTTTTGATTAGTGATCTTTGTGGGTACCATCCCCACCGGGGTTTTCCCTTGGCCAGGGTTTCCTCGAGAACATATCATGTGTTATGAGTTCTTTCTATTTACTGCTATGTTTGTTAATCAACTTGATAATCTTTGTATGCACTAAAGTAATCTATGATATCCATAAGTGGGCAAAAGAAAAAGTTTGTGAAATATTGATTCACACCCCCCGCTCAGTATTTCCTATTTCTAACAATTGGTATCAGAGCACAGTTACTTGGAGAAGGAACATTCAAGGAAAGCTTAGTAGCTTGAGTAAGATCTCTATAGATATGGATCAACTTTAGAAGAATCTTGAAGAAGCTCTTGAATAGATTGATATGCTTACTGATGAAAGAAACTCCTTAAGAAGAAAATATGAAGATGCAAAGAATGCTATTGACAAATTAAAAGGTAAGATTGTAGATCTGAAATCTGAAAAGAAATCTGATATGCTTGTTGAAGATTGTGATCAATTAGAAAAAGAAAATGAGATCCTTAAGCATGAGTTGAAGATAGTAAATCTGAAGCTTAGTATGAAAGATGGAAATTTGAGATCTGATAATGAAAAATTGAAAATTGAGAATGGAGATCTGAGATCAAGACTTGAAAAGGAAACATCCAAATCTGAAAAAGTAAAAGTGCAGTATGTGGAACTTGAGAAGTATAATAAAATTGTGAAAGGTGAATTAACTCAATCTAAACAACAACTTGAAAGGCTATATTCAAATGGTGATAAGACTGAAAAACAAATTTCTTTTGAAGAACCATTCTTTGATAGGATTGGATTTGGATTTAGTATGTTTAGAACAAACTATGAAAGTAAGAAGCCAGATCTGAAGACATTTGAAAGTGTGGAGGAAATAAAGCTAGATGAGAACACATTGGAAGATCCATCTAAAGAAGAACCACCTAGAGAGAAAGAAGAATCAAAGCAAGAAGAATCAAAACAGGAAGAATCATCTAAAGGTATGCAAAGAGAATTCATAGGTAGATGTTTTGCTTGTAATACTATTGGGCACATGAAGAGAGATTGCACAGGTAAGCAATTTAAACCTCTTAATGGACATTGTTATAATTGTCATAGTTTTGGACATAGAGCTAACAAATGTAGAAGACCTAAAGTAATTTTGAATAATTATGATAGAATGATTGGGAATACTAACAATGCAGATAAGAAATCTATTGAAGAAATGAATCAAATAAAAGTGGTAGTATGTTTTAGATGCAACAAAGTAGGACATATTGCTAGAAATTGCAAGTCACAGATTAACCAGCAAGGATAGAGATTTGGAAACAATGGAATCATTTGTCAGATATGCAACAAGTTTGGACACTCAGAAAGAGTTTGCAAAATGAACAATGGAGGTTATCATCATAACCCTAACCCTAGGAACAATGCAAGAAGGAATGAAAATGCAAGAAACAAAGAGAAAGGTTGTTGTAGCAATAAAGATGAAGTAAAATTTGATAAAGGCACAGATCAAGGAGGTATATTCAGCACTGAAAGTAGTCAGAAAGGTAATGTAACTAATGGTAAGGATGAATCTTTACCTGACCCTTCCTTAAGTACTTAAATTATGTAACTTTCTATAGTTTAGGACTTAGGATTAGTGTAGATTAGGAATTTGAATGAGTTAAGTTTTGCGCAGTTAGATATAGGTTTTTTATGTTGTACTAATGCTATGGTTAAGTGCACAAAAGAAAATATCATGTTTTGCAAGGTCGCAAAAAGTTTTATGGTTGTAGGTTTGCAGAATCAGCTTTTTGAGGTTTTAGCGGCAAAATGAATGAATGCGATGTCAGATCGAGTTAATGTGAAGAGTTATAAGGTTGAAATCAAAGTTATCATGATTAAAAAGTGATTGAAAAGAGATTTGAAAGAAGAAAAAGTGAGTTGAGGATGATTTGAAGAAGTTTGGAAGCAGTTTGTAGCAACGATCATATCGAAACCCTAGATTTGCAAAGTTGAGGTATTTTTTGATCTTTAATCAGTTGATAAGATGGATATTTCTATGGTTCATAATGTTAAGGATAAGAATAGACCTAAGATTAAGAAAGAACCAGTAGAACCAGCTGAAATTGATAACAGACTAGCACTATCATCCGTACCAGACGGAGTATTGCACATTGAGAATGTTAAAGGATATTTAGGTTGCAAGTTTGAAACTTTGGGAGATGCAAATTTTAGTGATGATTACAGGAAATTGTATAATCAAGTCATGTTAGTTAAACCAGCTTATGGGCACCTAGAGAGCAATGAAATTATCAATTATTCCATGAAGTATGAATTTAATGATGAGGAATGTACCAAGATCATTTTAAGTAGAATCCACAATGGGAAATTCTGGATGGAGGATAGAGTTATTGATATAACTGCCGACCTAATTCATGATGTTACTAGATTATCAAAAGTTGGAGAGATTCCACTGAATGAAAAGAACATGAGAAAGATTGTTTTAGACAACACTGGATCTAGTTATAATGGTAGAGGAATTGCGATAAGTAAGATTAAGCAAGATGATGTTAGGTACCTTTGCAAGATTCTAACAACTAAATTTTGTGGTAGTTCAAGGGAAGATGACATGGCTATAGGAATGGTTCATGTAGCTTATCTTATGTGTATTGAGAAGAAACAAGTAGACCTATGTGAAATTTTGAAAATTCAGTTATTTGAGAACTTAGAAAAGATTAAGAAGGCTAAGTACACATAGTTTAGGTTTTCATCTCTCATAACCTATATGTTTTTCCATATTTTGAGAAGATTTCCTTACAC
The DNA here is from genome assembly GCA_027943335.1 of Chamaecyparis obtusa. NCBI lineage: Eukaryota > Viridiplantae > Streptophyta > Pinopsida > Cupressales > Cupressaceae > Chamaecyparis > Chamaecyparis obtusa. Next base: position 98,314 of record BSBK01011970.1, on the reverse strand, counting down.
AGTTGATTGGAGTGACAATGTGAACACAATGGAAAGAATAAACTCAGTCTACATGAAGCACCTTATTGATAAAGTCAATGACAGTGTGAAGCTTGTATTGAAGACTTTTCAGAATATTGTTAAGAACAAATCAAGGATTCCTCAATCCTTAGTTGAAAAGTATAAAGATGAAATTTGTTTTATGGTAGACACTGACTTCGCCTACATTGAAGCAGTTGAGCCTAGAATGGAATTCATAGACCCTCTTGGCTATGAAGTATTTGAAGCAGAAACAGTAGGATATGTGAATAGACTGTTAAAGTGTGAGTTGGATGGTCATGCAAATAGGTTTGGAACCTATGAAGAGAATTTCAAATCTGCAATAAGTTTTAGAGAAAAGAAGCAATCTAGTAGGAGAGTTGAATCTACTATGAAGAAAATACTGAAAGAATCAGGTATGTCAAGTCATGAGTTTGACATAGCTAAGAAGACTGTAGAAGCCTTGAAGCAAAGTGAAAATCTTGTAATTCCACTTGAGGCATCTAGTGCAGACCCTGTTGATCCTATTGCAGTAAAGGTAAAAGTTGAAGTACCTGAAAAAGATGAAGGAGATAAATCTTTTCCTCCTATTGCTAGCAAAAGAGTAAAAGTGAGTACAACCGGACCCGGCAAGAGATAGAAAGTGATTGTACCACCTGTACCTAGAAAGGTAGTAGTAATTAAAGATGATGATGAAGTTTCAATCAAGAAGAAAACTTGGAAACCAAGAATTGAAAGAGTTAATGAAGATATATTGAAGCATGGAGACTTCACTAAGTTAAATAAATTCTATGATCTATATAGATCATTTGAAAGATTGAATTTTGAAAATGCAATGATTACACATATGATTGTGACAGATAAGAAACTTAGCACTATTCATGGTAAGATCCTAGAAGATTTGTATAACAAACTTGTGAATAGAAAATAGAGAGCACAAGAAGAGGACATAAAGATGAGAGAACATGTAATCAGATAGTTCTATGAACTTAAGGATGAAGATCATTTGAAGAAATTCTTGAAGCCTCTTGGAGCTTTATTGAGAACTAAGAGAAGAACAATCCTTATAATGGGAGGCAAAAAGGAGGAAGTACGGAAAGAGACTGAGCAAGCAGTAATGCAAGTTCTTGTAGATATAGTTGCAGGAAAGCATGTTGAATTAGACCCTTAGCAGAAGCAATCAGAGGAACCGCATGCAGAGGAAGTTGGTATTGAAGAAGTCCCATCTTCTTCACATAGCAATATTGGCAAAGAATCAATGGACATTGAAGGAACCAAAGTAACACTAGAGTCAGATGATGCAGTATTTCATGATCTAGGAAACATTGTTGACAATTTGGCTTTAGAAGAGCAAGAGAAGATTACAGAGTTAGAAAAGGATACAGAGGCAGTGGAAGCATAGCTGTATCAAAATTAGTTCCAGCAGAGCAGACAGTTAAAGGTAAAAAAAATTTGACAGAGGTCACTACCCCTAGTGCACCTGACAGTAAAAAGAGACAAATTGGTTCAATTTTTGAAGACCTTGGAAAAGAAGTTGAAGATGATGATCAGCTTGAGTTCATCACATCTCTTAATAAAATTATTGTAAAGAATAAGAAGGTAAAGGACCTTGAAGGCAAAGTTAGAGTTTTGATAGAGAAACTTGAGAGTGTGATCAGCACTAAGGTATTTGAATCGGATCTAATTGAGAAAGCTAAAATAGTAATAAACTCTTTTGACTCTAAATTTTCTAACTTAAAGGATATTGCTAGAATAAAAGTTTAGGAAGACTTTGAAGTAGAAATGCAACAAAATTTAAGTGTAAATATTCGAAATGATATTGGTAATTTGGATGTATGCATAAAGAATTTGAGGAAACATTTTGAGACTGGAAAGAATTTGTATATACAATGCACAAAATCAGAAATCCTAACAGCTGAAGAAGATAAGAAGATCAGAGAGAAGATAGATGCAATTACAGCTGAAACAAACACCTTGTCAAGCCCAAATGTAAAGATAAGTTCTGTAGAGAAGAACATAAGGAAGTTAAATGATGAAATCAGAATGTTAGCAGAGGAGAAGAACATAAAGATGATCAGTATTAACATCTTGAGAGAGCATATCTCAATCAAGACCTCAATTGTTGAAGACCAAATTGAGCAGTGTCTTTTAGCAAAGACATCTTTTCAGAAGTTTAGCTTTAATTCCGTGCAAGCTTGTCAGACAGCAGCATATGGATTGAGTACTCTACTCAATGTTGTTGAATCCATCAGGAATATATGGGAGAAAGATTTTGAATCATGGAAGTCAGAGTTTGGTAACTGTATTGCAAGTCTACCAGCTTTGCAATAGCTGATAACAAGGTATCAAGTTTTTGAAATTTTTGTACACCCTATCTTTGTCATTGTTGTCAAAGGGGGAGAGATAGCAGAAAATTGATAATATGTTGAGGAAGGATACTCATAGGGGGAGCTATTCTATGGAGTAAAATATTGTATATGTGTTGTATAACATTTGGCCACAATTTTGTGTAAATACTTTGAAGTTTTGTTTGCACACTTAGCCAATTTTCCCATATGTTGCCACCAATGACAAAGGGGGAGATTGTTGGCAATTTGGCTAATGTGGATGCATAGATGTTGTCATTATGGAAACATATGATCTCTATTGAGAGTGCAGAATCTAGAACGCAAGTATGGCAAGTTGAAGGAAGAAATTGTCTAAGTATGGATACAATGATCCTGACAGAGCACCTAATGAAGATTTAGTTGGCGACGTCCACTGGAGCAATATTTTTGTTTGTGCAGTTAACTAAAGCTTCTACAGAGTATGAGGATACCTCATCTCAGTGTGCATAAAGTTTGGAGCAGTACAGATGAAGTTATTCAAAGTTTACCGAAGATAGTTTTTGCAGACAAAACAGTTTTGGAGACAGTATTAGCGAAAGAGTTAAGGGATTATTTTTGCTTGTCAAAATAATGACTTAACATTATGAAGGGATGACATCCTAGTTGTTTACTCTTGGATAAATATTTTGGAAGCTAACCACATAAAGTTATTATCTCTAATAACTCATATATTAGGCATACTTGAAATGTAATGAAACAGTAAGTGTGTGATGTGTAAAAAGAAAGAAAAGGATAACTTGTGATAGTTGTATATTGTGATAGCACTAAAGGCTATTGATGCAAAGTTGTAAGTAGTACCATATTATAGTTAGAAACATTTTGTTTTACCTGTTTGGGCAGTGTGCTCAGCTGGTGATCAGGTTTTGTAATCTAACTCCTAGCAGGGTTAAGGCTTCTAACAAGGCCTAAAGTCCTTTAACTAGGACAGATCTACTATATATTGTAAATTGACTCTTAACAGGGTCTAATATCCCTAACAGGATACTTTTGATTAGTGATCTTTGTGGGTACCATCCCCACCGGGGTTTTCCCTTGGCCAGGGTTTCCTCGAGAACATATCATGTGTTATGAGTTCTTTCTATTTACTGCTATGTTTGTTAATCAGCTTGATAATCTTTGTATGCACTAAAGTAATCTATTATATCCATAAGTGGGCAAAAGAAAAAGTTTGTGAAATACTGATTCACCCCCCCTCTCAGTATTTCCTATTTTTAAGAGATTGTTGGATACAATTGTCTGAGGGAGATTGTTGAATACAATTGTCTAATTATGTGTTGTCTTTGATGTCACAAAAATGTCATATCAATAAATAGTTTTGTGTGTCTACCAAGCTCAGTTGGTCAACAAGGTAGTTTTCAAGTGTCTACCGAGATATCTTAGGTGTCAAAGAAAAGTATGGTAGAAGATAGTGTTGACCGAGCTTCCATGGTTATCGAAGGAAAGTTAGTGATTGCCGAGCTAAGGCAGTGTTAACTGAGCTTCCACGTTTATCAAAGGAACGTTAGTGATTACCGAGATCACTCAGTCTCCAAAGGATGTTGCAAAATTTGCTGTGGTTACCGAGTTCTCTCGGTCATCAATGAAATAGTTTCAGGATTAATGTTTACCGAGCAAGGTTGGCCCAAGTAAAGGATTTTGTTTATTCCAGCCGACTGTTACAATGATTGTTAAAAATTGTAATGATTATTAGTGCTGACTTGTTAATCTGAATGAACAATCTGAATGGTATATATATAGAAGGTCAAGTGGTGGATTGTGTATGAGTAAAAAGAGTAATATGAAAGTGTGAAGTTTGTGAGCAAACATGCAAATCATTTTGAAGGAAGGTGTGTGCGAATTTTGAAGGATGGTTAGATATCCTTGAGGAGCAGCAAAGATTTATTTTGATCAGGAAGCATCTAGTGAAGCCGAACAAAGATTTGTAATCAGTAATTCAGTTGCATCACTATTTAGGTCATTTCATTGTTACTTTCTTACCATTGTAGCAGTGATTTCAAAATCTCCTAACCGAGTTGGTTTAACAACTATTTTGTAAATCCTCTAACAAGGTGACAGTTCTACTGAATTTTTTCAAGACCTCTTACAAGGCCACTCCTAATAGGGTGATTAAATCCTCTAACAAGGTCACACCTAACAGTGTGTTTTGTAACCTTTTACCGGGTTGGCTCCTAATAGGGAATCACTTCAGAAGAGTGAAAATCAGTAACTAGTTACATTGGTGGTTTTTCCCATATTGGGTTTCCACGTTAAATCTAGTGTCTCTTGTGTTCATGTTATTTTCTTTATTCATGCATGTTAATCACTGATGAATGCTTAAGAATAGTTATAATTAATACTCACTACAATTACCGAGTTTCAACATTTCTCTGTATGATAGCAGTAAATGATTTAATAAGACATCTAAGGGATCTGTGGTAATATTTTTGTGAATAACTGATTCACCCCCCCCTCTCAATTACTACATTTATATTTCCAACATCCACTAGTCTCCTTTGGGGAGACCTAGATGCTCCAAAAAATTTTGAACAAGAACACTCCTCTGCTACGACTCATGTTGAGGAGTCTACTCAATCTAAAGATGATATTCAAGAAGGTTTCACCCTTGGTGACCTAGATGCCTCTACTTCAAGGCCTAAAGAGCATGCTTGGTGCAAACAACCTAGCAGGGATTCTGACATAGATTCACATGAGTATGAGTGGGAAACTCTTTCTAATTTTTCCACTATTGATCTGGATGTTGTTGTTGTCCACATGTTTGAGTCCCAACCAGAGGTAGCTAACGAGCCTAGTGTAAGACTAGAGGATTGGATTCCTCAAATTGCTTTAGTGGATGAAACTTCATTTGGGGAGATGAACCCTAATTTAGGTACCTTAGAGGGGGACTTGATGAATCCTAACTATATGATCACCAAAGATAATACCTACCACATCAATAATGTTGAACTAGTCATTGACCTACCTCTTATACACAATCATTTGATTGATTGGTCACGACTTCATCGAGAGCCTCAGCTCCTTACTTTTCATAATTACTATGATATAGCCTACTATTTAAATGCTCTTGAGCCCGTAGGCTCTTGCACCAGTGAACCTACGACAAGTATGATAGAGCTTGATATTAAGTACCTCAGTCTAAAAATAAAAGAAAAAAAATAGAAAAGAGATGGTTCTGATGACGAAAACCACTTTGTGGCAATGTCAAAACCCAAAATAGTAAAAACAAAAGATGTATCTAAAGGTGAAAACCTCTTTGAGGCACCTAAGGATGGGGTACTTAATAACTTGCCGAGTTATTTTCAAGATAGATCGTTAGTTCTTATTGAGCCTACACAACGGGTGAATCTAAATACAGAGGAAGCTCCACAAGTGATCCATCTAGCTCAATCTCTGTCAGTGCAAGAAAAGGAGGCATATACAAGATTCTTACAAAAAAAGAAAATCAATTTTTCTTAGACTTATTCAGATATGCCAGGGCTTGACACTAATCTTATTATGCATCATCTATCTATAGCTCCAGGAATCATACTAGTAAAATAGAAGTTGAGGAAACTGCATCCTCACATAGCTCTCCTTGTTAAGGCTAAACTAGAAAAGCTCTTAGGAGCAGGATTTATTAGAGCCATTGACTATGCCGAATGGATCTCCAATATTGTTCTAGTTTCAAAACATGATAGGTCCATCCATGTATGCACAGACTTAACAGACCTTAACAAAGCTTTCCCAAAGGATGACTTTCCACTCCCTAACATAGATATGATAGTGGATATGACTGCGGGCTATGAGATATATTCTTTAATAGATGGTTTTTCCAGTTATAACCAAATCAAAATTGCTCCTAAGGATGAAGAAAAGATAGCCTTCACATGTGCATGGGGAACCTATTGTTGGAATGTCATGCCATTTGGATTGAAAAATGCAGGAGCTACATATCAAATAGCTATGACCACCATATTTCATGATATGATGCATAAGAATATGGAAGATTATGTGGATGACACCTTGGCTAAGTCTAAGAAAAGGGATACACACCTAGAGGATTTAGAAGTAATTCTAGATCGAATGGAAAAATTTCAGTTAATATTGAATCCAAAAAAGTGTGCATTTGGGGTTGTCTCAAGCAAACTTCTAGGATTTATAATTTCAGCCAAAGGAATAGAGGTGGATCTTGAAAAAGTTCAAGCAATATTGGATATGGCACCTCCTAAGAACATTAGTCAAATGAGAAGTCTTTAGGGACAACTCCAATCTATATGGAGGTCCATTTCCCAGCTTGCAAATAGAGCACAGCCATTTAAAAAGACATTGCATAAGGGAGTCACATGTACTTGGAATGAGGATTGCCAAAAGAGCCTAGATCAAATAAAATAGTACTTGGCTAATCCTCCCATTTTAATGCCTCCTATCCCAGGAAAACCATTAATTTTGTACATCTCAATGACATAATCTTCCTTGGGGGCATTGTTGGCTCAACTTGATGATACTGGGAAAGAAAGAGCCATCTACTACATCATTCGTACTCTAGTATCTTATGAGGTCAATTATAATAGTATTGAAAATTCTTGTCTTGCGATAGTGTTTGCTTCCCAAAAGTTGCGACATTACATGCTTGCCCATACTATACATTTGGTTGCAAAAATTGATCCTCTTAAGTATTTGCTTGGTAAGGCTACTCTCACAGGTAGACTTGCTAAGTGGATGATGGTTTTATTAGAATTTGATATAGAGTACATTGACCTTAAGGCTATAAAAAGGTAGGCTATTGCAAATCAACTTGCTGATTTCCCAGTCAAGGATAGCATGCCTATTCAAGTAGAATTTCATGATGAGCATATAATGTACATGACCATGCGTACTTGGAAAATATTCTTTGATGGTTCCAATGTGCAAAATGGCTTAGGAGCTGGAGTATTGTTCATTTCTCCTCATGGGTACAACATACCTAAGGCTTACAAACTCTTGTTCCCTTGCACGAATAATATTACAGAATATGAGGCTCTCACCGATGGACTGAAGTTGGCTATAGAATGGAACATAATAGAATTACATGTCTTTGGGGATTCACAATTGATTATCAACCAAGTAAATGAAGATTACCAAACTAAGGATGATAAGTTGATACCTTACAAAAAGATGGTTGATTCATTGTGATGCTACTTCACATTCATGACATTTCAATAGATCCCTAGAGCAGAAAACAAAGCTACAGATGCTATGGCTACATTAACCTCACTCCTTCAGTTAGAACAACATGAATCAAGATTTGTCTTCCTGGTGGAAGAGCTACGCCATCCCATTTTTTACTCCCCTGACAGCCATGCCATTTGTACCTTGGTCACTCACGAGTCATCCCGCTATGGTGCTATCTATTCATATCTTCGTGATGGCACCATCCTTGACACATTTAACCATTCTGAAAGAAGAAACCTTGTCTATAATCCCTCTCACCATTCCCTTATCTTTGGTGATTTGTATAGGAGGGATTTAGATGGGACACTTCTTAGGTGCTTGGAAAAGGAGGAGTCCGACCAAGCGTTAGTAGACATTCACGAGGGCATTTGTGGAGGACATTCTAATGGTCTTGCCATGGCCTGAAGGTTGCTTAGGGCTGGGTATTATTGACCCATGATGCAGACAAAAATGCAGTAGCCTTTGCTAAGTCTTGTGAAAAATGTCAAAAGCATGGAAACTTGATTCATGCTCCAAGTAGGAAGCTGATTCCTTCTATTTCTCATTGGCCATTTCAGTGTTGGGCCTTTGACCTTGTTGGGCAGATTCATCCCAACTCATCAGGTGGACATAAGTTTATTATTACGGCTACTGATTATTTCACAAAATGGGTAGAAGCTATCCCACTTTTTGTTGCCTCAAGCAAGATAGTTTCATTGTTCATTCTGAATCACATCATCTGTCAGTTTGGAGTGCCTTCTGAGATTATCACTGACAATGGAGATCAATTTAAGAACAAGGAACATAAGCACCTTTGCAAAAAGTTTAGAATCAAGCATCATTGGTCCTCTATTTACTTCCCACAAGGAAATGGACAAGCAGAAGCTTCCAATAAAACCATTCTTAAGATTCTTCATAGAACAGTTCACAAGAATGGTTGAGACTGGCACTTACAAGTCAATCCAGCCTTATGGGCCTACAAAACAAGTATTCATACTCCTATAGGGGCTACTCCTTTCACCCTAACCTATGGTGCTAAAGCAGTATTACCTTTAGAAGTAGAGATCCCTTCACTCAGAGTCTCTCTCAAAGGTTTAATAACAGATGAGGATTACTGCACCATGAGATTGCAAGAGTTAAAACTTCTAGATGAGATGCGGAAAGCATCTTTTGATCATATGAGAGTTTATCAAAAACACATGTCTAAGGCATTCAACAAGAAGGTTCACCCTAGGGAATTTCAAGTGGGAGATCTTGTTCTACATGATAATCCAAGGAACCAATAGAACTGAGAACAGAACGGCAAATTTGAACCTAATTGGCTTGGTCTATATGTTATTACTGCTACTTTTGGGACAGGTGCTTATTTGTTAACTGATGAAGAGGGAGAACAACTCCCTGATCCTATCAATGTTTTACACCTTAAGAAGTTCTATCCTTGGTGCCTATTTTTTCTGGGGGCATGCTTTGTACATATTTATGGATCCTGAAAAAATACAAAAAAAATTCATATATGATGCTAAAAAAATCATAAAAATCATAAAAAGTCCTGAAAAAAAGAGGGAGCATCCTAGTGAAAACCTAGCAATAGGCGCTTTAATGTCTCAGCAAAAAAAAATCAAAAAAATCAAAAAAATACAAAAAAATAGAAAAAGTGCCTTGGTGAAAACTTGGAAACAGGCGTCTTGCTAGCAAAAATATAAAAAGGTTGAAAAAATTAAAAAAACTTCCTAGTGGTGAAAACCTGGAAACAGGCACTACTTGAGACCTTTGCACTCCTATTTATTAGCATGCACCCTCAACACTGAACCTTTCTCCATCATGCCTTGACCCTATTTGACTTGGTCTGGAATTGGTCTTTAGCTTTGTCTAGGGGGCATAACTGTTAGCATAGGTCTTTTAGGTCACATTTGTCTCTTGGGGGCATTTTCACGACAGGTGTTTTTCAATACCACCCCAAAATAGTGTTTTTCAACACTACCCTTGCGTCGAGTGTTTCTCACCACTTATCAGATGTCTTATCCTGTAGTCTAGTATGATGTGATATTTCTCATTTGCAAATGCAATAATCAGAGTTTGACTCTATGACCAACACACACACACTTAAACAATTAACTCACTAAGATATGTTGACTTTATTTCTTTGTCTGCTGTCTATGACGATTTCTTTGATGAGTGTTCTTTCCCTGAGAAGTTTGCAATGATGCATAGCTAGAAGACTGAGGGTATGAGAACATGTTTTATTGCTTTATCTATTTGTGGGTATATCTTGTTAGTCCTTATTGTCATTAGCATTTATGCTTGACCTACTTGACACTGAGGACCTACTGGATATTATCCTTGACTATTTTTGCAAGTGCATACTTCTAGACATCTTGACTTTTCTTGTGTCTCGATGCAAGTATAATCTTGCCATATTAAACTTAGGTAATCTCATCACACTAATCATCTTGACTTATATGTCTTTGATGCTTAAGTGAGATTCCCACATTTCTATCTGATATAGATCATATTCATATCCACATAGTCATACTAGTGTGTATTGTATGATCTTATGACATCGTCAATAACACTCGATGATGATAATTAGATGTCTATAAGCATTATGACCTTGCAAGTCGACCACTTTGCATCGTAGCTTGCATTTTTAGGTTCCTGTTAGATTAGATTTGCATTCTTGCATATGGAGAGAGCTCTCCTTTTATCTTTCGAGGACCTGTTGGTCAACTGCGCTCATCCTTCTTTTCTTGATCATGTCTTTCGCTCCTCTTTTTCATCACAACCTATTCTTATCATCACAAGGGGTTAATCACATCATCATATCTATATCCTAAGACATGTCATTTTCAAAACCATAAGACTACATTATACACATGAGAATTAAACATACATCTATGAGAGAGAATAAATATGAGCATTTAAAACATACATTTTGAGCAAAATGACAAGACAATATATAAACTGATACATCCATCACAAGTGAGACTAATACACAAGATATATCGAACATCCAGTAATCTCATATATATAAATGATATGATACAATGCACAATATGAGATCCCAAAATCTGGATCAATGTCTCATGATATGTCAAAATATCTAAGCCTAAACCCTAGACCTAGGACTTGCTGCCACCATCCCTAAGACCTGGTGGTGGAGGAGGTGGTGCCGCGACTGGTACTACATTAGACCTAGCCACTACAGCTGAGTAGGAAGGCACTCTTTGATCTATAGAGACTGCCTATATATATAGTCCATGGTAGTATGCCGCCCGTGCTACCTCTCTCTGCCTCTTTGCTAGGGCAACCTCTAGCTACCTCTCTTGGCACTCTATCTCAGCCCGCTGATCTGTGAGCTGCTGCTCTCTAATAGCTATAGTGATCCTCAGCTACTGTATCTCTATCTTGAGAACCTGTACCCTAGCCCTGAGATCCTCTCCTCCTATAGGCTAATCCTACTATCCCTCTACCTATCAGCGAGCTGGTCTCACCTCCTCCTTCGGAGTCATCGATCTTCATCCCCGTGGCCATTTCTGGCCACCTGCTCCTAACCCCTCCCCTCTCTCCATCACTCTCCCTCTCCCTCTCCCTCTCCCTCTGCCTCCTCCATCTCCTCCACTGTCTCCTCCATCTCCCTTGTCTCCTCTATCTCCACCATCTCCTCCATCTCCCCCCTGTGCTACAACCTATGCATCCAGTATAGTAAATCTTGGGAATAGAGCCCGGTGTCTCTCTGTCCTGTATGCTACATTTTTACCTACATCTTCCATATCTGGCAGGTACTCCCATGGCTCCCTCCTGATGGTAACCATCTCCTATATTGCTTGCTGGTAATCTAGCATCAGCAACCACCCATGCCCCTCCTCATCCCTAAACTAAGCATGAGTAGTGGTCTCCACAGACACCCTCTGCTGGCGTTCGAACTACCTCCAAACCTGAGTGATGATGAATCTCTCAATAATATCTATATTTTGACTTACTAATGGCCAATTGGAGAGCATGTAGTCTAGCTCTCTCCTGTCACTCCAACCCTCCACTGTCTTGTAGGGCCTCCATGTGAAGGAGTTCAGCTCATTTAGTACCCTGAGATAGTAAGACACATCTCCACTATGTGCCTGTGAGATGAACCCTATGTATCTGCATATATAGCGATACCTGCACTCCCTAGACTGCACTCATGGATGCACTACAACAATGTGCTCCCACACCCATATTTGTGCAAGTATGGCCCCACACACCCAAGTCCTGCCATCCCTGTAAATGATCTTGTGTAACTCATAGTACATATCAGCTAAGATAGCTGGACCTCATGCCATCCATCGTGGCTATGCCACCAGATCTGCTGGTAGTCTCCCCCAACCTAGTGGGAAGCCCTTCTGACTCTTGTCAGGGATAAGGGCCTATCCAATTAGTGAAGCAAAAATGCAAGGTACTGGGTGTACACACTAAAATGGTGCACTTCTATGAACCATTACATGCAAGGTTGCTCAAGAATGAGGCCTCACAAAGTGGCTCATAGCTCTTTATGCATGGAGTTTCAAGGGACTATGATGTGTTTTCTCTCAGCTAGAGCTACAAGCTTGTGACCTTGCTAGTCAACCACACAATGAGAGATTCAAGTGAGAACAAGGGCAAGAGTGCCAATATCCTCAAGAATCACTATGAAAATGCAATGCAATGCAACTACAATGAGAATGCAATCTAAGCTATGAAAGGAAAGTACAATGCAACTAATCTATGAAAAGAAATAGCAATGGATTACAATGCCTCCTATTTAGACTATGTGAGCTTATTCTATTGCATAAAAAGAAATCTACACTAAGAATGCCATTATCATGCAACTAAGAAAGCAAATATGCAACTAAATGATGAGAGCAACAAGTCTTCAATATCCTCAAAAGCTCCAAATACACCTAAAACCTGCAGCATAACATTAGCATAAAAACATGGTATATATAAATGGAGGAGAGAGCTCTCCTTTTATAAGAAATGCAAAAAAATTGACCATTGAGATTAAGAGGCAAAAAGTCTTAATCAGCGGCGGAGCTTGAAAGAGGAGCAATCCATATGCACAAGTATCCTCCAATAGGAAAATAAGAGTTGACTTTATGTCCATATGAGACAAAAAGTGCTTTTCTCCTTTTTATAAAATAGGAATAATGCTTTATTTGTGCAACTTAGGATAAGAGGAAAGTGGGGGCTTTTTATTTAATTAAAAGGGGAGGAAATATTCTTTTTAGGTAAATAAAAACTTAGGATAAATGGTTAGCCCATAGGATAAAAATCTAATATATGATCGAAATTAAGACTTGATCAAGAAATTGATAATGTTGAAAATATTGATTATTGATAAAAATGATTCAAGATTGATAAATTGAATAAATGGGGCCCAAAGTCTAGGCGACCATTTTTGGGTACATACATTTGCCCCTCTTTGACTAATGTGTGATCGATTTGGGAACACATGTAGTCAAAGAAGAATTAAAATGTGAGATCGATCTGGGATCAAAAAATAACTCAAATATGAGGTCGATTCGGGATCATATCCGGACAAAGCATAAACAAAGGTCTTTGAACATGAGGTCGATTCGGGATCACATTCAAAGTAAGAGATAAGAATCTCAAATTTGAGCAAAAGCTCATAAAAGATGTCTGAATCAAGAAAATCAAGTAGTTGAGGATGAGAATCCCATAAGTACTACCCCCTGGGAATCGAAATCGAAATCAGGTAGAGAGGAGAACAACAGAGTGATAAGGATTTGATCAAATCAGAATGAAATCATAATTGAAGGTAAGGGTCAAATAGGTTAATCATTAGGCAATGAAACATGCCCCAGCCTGACTGAAAAGATGTAGTCAAACATGAGAAATGAGGGAATGGAATGAATATGAATGAAAGACTAGAAGTTTGGAAGACATGGAAATGAAGAAATGACGATGCCCCAACAAAGATCGAAGGATTAGGCCTCAAAAGATCAGTCAACTACGCAAAAGAAGGGAAGATTTTGAAACACGATTTTGACTATCAAGATGACTTCGGATTTCAATTTCAAGTCCGAAAATGGATCCAAGACGTCGAAATTAGCTAAGGGTGCAATTTTCATGCAATTTTGAAGTGTTTTGAAAATGAGGTCAAAAAGTCAAAAGGCTATAAAAGTGGTCAAAATGTCATTTTCAAGATCATTTGTCTTTTAGCGATTTAAGAATTTTCAGAGCTTTAGAGAGAGAAAATGGCCTAGCAAGCAGGAGTTCCCATCCACAGGCATCGATACGAGCGTGCCTAGTTGCACAACCGGCCACCACACTATCCTGCCCGGTATGTTTTCAAAAAACTTGAGCCTTTTGAGGCATTTTTCGCATTTAATAGCTTTTTGAGCACGTTTTTCAAATTTTCAAATTTCAAATTTTTTTTATTGTGCGAAATATCGCGTGATACTTTAGAAGTATCGCGCCCTTTGGGGAGAAATGTCGCGCGATACTTCGCGGGTCCCCAAAGTATCGTGTGACCTAAGGCACCAGTATTGCACGATATTGGGTGAAAGATCGCACGATACTGGGTGAAGTATCGCATGGCATAAGGTATATCGCCCCCTATAGGGAGAAGTATCGCGCGATACTTTTCCAAAAAAGAATATCGCCCAGGTTAAAATTTTGATTTTTTACATATTTTTGAGCAAAAATGACATGGGTCTAGACAATGTTACGTTTTAGTGATGTTTTATACTAATTTTTAGACATCCATCATGATATGTGCTAACAAATGGCTTGGTTTTTGGCTTGCAGGAGGTCTTTCCAGCGCTGATCATCAGAGCACCGAAGGTGACGGGATTGAGATGTGTCCGAGATCTAGACAATCCGGGCAATGCCGACATCAGAGCGATGAGATTCAGATATCTATTGAGATATCTGTACATCAGAGATGACCATGGATTGTTGACTGCTCTTGCCGAGAGATGGCATAGCGAGCACAACACCTTCCACCTGCCTACTGGAGAGGCATTGATCACTTTAGAGGATGTCTACAAGATCTTACAAGTGCCATGTCATGGCGAGCTGGTGAGTATAATCATGTTTTGAGATATAATCATAAATGTAATGTTTTCATATGATGAAAACTGACATGATTTGTTTGTTGGCATAGGTGTACTATGATCAGGATGCCACTGAGGGGTGCCGACTAGTTCAGGAGATGTTCCAGGATGTCACTATTCTGGATAGGCATATCAGCTGGGAGAGGCTGATAGATGATTTTGGTAGAGACTACCTAGTGCCATGCATTGTGGCCTCCATTATCTCATAGATCTTGATGACTGATCACAGTCAGAAGGGATTCCCGCTTGGATGGGCTCGGTTACTAGTTGATTTGGTAGGCAGGCCTCGACGGATGGCATGAGGGTCCTGCCATATTGGTAGAGATGTACCATGAGTTGCATGAGATCATCTACAGAGACAGTCGGATAGGTACCCCTTCATCTACGTACTACAGGAAGATTTTAGATGAGATAGCCTCTTTCACATGGAGGCCATACAGGGAGGTGGAGGTTTGGGGAGATGTAGCCGATGAGCTGAGCTACATGATGTATACTCGGCCACTGGTAGGTCGATATGCGGAGATAGTTAAGAGATTCTGCATCACTCGGGTGTGGCAGCAGTTCGGAAGGCAACAACGAGTCTCGACAGAGACTACGACATATGCCAGGGCCAGGGATGAGGAGGGTCATGGGTGGCTACCCATGTTGGATTATCAGCAGGTTGTCGCAGAGATAGCGGGTATCAGGAGTGAGCCCTGGGAGTATTTTCCAGATGTGGCAGATGCAGGGGCTGATGCAGCCTACAGAGCAGAGCGGCGGAGGGTGCCATTCCCTTGGTTTATGGTACCAGATGCACAGGTACCAACATAGGGAGGAGATGGAGGAGATGATGGGGGAGATGGAGGATACAGAGGGGATGGAGGGGACGGAGGGGATAGAGGAGATGGCGATAGGGGGAGAGGGAGGAGGATGGAGAGAGGAGAGGGGTCAAGATCAGGTGGCCAAAAATGGTCACGGGGACAGAGATCGACGACGCTTGAGGATGAGGCGAGACCAGCTCGTCGGTAGGCAGAGGCACAACAGGATCAGCCTGTGGGGGGAGATGATCTGAGAGCCCAGATACAGGCTCAGGAGGCAGAGATACAGCAGCTCCGGATTACTATAGCCATGAGAGATCAGTAGCTACTGGATTTGAGAGCGGAGCGAGATCAGCAGATAGCTGATCTCAGGGCAGAGATAGCACGCCATGA
Organism: Chamaecyparis obtusa; assembly: GCA_027943335.1. Taxonomy (NCBI): domain Eukaryota; kingdom Viridiplantae; phylum Streptophyta; class Pinopsida; order Cupressales; family Cupressaceae; genus Chamaecyparis; species Chamaecyparis obtusa. The sequence continues at coordinate 82,462 of BSBK01011970.1, read as the reverse complement.
GGTGATGGCATAGGCAGATGCACTAGAGCTCCGACAGGAGTCAGCGAGAGCAGCCTACTATCACAGACTCTATCTGCAGGCCGTTCCAGAGGGTGAGAGAGCACCATCATACTCTTAGAGGGTAGGGGTATCAGATGTGGTACTCGATAGGAGAGCCATGCCTCCTCCACCACCACGAGCTCCTCATCAGGGTGGTAGCGAGTCTTAGGGTTAGGTGTTAGATATTTTGGACATATCCTGAGATTTTTGATCCAGATTTTGGGATCTAATATTGTATTGTATATCATGACATTGTTATAGATTTATGAGATTGCTGGATGTTTGATGTATCATGTGTTTATGTCTCTCTTGTGATGGATGTATTAGTTTATGTATATTGTCTTGTCATTTTACTCAAAATGCTTATGTATGTTCTCTCTCATAGATGTATGTTTAATTCTCATGTGTATGATGTAGACTCATGTTTCTTGAAAATGATAGTTTTGATATAGATATGATGATATGATTAACCCCTTGTAATGAACAGGAATAGGTTCAAGATGAAAAAGACAAGGAGTGAAAGACATGATCAAGAAGAAGGAAAGGTGAGCGCAGTCAACTGACAAGTCCACGTAAGATGAAAAGGAGAGCTCTTTCCGTATGCAAGAAATGCAAAACTAGACTATCATGACCCTAAAAATGCATGCTACTATGAAAGTGGTTGACTTGCAAGGTCACAACGCTTATAGACATCTAATTATCATCATCGAGCGTTATTGGTAGTGTCGTAAGATCATACAATGCACACTAGCATAACTATGTGGATATGAATATGATCTTTATTAGATAGAAATGTGGGAATCCCATCTAGGCATCAAAAGACATATAGGTCAAGATGACTAGTGCAGTGAGATTACCTAAGTTTGATATGGTGAGATTATGCTTGTATCAAGATACATGAAAATTAGGATAGCTAGAAGCATGCACTCGCATAACAGTCAAGGGTAATACCTTGTCAATCCATAGGGTCAAGTAAGACCAGCATAAATGCTCATGACAATTAGGATCAACAAAATATACCCAAAAGAAGATAAAGAAAGAAAACATGTTCTCATTCCCTCAGTTTTCTAGCTATGCATCATCAAAAACTTCTCAGGGAGAGACCACTCATCAAAGAAATCCTCATAGACAGCACACAAAGAAAAAATAAAGTCATCATATCGTCAGCGAGTTGATTGTTTAAGTGCGCGTGTGTTGGTCATAGAGTCAAATTCTGAGTATCATATCTGCTTAGTGAGAAATATCACATCATACGAGACTGTTGGGTAAGACACCTGATAAGTGTTAAGAAACACTCAATGCAAGGGTAGTGTTGAAAAACACTGTTTGGGGTGGTGTTGAAAAACACCTGTTGTGAAATGCCCCAAGAGACAAACGCACCTAAAAGACCAATGCTAACAGTTATGCCCCCTAGTCAAAGATAAAGACCAATTCCAGACTAAGCCAAATAAGGTCAAGGCATGATGGGAAGTGGCTAAGTGTCAAGGACGCATGCTAAGAAATAGGAGTGCAAAGGCCTCAAGTAACCCCTGTTCCCAGGTTTTCACCACTTGGATTCTTTTTTCATTTTTTTATTTTTTTTGAATTTTTGCTATCAAGGTGCTTGTTTCCAAGTTTTCACCAAGGCACTTTTTCTATTTTTTTTGAATTTTTAAATTTTTTAAATTTTTTTATATTTTTTTCAGGACTTTTTATACTTTTTAGGATTTTTTCAACATCATATTTCAATTTTTTTTGGTATTTTTTCAGGATCAGTAAGATATATACAAAGGATGCCCCCAGACAGAATGGGCATCAAGGATATAACTTCTTGAGGTGTACAATGTTGATGAGATCAGGGAGCTGTTCTCCATTAGGATCTGACAGTAAATACACACCGGTACCAACAGCAGCTGTGATGACATATGGTCCAAGCCAGTTAGGTTCAAACTTGCCCTTTTGCTCTCTATTCTATTGGTTCTTAGGGTTCTATCGCAAAACAAGATCACCGATTTGAAATTCTCTAGGGCGAACCTTCTTGTTGAATGCTTTGGACATACGCTTCTGATACACTCTCATATGATCAAAGGAAGCCTTACGCTTCTCATCTAGAAGTTCTAGTTCCTGTAACCTCATGGCGCGATAATCCTCATCTGTAATCAAACCTTTGAGTGAGACTCTAAGTGATGGTATCTCAACTTCTAAAGGCAATACTACTTCAGCACCATAGGTAAGAGAAAAAGGAGTGGCTCCTGTAGGTGTGCGAATGCTTGTTCTGTAAGCCCATAGTGCCGGATTGATTTGTAAGTGCCAATCCCTACCATTCTTGTGTACTGTCCTATGAAGAATCTTAAGAATGGTTTTGTTAGAGGCTTCTGCCTGTTCGTTTCCCTGTGGAAAATAGATGGAGGACCAATGTTTCTTGATTTTAAACTTTTTGCATAGATGCTTTAGGTCCTTATTCTTAAATTGACCTCCATTGTCAGTAATGATCTCAGAAGGCACCCCAAATCAGCAAATAATATGATTCAAGATGAACAAAGAAATGGTCCTCCCTAAAGCAACAGAAAGTGGCACAGCTTCCACCCATTTTGTGAAGTAGTCAGTGGCAGTAATAATGAACTTGTGTCCACCTGATGAGTTGGGATGAATCTTCCCAACCAGATCAAAGGCCCAGCGCTGAAATGGCCAATGAGAAATAGAAGGGATCAGCTCCCTACCTGGAGCATGAATCAGGTTTCCGTGTTTCTGACATTTTTCACATGACTTAGCAAAGGTAACCACGTCTATCTACATTGTGGGCCAATAATATCCCACCCTAAGCAACCTTCGGGACATGGCAAGACCATTAGAATGTCCACCACAAATGCCCTCGTGGATGTCAACTAACGCTTGGTTGGATTCCTCCTTTTCCAAGCACCTAAGGAGCGTCCCATCTAAACCCCTCCTATATAAATCACCAGAGATGAGGGTGTGGCGAGAGGCATTACGGATGAGGTTTTGGCATTCAGAGTGGTTGAATGTGTCAGGAATGATTCCATCACGAAGATATGAATAGATAGCACCATATCGGGAAGACTCGTGTGTGACAATGGTACAAATGACATGGCTTTCAGATGAGTCAAAGATGGGATGGTGTAGCTCTTCCACTAGGAATTCAAATCTGGATTCATGTGTCTCCAACTGAAGAAGGGAAGCTAATGTGGCCATGGCATCTATGGCTTTTTTCTCTATCCTAGGGATTTGTTGAAACGTCACAAAGGTGAAATAGCATCTCAAAGAATCAACCATCTTTTTATAGGGTATCAATTTATCATCCTTGGTTTGATACTCCTCATTGACCTGGTTGATGATTAACTGGGAATCCCCAAAGACATGTAACTTTGTGATGTTCCATTTTATAGCCATTCTCAAGCCATTGGTTAAAGCTTCATATTCTGCAATATTATTCGTGCATGGGAATAAAAGTTTGTAAGACTTTGGGATATTGTACCCATGTGGAGAAACAAATAATACTCCAGCACCTGATCCATTTTGCATGCGGGAACCATCAAAGAACATTGTCCAAGTGTGAGTAGTCATATACAAGATGTGTTCATCTGGGAATTCCACTTGGACCGGCATACTATCCTAAATTGGGAAATCAGCTAATTGGTCAGCAATAGCTTGCCCTTTTATGGCCTTCCTTTCAACATACTCTATGTCAAATTTAGTTAGGACCATCATCCATTTAGCAAGTCTACTCGTGAGGGTAGCCTTACTAAGCAAGTATTTAAGAGGATCAATTTTGGCAACCAAATGTATGGTATGAGCAAGCATGTAGTGGCACAATTTTTGAGAAGCAAACACCACTGCAAGACAAGACTTCTCAATGTTATTGTAATTGATCTCATAAGAGACTAGAGTACGGCTGATATACTATATGGCCCACTCTTTCCTAGTATCATCTGATTGAGCTAACAATGCCCCCAGGGAAGTGTCTATAGCTGAAATATATAGGATCAATGGTTTCCCTGGAATAGGAGGCATTAGAATTGGAGGATTAGCCAAGTATTGTTTAATTTGATCTAAGCTCTTTTGACAATCCTCGTTCCAAACACAAGAAGCACCCTTATGTAATGTCTTGTTAAAGGGTTGTGCTCTATCTGCAAGCTGAGAAATAAACCTCCTAATTGATTGAAGACTCCCTGAAGACTTCTCATTTGGCTGATATTTTGAGGAGGTGGCATATCTAGAATTGCTTGGACCTTTTTGGGATCAACCTCGATACCTTTTGCTGATATTATGAATCCTAAAAGTTTTCCTGAGGTGACGCCAAATGCGCACTTCTTTGGATTCAATCTGAGTTGAAACTGTTCCATGCGATCTAGAATTACTTCCAGATCATCGAGGTGTGTGTCCCATTTTCTTGATTTTGCCAGGGTATCATCCACATAATCTTCCATGTTTTTGTGCATCATATCATGAAAGATAGTGGTCATAGCTCTTTGGTAGGTTGCTCCTGCATTCTTTAATCCGAATGGCATGACGTTCCAGCAATAGGTTCCCCATGCGCATGTGAATGTTGTTTTCTCTTGATCTTCGGGAGATATTTTGATTTGATTATACCCTGAGAAACCATCCATTAGAGAGTATATGTCATAGCCCGCTGTCATGTCCACTATCATGTTAATGTTTGGAAGTGGAAAATTGTCCTTTGGGCATGCTTTGTTTAAATCTCTAAAATCTGTACATAAACGAATGGACCCATCATGTTTGGAAACTGGTACTATGTTTGAGATCCATTCTGCATAATCGATGGCTCTAATGAATTCAGCTCTCAAAAGTTTTTCTAATTCCGCTTTGACAAGGAGAGCTACATGTGGATGCATTTTTCTGAGTCTCTGTTTCACTGGTTTGACGCCTAGAGCTATGGATAAGTGATGCATTATAAGATTTGTGTCAAGCCCTGACATGTCTGAATAGGTCCATGCAAAATTAATTTTCTTTTTTTGTAAAAACTGTACATATGCCTTGGTCTCTTCTTCTGATAAAGATTGAGCAAGATGGACTATTTGAGGAGTTTCTTTTGTGTTCAAATTGACTGGTTTTGTTGGCTCAATCAATACTGAGGATCTATCCTGGAAATAACTTGGCAAGTTATTAAGTACCCCATCCTTAGGTGCCTCAAAGAGGTTTTCACCCTCGGATGCATCATTTCTTTTTACTATTTTTGGTTCTGATACCGCCACAAAGTGGTTTTCGCCATCAGACCTATTTTTCTTTTTTTCTTTCTCTTTTATTTTGAGATTGAGGTACTTAATATCAGGCTCTGTCATGCTGGTTGTTGGTTCACTGGTGGAAGAAGCCACGGGTTCAAGAGCATTCAAATAGAAGGCAATTTTGTAATCATTCTGAAAAGTGAGGAAGATAGGCTCTTGATGGCGCTGAGACCAGTCAATGAGGTCAAAGTGAACAAGGGGTAGGTCAATGATTGGTTCAATGTTATTTATACGAAAGGTGTCATCTCTGGTGACCATATAATCAGAGTTCATCAAGTCTTCTCCTAAGATATCTGAATTAGGATTCATCCTATCAAACGAAGTGTCATCCACTAAGGCAATTTGAGGAGTGCAATCCTCTAGTCCTACACTAAGCTCGTTAGCCGCATCGGGTTGGGTACTATAAGCATGGACAATATCTACGTCCAGATCAACTGTTGCATCTGAAAGTGAGTCCCATTCATATTCATGGGAGTCTATGTCTGAGTCATCATTTGGGCCTTGTGATGTAGAAGCCTCAAGGTTAGGAAGGGTTTCCCCCTCTCTAGTGCTAGTATTGGTACTATCCGTCGCAGCTAGAACAGTAACACTTTCCTTTGTCGATCTAGCAGTCATACAGTCACTATCCGTCGCAGCTGGGATAGTAGGACTGTTAAGTATCAAATCTGTGGAATCTCCCTAAAGGAGATTTGTTGAGGGCACCCAATCCTCAGACACATCTTGTTGATTAGAAAGATTAGGCGTATAATCTGAGTCACTGTCACTGTCTGTCACAGCTGGGATAGGGACACCTTTCTTCTTTTTCTCAAAATCTAAGCCAACTGTGGACTTATTCTTTCATCCGAAAAGAGCATGATCAAGAGGCTCAGTTTTAGCATCCAGCCTATGACTAAGGGGACCATATCCTAGATATCCCATATTTTTAACCAATGTATACCCTCTCCCATAAGCTTCAGGTGAAGGAGCAAAATTCTCGTTGTGTTTGTATTTTTCCTCATGATAGATCCAGTCCCTTATGGCAACTTCCTCTTTCTCTTCCTGAATGGGGACCAAAGACTCAACAAATTTCTCAAATAATGTCATTGCTGATGACGAAGGCTTCACATTTAGTGATGGTCTCCCATAAGACCTAAGAGAGATTGACATGTTTGTAAAAGAATCAATTTTATAATCTCCCATGCCAAGATCTATGGTCTTGAACTTCTTCTTGTATTGTTCAAGTGAACTACTAGGACTGTCAGCTTCCCTATTCAAAGGTACATGTGATCCAGCGGAAATGTTATTAACTAACAAAGCACTATCTCTAGGGATGCAAATTTCTACACCATTATGGGGAAACTTAACACACTGGTGATATGTTGATGGGACTGCTTGCATTTCGTGAATCCATGGCCTACCTAGCAAAATGTTGTAGGCTAAAGGTCCAACATCAACAATTTGAAATAAGATATCTTTTTCTACTAGACCAATGTGAATAGGCAAAACACCCAATCCCTTAGAACTTCTTTCTGCTTCATCATATGCTTTGATCATGATCTTTTTCCTTGTGTCAATAACGTTCTCAGAATATCCTAGAGCCAGCAAAAAACTCATGGTACAAATATTGAGCCCCGCACCCCCATCTATCAGTACACGCTTGACACGGGTTTTATGAATCATGACTTTGATGTGTAAGGCCAAGTTATGTGGGTGACTGATGGATTTGTCATCTTCTTCTGAGAAGGTGAGGTAATGAGGGCTAGCCAAATGGTTGACCATATTCTGGAATTGATCAATATCTAAGTTGTTAGGGACACTAGCTGCTCGCAAAGCATCTTCAAGGACACACTTATGTTTAGGGGACAATTCTAAAAGCTCAAAAATGGATATCTACGCGGGTGTATGTTGTAATTGGTCAATAATATTATAATTGGAATCAGGACCAACAACAGATTTAGGAGGAACGCCTTTGGACATGGGCTGCTTAGACTTGCTAGTGCTAGGACCTCTGATGATAATGGGTGCTTGGGCCTGGCCCCTAGTGATAGCATTGAGGGACTGGGGCATTCTTTGTGAGTGAGGACCTCTTATCACCACAGCGGGTCTTTCATCAGTCATAGGAGTTGAGTCCACATTATGTCCATAAGGATCTTTCCCTCTCACCATGTTGACACTATCATCCACAACTTCAAGCATGTTAATAACATTCTCCGCATTTGTGTAGGTGTAGTTGATAGCCGCCTTGCCATTCTTAGAATTCTCTCCTTTCTCATATTTAGGCAAGGGCTCCTTAAAGGCTTTATGATCCGCATTAGTGGTTAACCCATCAACTTGTGATTGTCCTTTCTCAATAAGGTCTTGGACAAGATGCTTGAGTTTAAAACAATTTTCTATGTCATGTCCAATCCCATTATGGAAAACGCAAAAAGCCTTCGCATCCCACCAATGAGGTAAAGGATCCGGTATACGATGTTTTGTAGGATCCTGTGGGTGTGCCAAATTATGAGCAACTAATGTCTTAAAAACATCTGCATAAGATTCTCCCAATTTGGTAAATTGTCTTTTCTCCATTTTAGATCTCCTTTGATACTTAGGTTTATCTTGTTGTGTTGAAGACGTTTGCAGCTTCATAGCTTGAACTGCATGAGAGAGGTTAAGAACTCCTTCATTTTTGGGTTGAGATGAGTCAACAACTCCGTCGTTGACCACTTGCTTATTTTTGTTCCAATAGGAGTTCTTTTTGTCCTTGTTACCATTAGTATTGTTATTTTGGCTATTGTTGTTATTTGTTGGTTTAGCCAAAATGCCTTGTTCTTTTAGGACATCCTCAATGCGACATGCCACCTCTACCATAGTATCAAAGGAATTACATGGGATTTTCTTAACTTCATATCTTAGTTCTAGTATTAGATTGCTCACAATGATATCAATTCTCTCCTCCTCAGGGATTGTCCTTGGGTATTTTGAACACAATCGCCTCCATCATTGTAAAAATGTGACAAAAGATTCCCCTTGATTTTGCTTGAGTTTGCACAAATCAAGCATTGTGACCGACCTCGATAAGTTGTAAGCAAAATGCTGAACAAACCTTTGGACAAGTTCTTTAAATATCTTTACTGGAGGGGAAAGGTTGGTGAACCACTCCATGGCTTGACCTTTTAAGCTCCTTGGGAATAATCTCATCAAGTAGGAGTCTTCATGGTGAAAGGACAAGTTCATTATGTAGAACTGTTGAACATGGTTATGAGGGTCACCAGTGCCATCATATTTGTCATATGTTGGGAACTCAGCTTTCTTAGGGAATTCTACCATCACCACACTTTTGTCAATGGGGTTAGGACATATGGAGTCCAAATGAAACGTGCTCTTGGGAGCCTTCATCCTGTCTATATCCTTTTGCATTTGTAAGATCACCTCATCAGTTGAAGGCCTCTGTTTCTTGATCTTTTAGTGAACATCAAAATTATATGGAACTTTAGCGCCTTTATTAATAAGACTTTCCAAGAATTGATCTTTGTTTTGTTCCACATATTGCTCCACATATGCTTGAAAGGATGGTTCTTGTTGCATAGCCATGAAATCCATATGATCAAATTTAGCATAACTTCCTCCATGTTGTGAGCCATGATGTACTCGTTGGGAGGGTTGCTTTGAATGTCTATGAGACGACTGTCTCCTATGATGGTCATATCTTGAAACCCTTCTTCCTCTAGGGCTTGGGGATCGTGAGGGTGTCCTTGATCTTCTTCTAGGACTTGACGAAGGGGTAGATGGGGGTGAGTTGGTCCCACTATTGGTGCCCCTTCTGTTGAATCAGCTTTGGAGTTGTTGTGCATAGAGTCTATATTCTTCTTCTTGGGTGACTCTTTTCTTTATATCTAACAACACACGTTCCTCTTCCTCTAGTTGTCTGAATTTTTCCTTTTTAGCAGCTTGTTCATCCAAATAGGCTTGCTTCTCCCTCTCAATGCTTCTCAATCTTGTATTTGCATATCGAGAGGTGTCTTTAAGTGGGGAGGATTGTCTTGAATGCCTTATAGCATTAGCTGCGTTTATGTGGTGATCACTAGATTCGATGTTCTGGTCTTCGTGTTGTGACCTTGAATCTGAGTGAGCTTGCTTATGATGTCTCTCGGCTCGTTGGTGAGCATCAAAATACCTCACGTTGTTGAGAGGTGACCCGGGTGGACTAGCATGAGAAGAACCACCATACTCTCTTCTATGTCGTTGGAAGATATCCTCGAGAGTTTGATTCATGGCTTCCCTTTGTTGTCGGGTGAAAGTGTAACTCATGTCCATGCTTGATGAAAGTGGTACAAAAGAGGTGCTCACTTCACTAGGATTAGCTCCCGGATTAAAACAAACCTCAGATTCACTCTTAGGAGATTGATCAAAAAGGGGTCCTTTTCCCTTATGTTGTCGACAAGTCTTGACGGGTGGTAATTGGCTAAAGGCAACAGGGGGTCGCTTCCCTTGATTGACTTGGTACCTTATCGTAACTGACATGAAAGAAAGATACTCTCAATGATAAGGTGACTTCTCAGAGTGTCAAAGCCAAACTAGGATAATCAAAGTCCTCTATTGTCCAAAAAAAGAAATGAGAAGATAAAAAAAGGGCTTTACCAACACTATCAAAGAGGTGCTTCAAATCAAAGGGTGACTACCCTTGCACTTTTGAATCAGGAGGTTGGACTAGGCCAAAGATAATTGAAATTGAGATTTAAATGAAAGCCATTTGGACAATAAGAGTACTAAAATTTTCTAAGAATGTAGCTAACAATCTTAGAGATGAACCTTGGCACCAAGAATGACCTTCTAACTTGACAATTATTTCAAAGTGATTTCGTAAATCAAATGATGCTATCCTGGAGGACTAAAACCAGAAATTTAGAGTCAAGACAGGTCTCAAACGTCAGGGCGAGAAGCCTACTCTAAGACCTAGCCTGATTAACAGCAACTAAAACTGACCAAATTGTAAGCACGGCAGAAATTAACTAGGCGATATACTCCAGGCTACTGGGGTGATATACCTATAACCGCGTGACACTTCGCACGATGCCAGATGATATACCTCAGCATTGGTGGGCAATATACTCCAGGCAGGTCGGGCGATAGTCCGTCAAGAGTGAACTATCGCACGATATTTATCTTCAAAGCAGGTGATATTTTTAGCAAGCGCGAAGTATCGCATGATATTTCACTTTGCAGGGTGCGATACTGTTGCAGAATTGTTCAACTCTTGACCAAAATTGTGTAAAATTTGCATTTTTGGGTCTGCTTGGTCAAAATTTTCAGTCTGAGGGTTGATGTTTTCAATTTCAGTCACAATATCAGCAGAATTTTGGCAGGTTTGCAAACAATAAGGGATCAAAACATGGTCTCAAACACTTGAAACAAGGGCAAAAGCAACCTTGCCAAGACCAACACTTGTGATATCAGAAATGAAAAAGCACCCTATGAATGCTACCGATTGTTTGTATGTAAGAACGTTTGCACTGGCATCACACAACCGAAGACAATTCAAGCAAATCTATCCTAAAAGGTCAAGGCTCAATACTTACCAACTTAGCTCACAACTTGATGCCCCTTCACCTCACACCAAGTGGTTACCCACAAGAGATGTTGGCTTTGTCGTGGAAATGTCAAATGACACAACCAAAGGGACACATATGGTGAGTATCTTAAGGTGATCCGGGTAAACCACTTGGATCAATCCTTACACTAAGAAGATAAGCGGCTAAACAAGGTGGCTTCTATCTAATGGTTCTTAATAAGGATTTATGTTCACAACACCCCTCTTGCTCCTCATAAAGGATTGGGACCTTGCGGCCTCAAGAGTACCTTAAGCATTTTTGTTCAATATTTTCCCCATGGTCGCAATCCCATGAGCTACTCACATCAAACAAAGATAAGTGTTATGTCTACCAAATTTTTTAGTGTCATTGATAGCCTTGAGATTATAGTAAGTTGGAATCACTTGCCACCAAGGAAAATGATGACAAGGTTGTCCCCACTTGAGTCGTTCCTCTTGATTGCTCAAGAGCAGGCCTGCTAAAAGATTCTAAACTAAACAAAGAATAGATCAACTCTTGAGGTTCAAGGTTTTTGGTTCACCACAAAGGTGAAGAGCATACTCCCCTATCTCAAGAATCTCTCCCAAACACACCAAGCAAAGAGGTTCAATTACTCCCTTGCTTCCAAAACCTTAAGATGGGTCAAGATTTTCTGGTTCACCTAAAGGTGAAGAGCATACTTCTCCTACCACCTCAAAATCTCTTTCACAAGGTTTTAATGATTCCTAATACAATTAGTGAATGCCACACTTGAAAGGAAAGCAAATAAACAAGCAATAAACTTTTTTTTTATTTTTATGCTTAGGCAGCCCTGCAAAAATTGTTAGTAGCCCTTTTTGACATGCATTTTTAGCAAATTTCAAGCAACGAGAGCACCTACAAACACAACTTGTTAGACCAACAAGGTTAGTAAAATCAAAATCCAAATGTAAATATGCAATAAACTAATAGATTCAAGCTAAAAGATGCAGGTTAGACCTATCTAAATATAGTAAAATAAAAAAAAAAGCTAAAATGATCAAATTTGGATGATAAAATTGGAAATGTAAGTCTTTGTCAGATCAGGCGATATACCTCAGACTTCACCAGTATCGTGCAACACAGTTTCCTATAGTTGCGCGATATACCTCAGTCTGGGTGATACTTCGCACTATGGGCAGGCAATACTTCGCACGATGCCAGGTGATATACCTCAGTACTGGTGGGTGATTCTTCTCTCATGCAAAGTGTCGCACCGCTATACAAAGGTATATCGCGCGATATTTCTGAGAAGTATCACGTGATACTCTGAGACAAAAAACTAGAACTGCAAAATTTCTAAAAAATAATCCAAAAAATGATGAAAATGCAAATGAAATAAAGGACAAAGCCTATCTACTCTACCCCACGGTGGGCACCAGAAATGTACACACTAAAATGGTGCACTTCTATGAACCATTACATGCAAGGTTGCTCAAGAATGAGGCCTCACAAAGCGGCTCATAGCTCTCTATGCATGGAGTTGCAAGAGACTATGATGTGTTTGCTCTCAGCTAGAGCTACAAGCTTGTGACCTTGCTAGTCAACCACACAATGAGAGATTCAAGTGAGGACAAGGGCAAGAGTGCCAATATCCTCAATAATCACTATGAAAATGCAATGCAATGCAACTACAATGAGAATGCAATCTAAGCTATGAAAGGAAAGTACAATGCAACTAATCTATGAAAGGAAATAGCAATGGATTACAATGCCTCCTATTTAGACTATGTGAGCTTATTCTATTGCATAAAAAGAAATCTACACTAAGAATGCCATTATCATGCAACTAAGAAAGCAAATATGCAACTAAATGATGAGAGCAACAAGTCTTCAATATCCTCAAAAGCTCCAAATACACCTAAAACCTGCAACATAACATTAGCATAAAAATATGGTATATATAAATGGAGGAGAGAGCTCTCCTTTTATAAGAAATGCAAAGAAATGGACCATTGAGATTAAGAGGCAAAAAGTCTTAATCAGCAGTGGAGCTTGAAAGAGGAGCAATCCATGTGCACAAGTATCCTCCAATAGGAAAATAAGAGTTGACTTTATGTCCATATGAGACAAAAAGTGCTTTTCTCCTTTTTATAAAATAGGAATAATGCTTTATTTGTGCAACTTAGGATAAGAGGAAAGTGGGGGCTTTTTATTTAATTAAAAGGGGAGGAAATATTCCTTTTAGGTAAATAAAAACTTAGGATAAATGGTTAGCCCATAGGATAAAAATCTAATATATGATCGAAATTAAGACTTGATCAAGAAATTGATAATGTTGAAAATATTGATTATTGATAAAAATGATTCAGGATTGATAAATTGAATAAATGGGGCCCAAAGTCTAGGCGACCATTTTTGGGTGCATACACTAGGTAGTCCCTGCCAAACTCATCCATCAACTGATCCTAGCTGACATGCCAATCTAGGATGGTGACATCCTGGAACATCCCCTATATACCCTGCCTCCCCTCTGTCAGATCCTAATCATAGTAAACCTGTGCCCACAAATAATCATGTCAGTTTCTATCATATGGAAACTTTACAACTGTGACTATCTATCAACATGATTATACTTACAGGATCTCCATGGCACAGAACCTATAGGATCTAATAGACGTCCTCTAGTGTGATAGATGCCTCTTTAGTAGGAAAATGGAAGGTGTTGTGCTCACTGTGCCATCTCTCGGCCAGAGCAGTCAACAACCCATGATTGGCACGAATATGCGACATCTACAATAGATACCGAAAGCCCATAGCCCTCAAATTAGCCTCCCTCGGATCATCCAGATCTTAGATGAATCACAATCCAATCACCTGCAGTGCTCTAATGCGAAGTGCCGAAAAGTGCTCCTGCAAGCCATTCAACACCAAACGAGATGTCAACAACATATCATGAAGGATGTATAATATTAGTACAAAGCATCTTAAAATCAAATATTGTCAGGACCCATGTTATTTTGCTCAAAAACATAAATATGTAAACTTTTTATACTGGGTGACACTATTTTTTGACTAAGTGTTATGCAATACTTTCTCATATAGCAGTGTGATAGTTTCTAGTTGGGTGACACTTTTCCTAGTGGCATGTGCCATTTCATCCTGTGTCATGCGACACTGGACTCAATGTGTGTGCGACACTATTTTGTCCCACGAAGTGTTGCACAATAGATTTCCTCAAGGGCCACGACACTTCTAAAGTGTCATGCGACTTTTCGCCTAGGTTAAAAATGAAAAATTTGCAAAATAATTTAAAACGTGTTTAAATACATTAAATACTCAATAAATGATCCAAAAAGCAAGTTTTTATGAAAACATACCAGGGCAGCGTAGTGTGGAGGCCGGTTGTGCAACCGGGGGCGCTTGAATCAATGTCTGTGGACGGAAACTACTGCTGGCTAGGCCATTTTCTCTATTTGGGCTCTCAAAATTCTCAAATCAATAAAAGTCAAATGATTTTGAAAATGACATTTTCACCCCTTTTATAGCCTTTTGACTTTTTGACCTAATTTTCAAAACACCTCAAAATTGCACGAAAATTGCACCCCTACCTAATTTTGACATCCTAGATCCATTTTCGGACTCAAAATCAAAATCCAAGTTAATCTTGATAGTCAAAATTGCATTTCAAATTTTTCTCTCTTCTACGCAATTAGCTGACCTTTTGAGGCTTGATCCTTTGATCTTTGTTGGGGTATCTTCATTTCTTCATCCCAGTGTCTTTCAAATTTCTAGTCTTCCATTCACCCCATTTCTTTTCCTCTACTTCATCACTGGGGCATGTTTTCTTTGCCTAATGGTTATCCTATCATCATTTATCTTCGATTATGATTTCCTTACGATTTGATCATCTTTTATCAATCTACTATTCTTCTCTACCTGATTTTGATTTTGATTCTGAGGGGGTAGTACCTATTGGATTTAATCTTTGATTCTCTTGATTCAGACATCTTTTTTGTAAGCTTTTGCTCAAATTTGAGATTTTTATCTCCTACTTTGGATGTTATCCCGAATCAACCTCATGTTCAAAGGCCTTTTTTTATGTTTTGTCTAGATGTGATCCAAAATCAATCTCACATCTAGGTTGTTTTGTGATCCCAGATTCATCTCACACTGTAACTTCATTCTTTGACTACATGTGTTCCCAAATCGATCACACATTAGTGAAAGAGGGGCAAATGTATGCACCCTAAAATGGTCACCTAGACCTTGGGCCCCCATTTAGCAATTTATCAAATCTCTAAATCAATATTTTTGAAAATTAATATTTTCAATTATATCAATTTCCTTGATCAAATCATTTTCATCATATTCGATTATTTGCCTTGGACTAACCATTTTATCCTAAGTCTTTATTTATTTAAAAGGAATATTTTCTCCCCTTTTAATAAATAAAAAGCCCCCACTTTTCCTCTTATCCTAAGTTGCACAAATAAAGCATTATTCTTATTTTATAAATAAAAGAAAAAGCACTTTTTGTCTCATATGGACACAAAAGTCAACTCTTATTTTCTCATTGGGGGAATCTTGTGCACATGGATTGATCTCTCTTATTTTCTCCACCCTTGATTAAGACTTTTGCCTCTTAATATCCATGGTCCATTCCTTTTCATGTCCTATAAAAGAAGGGCTCTCTCCCTCATTTACATATCATCTTTTTGTGCTATTTTTATGCTACAGGTTTTTAGGTCATTTGGAGCTCTTTGAAGACATCTTTGCATCCAAGCTTTTAAGACATTGTTGCTTAGTTTGCTTTCATAGTTGCATAATCATGAGATTCATAGCTTAGTTTTATTTTATGCAATAGATTAATCTCACATAGTTTAATTAGAGAGATTGTAATACTTGTATTTTCCTTTCATAGCATAGCTTGTACTTTCATTTTCATAGACTAGCTTGTACCTTCCTTTCATAGATTAGATTTCCTTTCAAGCATTGCATTATTATCATTTAGCTTAGCTTGCATCTTCATTCTTAGCTTACTTGCATTCTCATTTGGATTCTTACGGATATTGGCACTCTTTCCCTTGTCTTCAACTTGAATCTCTCATTGTGTGGTTGACTAGCAAGGTCATTAGCTTAATAGCTCTAGGTGAGAGCAATTTTATATCTTGCAACTCCATACATAGAGAGCTATGGATCAATTTTTGAGACCTCATTCTTGAGTGTTCTTGATTGTAAATATTCATATAAGTGCACTAATTTTGTGTGTACACTAAGAATCCACAGATAATACATATGGTACAATATTTAATTTGAAGAAGAGAAACATAGTTTTGTTTAGTTCTTCACTACAAATAAAATCAATTTCACATGGTCTTACTCTAATATGTTGAGATTTGATATAAAGCTCATTATGCATCATTTGTATATTGCTCTAGGCATTAAAACAGTAAAAGAAAGCTAAGAAAAATGCATCCACATATCACATTACTGGTTAAATAAGAACTTTAGAAGCTACTAAAGGCCACATTCATTCAATCTATAGAATATGCTGACTAGATATCCAATATTGTGCCTGTCTCTAAAGGTGACAAGTCCATTCACATCTGCACAAACTTCAGGGATCTAAACAAGACTTTTCCTAAAGATGATTTTCCATTGTGTAACATTGACATGATTGTGGACCTCACTACTAGTTATTAGATGTATTCCATGATGGACAAATTCTTAGGTTACAATCAAATCCACATCGCACCTGAAGATCAAGAAAAGATAACATTCACTTGTGCATGGGGAACCTTTTAATGGAATATCATGTATTTCAGGCTAAATAATTCTAGAACTACATATCAATGTGTCATGATGACTATTTTTCATGACACGATGCACAAAAGTATGGAGGATTATGTCGATGATTCATTGGGAAAATCCACTACTAGGGGTATTTGCCTTGTTGACTTAGATAAAATATTCACCAAATTTGAGAAGTTTAAACTAAGGTTTGATCTGAAGAAGTGTTCTTTTGGGGTCACTTCTAGTAAATTGCTTGGTTATATTATCTCAGCACATGGAACTGAGGTATATCCAGCAAAATTCAAGGTTTTAAGTGAAATGCGACATCCACACAACATCAGTCAAATGAGGATGTTACAGGGAAAACTACAATCCACCATCATAAGATTCATCTCATAGTTAGCTAACAAGGAACAACATTTTACTAAGACTTTTCATAAAGGTGTCACCATCAAATAGAATAAGGATTGTGAGAAACACTTCTAATAGATCAAAGAGTACCTAAAAAATCCTCCAGTATTGATGGATCCTCCTCTTGGAAGGCCCTTTCTACTTTACATATATGCTATGGATTCCTCTTTGGGAGCATTTATCGCATAACATGGTGATCAAGGATGTGAAAGAGTCATCTATTATATCAAAAGAATACTAGTCTCTTATGAGCTCAACTATATAGTGATTGAAAAGGCTTATCTAGTAGTAGTGTTTGCTTCTCAAAAATTCAGGCACTATATGTTGGCTTACTCTACATAGCTGATAACAAAAATAGATCGCTTAGAGGGTTCATACATTGTATCGCTTAGGTCAATAACGTGAGCTTACTCAAGATGTTCCATGGAAGAAGGATCAAAGTTCTCGTCACTTGAGTCCTCTAAGAATTGTATGTGAAATAGCATAGGAAATACAACATGTGAATTAAAACTAACGTTTGAATCACCCTCCCACGAAGGTTCCCAAAAGTCATTTATCCATGGTTGACTAATGGGTGCTTATCCTATGTTGAGTTCTTGTATGATGGGGTATTCAATACCTTGAGTTTGTTTCCTTGGAACATTAGCATAAGTATGTATGGTGACAATCTCTTTATCATCGCATGAGTCTTCAAATAAAGTATCCCATTCATAGTCTCAAGAATCATCACTATCAGCATTGGATTCCACCATTTTTAGATGTTTATACCCATCATGCATGGGGCTGGAACTTTCTCCTTTGTGCTGATAATCTACCCCTGATTTTTCTTCTTTTGACCTCCAAGAAGGTTCAATAGGTTCCAGAAAACCTCTATTTCTTTTACCTAAGGGTTCTCTTCCCTTATACCCCATCTTTTGCACAATTTCAAACCCTTTTCCATATTGATCAGTTTGAATGTTAATGTGTTGAATTCTTTCTATGGGGGTACTTGAGGTATCACTCTCATCTTTATAAAGCCATTGGAGAACTTCATCTTCTTCTTTGTCAAATTCTGGTTTGTCACTCTCTCTTACAAAATAAGAGTTATATTTGTGAGGAAGATGCTCTTTAGAAGGTTTTCCATATGTTCTTGGAGATGTAGGTAAATTGTAAGGAACCAAAATATTCCCTACTTCTTTGGAATTGATTTTACATTTCTTTTCAAATGTATGCATCATCTTCCTCATTTGTTTGTAGTGGTCCTCTTTAGCCTTGTTTTTCTCCTCTTTGGTGGGTTTGAAAAGTTTTATTGCTGGTGTAGATACTTGATTTGAATTTTCTTTTAAAATTGGACCCTCATAACTCACTTTTTCCTTTCCTTTAGTTGATGTAGTTGAGTTAGTTCGAGGAGGGTTTGGAGTAGAGGTAGCAATTAATGTTAACTTAGGATCATCCTCTTTAATGTCTTTAATGGTAGCCTTTGGAATAATCCCTTCCTTGTTATGAGGAATAAATAATTCATGAAGAGGCTTTAGTGCATTGCAATATTGGAAAATATTTGAGTCCCCTCCAATTGTGATTTCCTCACCCATGTATGGAAATTTTATACATTGATGATAGGTGGAAGGAACTGCCTGCATCTTGTGTATCCATGGCCTCCCCAATAAGATATTATAAGTTAATTTCATATCTATAACTTGGCATTTTGTGTCCTTTTTTATAGGTCCAGCTTGAATGGGTAATACAATCATGCCTTTTGAAGATCTTTCTGCTTCATCATAAGCCTTTATGGTAATTCTCTTTGTAGGATCAATGCATGACTCGGCTAATCCTAAAGACTTGACAAGGCTCAAAGTGTAGATATTAAGACCAGCTCCCCCATCTATGAGAGCTCTCTTGATCCTATGTCTTTCAATCAAGACTTCTATAGGAAGCAGAAGATTTTGGGGATGGGTGATGGACATGTCATCATGGTCTAAAAATGAAAGACAATATGGCACAATGAGATGTCCTACCATATTTTGAAATTTGTCCTCATCCAAGTTAATAGAAACGTTAGTTTCCACTAGGGCCTTCTCCAAGATCTCCTTATGCTTTGGAGATAATTTTAGTAACTCCAAGATAGAAATTTGTGTTGGAGTCTTCTTCAGTTGATCCACCAAATCGTATGGCTTTGCTGTTGTAGACAATTGTTTAGCCAAAATATTGGATTGCAGAGGACCAATAGGTTTAGGATCAACCCCTTGTAAGGTAACCCTTGAAATTTCCCCCCTAGTAATAGCATTTAATGTTTCTTCTTTCAGCTGTTCCTTGTTCACAATAGTATTTACAACATGCTCATCCTTGGACAATGTATTGATCGTGTTGTCATAATTATGAGCAAAGTTGACATTGTTATTACCTTGCTTATTCACGTTGGAAGGTCCACCTTTCTCATGATTATAAAAGGGTTGTTTGAAGGCTATGTGATCTTTGTTACTTTGGGGCCCTTCTATATTAATCACACCATTATCAATCAAGTCTTGTACCACTTTCTTCTGTTGTAGGCAATCATTGGTGGTATGCCCTCTATTATGGTGGTATTCACAATGACTGTGTTCACTCCATCAACTAGGCTTATTTTGTGGTTCATAGGGCCGAGGTCTTGGTAAATCAATAACTTTATTAGCAATGAGTGTCCTCAATGGCTTCTTGAGAGGTTCACCCAAAGGCATGAATTTTCTCTTTGGAGATGGTGCCAAGAATTGCTTAGACTTGTTACCTCCTTGATAATTCCCAAAGTTATTATTGTTGGTATTGCTATTGAAAGGCGCTTTGGGAGCCTGATTTGTATTGTTCACCTGATTAGGTGTCCTTGTGAGGGTAAACGGGGTCACTTTTAAGTTATTAGCATCAACAACTCCATCATTGACCACTCCTTTATTGTTGTTCTTCAACCCAAACTGATTATAGCTATTAGAAAAGTTCTTATTTTGGTTGTTGTTACTATTGGAGGTATTGTTGTTGTGGTTCTTATTATCTTTATAAAGTTTCAATTCTCCACTCTTAACTAATACCTCCTCTGTAGTCACTCCATTCTTGATAAGATCTTGGAAAGACTTAGGATATTGCATCCTCAACTGATAATTCATCTCATTACTCAAGCTATTGATGAAGATATCCATCTTTTCTTTTTCTAGTACACTCTGAGGGTATCTAGCAAATACCACTCTTCATCTTTGTAGGAAAAGTAAGAATCCTTCTCCATCTCTTTGTTTGGTGTTGCATAATTTTATCATTGTAAATTCATGCTTGATGTCATTAGTAAATTTTAGCCTATTTTTCGATGAGGATTAGTCAAATTTTCAATACCAATTGGTCAAACAGACGACCAAAATTATTGTCAAACTTTTTTTGTTGATTATACAACAGGCAAAACCATTGTCAAAATTCTGACCTCCAAAGTGGTTGAATTATCAACCAATGTTCTTCAAAGAATTGTAGATCATAACTTGTATCTATGCGACCAATGTGCATCGAAAGTTCAACCAACATGTTGTCAGAATAGACATCAAACACATAGTGTTCTCATCGAAACACCATTGAAAGTTTGTCTCTCTTATGACCACACTTGGTTGGAATAGACGTCGAACACATAGTGTTCTTGTCGATAGTTCTATGTTGCAGACGTCGAAAAGGCGACCAATAATAATTTCTAGTAAAAAAAAATGTCATGTTGTTGTCACTAAAATATTTCGTCATTTTTGGTTAAAATTATTATCACTAACATTTAGAATGATGATCCATCTTGTTCATAAAGATCAATATATTTTATTCTTCTAAATTAGACCATGTAAAAAATTTGTCACTAACATTTAGAATCATGATCCATCATTGGTGCAGATATTGAGAGAAGAGAATTGATAAATCATAATATTTAAAAAATGTTGACCACAAAATCTAGATGATCTACTAAAAATAAAGCATATTGAACATATAAGAAATGCTATCAAAACTAAATAGAAAATTCTACTTTGGCTTTAAAATTCAATTCATTTGGAGGCAAGCAATAATACTCTTTACTACATGTAGATTATCCATAATTTACATGCTCTGTCTATATGGGTACTATGTAATGATCTCTATGTGCTTATACCGAATTTGCATTCTATCCTTTAATATCTCCACTTTACATAAAGAAATTCTCAAAATTCAAAGTGGGTATGATAGCTGTACCTAAATATTGCATGTACTAAATGTTCATGAAAGAGTTTGAAAGGGCTTGGGTGAATAGAATTTTATGAACTGTAAAGAGGGAATATGAATATAACTTTATATTTTCAATGTAAGATATAGATAAACAATGCATTAACCAACAGCTAACAGAAAGAATTAGGTAGATTTTAACCAACAGACATTCCGTGCCATTGGCAATCCACCAAACTTCACAATTCACAAATTCTTGTAATTGATTCCATGCAAGCAAAAATTCATTTTACAAATGATTCAGTTTTTCCCTAGTATTTCTGCTGATGGTTTTATGTTTTGGGTGATTTGAGTCATCTAAATAAATGAAAGTTCAGAATGTACTCCTTAAATCAAAATATTCAAATGGAAGTCTAATCCAAAATCAAACTGAATAAATCAAAGTTTAGAGTATACTATTTTTGAATGGAAGTGTAACCCAAAATTGAATTTTGAAAACGTCATGTCATTGTGGCATAGAATTCCAGATTGTTAGTGACAAAGTTCACCTCATTGTGGATCAGATTTCCAGATTGTTAGCTGCAATTTTCACCTTTTAAGTCATAGGAGATGGAAGAAAATTAAAAGTGTAAAATATTTTATATCTAAATACAAAAAACTATATTTAATCTGACAATAGTTTCTTGATGGATGGTGATTTTGCAGGGCAAACGTCATGCAAAAGTATTAGCTATAATAATAGTAGGATTGATGCTTATATTCTTTGTTCTTGATACTATATCTACTGAGCATAATTTTTCCTTCATCATGAATGGAATGCTTCCTACAGTGAGGCGTGAAGGTTTGTATATGGGTGTTGGCCTTCTTGGTGCAAACATCATGCCTCACAATTTTTATCTTTACTCTTTTGTTGTTCAAGTACAATTCAATTTCTTGATTGCGAGAGTGATGGATACTTGAGCATTGATTTACTCAGCAAAAGTTTTATGTGATTTCATCATTTTATTAAATACTAGGATTTGCGAATACTTAAGTCTCTGTGTGTGACATATTTGGTTTTTACGTGTTTTGGGTCCAAAGCTCTGAATTCCACAATGACTGTAGTCAATGAGGTGACATCTCATGGAGTCATTTTGTCAAACAATTATCATGTTGAAGGGCTATGTGGAAGGAATTTCAATTGGCTATGCACAAATTGATAAAGTTATGTCTGTAATTATCATAATTAGCAAACAAAACTTTTTTATGGGTAATAATAAAAGATACACCAGTTATAATGAAAGAAAACTCACTGCACATTTTGGTAGACCAA
This sequence comes from Chamaecyparis obtusa, assembly GCA_027943335.1. Lineage (NCBI taxonomy): Eukaryota > Viridiplantae > Streptophyta > Pinopsida > Cupressales > Cupressaceae > Chamaecyparis > Chamaecyparis obtusa. Next base: position 59,990 of record BSBK01011970.1, on the reverse strand, counting down.
TCGACCAGGAGACTAAGCAGTAGGCCACACCCACTACAAGCTGTATAACTGACACAAAACTACCAACACAAATCCCATGAACCATTAGATTTGATAATCTTCTGACTGACACAATTTTACACAAAGCATGAAGGACTCAAAGGAATATCAAAACTTATAAATTCCTCATTTGAGCCAATAAGCAATGTCTAGCAGCATATTTTATTTGAATCTACTGCATACAAAATATTTTATCATTTTGCAAAGAAAAGGAGACTCGTACACCACCAGCTATTAATTTCAAATATCCTTTTAAAACTGAAATACAAGAATAACAGTTGAGTGCTACTTTCAAATAGAAGGATACATGGAGAAAAAAAACTTACTAGGGATGTGGGAAGCAGTTGTAGATTTTCTTCTTTAAAATGTTATAAATAACATTTAAAAAACACCTACAACAAATAATAAATGTAAATGTAGAATATGTGGTTGAATAATCATAGTTTACAAGTTTCATAGACATCATCCAAAAGAAGAGTTACCAGACAGAGTAGAGCACAAAGCTTCACACTCTATCAAATCTACACAATGTAATATCAAAAAACAAATAGGTCTGAACTATGATTAAAACACCATGTCTCAAATTTAAGATATTTTGGATTGTAGTCAGACATTTCATGCCAAAAATTCTTTGCAAATCCAAATATTTGACCTTTCATGGAGATAATTTTTTATGTATCATATTGTTCATGGTTCCAAAAGGCGAGGCTCGTTAAATCATATAACACAAGCAATAAAGAAAACTTTTAACAATAGATGTAAGCAGTATAAACTAAAAGATAAATTATTATGAAACTTTTAGCATTATAATAAACAACTTGGCAGAAGCCAAAGGATAGAATTTGATGTCTCAACATGGTAAAAGAAAATGGCTGGGCAAGTTTGGATATGTGACTTTGTAAGTTTTCTAGAAGCCAAATTGGTTTTTTGACCAATCAAATGCATTTCCTCATTTAGAAAGTTGTTTATATAACCATGCAGTTCTAAACATATTTTCCTAACATTGATTGATTGTCCTGATGGTATGTGGCTATCAAAAAAAAATAGAGTAACATGATCCCATAGTACACATAAGAAACTTGTAGAAAATAAAAACAAAAATTGCAACTTTTACAATCTTCTTGCATCGACAAATGCATTCATAGCACAAGCCACCAATCACCCAAAAACATCAAATTATCATGAAAAAAATCCTTTGAGAAGGTACAGGTTGATAGTTGATTTTGGGCAATCTATGGTTGGAACTTGGGATGGGTATTTCATATGTCTCCTTAGATTTGTATTCAACCATCATTCCAAGAGTTCCTTCACTATTACAAGATATTTGGCACAGTGCACATTATCATAGTGCAAGCCTAATTTTTAGGTTATTTCATTTAGCATCACTAGTAATCTCCACAAGAGAATTGTCCCTCTATATTTACAATGATGGAAATGGTTCAAGTCTTTTAGAATAATTTATCATGCAACTTAGACATAAATTTAGTTCCAGTGCGGAAATTAGAACATACTTGAAGTTTCATAACAACTCTCATAGTTGATCTACGGGGGATATTCAACAAACCAAATAAAATTGTGAACTTTTCACTATGAGAGAGGATAAATAATTATTTATCCTCCTCTACAACAACACAAGCGAATGTCTTGAATCTGAAAAATAAAAATAGCCATCACATCAGCACAAATTCAAATAAACTCACTATTGTCAGATTAAATATAGTGAGTTTGCCCTACAAAATCACCATCCATCAAGAAACTATTATCATACTTTTCCCCAAGTGCACCAAGGACTGCAAAGAAACAATATAAACAAATCACAAGCATATAGCGATGTTAGAATAGTTACTAAAATGGTCATAAATTATGTTCTAGTAAAAGAATACATGGGGATAAGTCTATTTAAGGTCTTTTGATTTATGGTAACTCATATACGAAGACATAACACTTACTTATAGTTATTTTCTTTACAGGCAGAAGAAAATTTTGATTCTCATATTTAGAAATTCAAACTATTAAGGATTACGTACAACACATCCAAACACAAGCAAGAGAAAGGTGCCAACACTTACTGCCAAAACCAGGAATAACTCCAAGAGAAAGCTCTGGCAACCCAAGTTGTGCTTTTGGCATTGAAATACGAGCATGACAAGACTTCACAAACATAATGAATTGAAAACTTAAGACAGATCATGTAATGCAATGAACCTTTGGAAATATAAAATAAGAAACTGAGTGTTGATATTAAAAGGGCATACATACCAGTAACAACAATTGCCCTCACGTCATTTCTTCTCATTGCCTCATCATACTTTTCCCCAAGTGCACCAAGGATTGCAAAGCAACAAGATAAATAAATCACAAGCATATAGTGATGTTAGATTAGTAAAAGAATACTTTGACATAAGAAAAAAAACTACACAATATTAAAAGATTACATTGTGCTTTAAAAACTAAAAAGGTAATAATACGAGACCATTCATTAATTAGCTGTTTAAATTTTCATTAGTTGAGAATTGATAGTCATTGTCAAAAGGACAAGAAAATCATCAATGTCCTCATCATTCCCATGGTTTAATGTCTAAAGGACAACGACATATACAAACAAATCAGTGTTTATAGATGGATTGACAATGAACAAAGAGGTTTCAAAAAATAGTGATGTGTACACTGTCAAAGAACATTGTGGTATTCACAATCAAAGAACAAAGATGTGCTCAAGGTTATAAAATAGTGATTTGTTTTAGAATGTGAAGAGTGTAGTAAGAACAATAGTAACTAATGTTGCAATAACAATGAATGCAGGACAAAGATGTAATGGAAGTGAAAAAATAGTGATTGTTCAAGGGTTTTGCTATACAAAGTCAATGGTGAAAAAACATTGATACAAAACAATGAAATGACAGGATCCATGAGGAAGATGAGTTGTTCACCATTCTTGATGTAGCAAAGTCAACAAGATTGGTCGAAGACCATAAAAAAAATCAGTCACAATTATCTAGGAACTATGTTAAAGCTTTTTCCAAGAAATGATGAAGGTGTGTTTTCAAGAACAGAGATGGAGTCTTTGTTTTGACAGAGGGGTCATGTTTTAGAGAGGGATGACAAGAACCATAATACAGAGGTATCATTTTATTATTTTGTCATCATGAATATATAGCATGGTGAGTTTGTAAATGATTGTCATAAAGAGCAAAAAATGATACCTAATAGGAACACAATAAAGTATCATATGGGGAAAATTAGAGGCCAAAAGGACATCAAGTGACAATCACAAGAACCTTATTGCAAAAATAATGGTCAAGTGGGCTTAAAGATAGTGTTGCTATAATGCATTAGCAATACATAACAGTGATTAGTAAAGTGTGTAAAAAACTAGTGATAGAGTGTCGATATGCATAGAGGTCATAACAGTAATAAATGTTTATAACAGTGCTTTTAATAATGCTCCAAACATTGAGAATGCAAGATACCTATAACGATGAACTTCATTTCGACTTGCTAATTGGCTATCACAATTAACTCTAAGCTTATCTTTATAGTTTGAGCTTCACTTAGTTTCAAGAATAGTTTAATATTCTCTACTTAACAAGGCCAACCACCTGAAGGTGTAAGCTCATTTGGCCCCTCCCCCACCTAACATCACTCTAAATTCCCCATTAACATCTAATAACATTCATTCATTCATTCATTCATCTATTTTTGAAATATAACATTCAATCATTATAATCACATGATAACATTCATTAACATATAAAATTCATTAGCACACAACATTCATCAATAATTCATTAACACATAAAATTCATTAACACACAACATTCATGAATAATTCATTAACACATAAAATTCATCAACATTACTAGTACAAAATTACATCCATTAAGACAATGTTCTTTCATTACCAAAAAATGTTAATTATAATAATTTCTTTTTGGGTTTCTTGCTTTTTTTTAATGTAGTTTCTAAGAGGAAGATCAATGTCCTCGTCATTCCCCTCTACTGTTTCTAATGGCAATGCATGTCTCCTCTTCATTTGTTCAAGAACAGAAGGCCACTGCGCCAAAGGGGGGTCTACTGCAATAACAACTATGTCATGAGTTAAATTCACACAATTAATTTTAAAGAACAAAAAATAGATTTTCTTTACCTAAATGTGCCACATGATCTACATGGTGATCAATCTAAAAATCCTCCGGCACTTGTTCAGCATGACATTTTGTATCCTCTAAAATATACACAAAAAAGGTTACACCAAGTTCAATTTAACATGTTAAATTGTATTAATAATTACATAATTAGTTTTAAATAGAAAATGAGCACCTCCATCGACACTACAATGCACATCAGGGGCTTCATCATGCGGCATATGATCTGTGTCATGATTAAGAGGCTGCATTGCAATGCCATGCACATTATTATCAAATAGATTATTAGTCAAGTATTCAATTTCTAATATATTTTTTGGCCTATTTACCTATGCACATGATGCAAGAGACTCTTGGGCTGGGCCAGTGGAAGCTTGCCATAGGTGTTCAACCACGACTTGATAGCCTTCCTTGAAGGCAATTTTTTTTTGTTCTATCGTAGCCTCTAAATTAAATTTAGAGCCCTGAATTTTTTTATTAAACAAAATTATTTTCATTTTATAAATAATTTTTCTCTGCAATTCATTTACTGCTACTTACAATTCGTGCTTTAATTTTGGAATATCCACCAGAGCCAAGTCTGTGTTGCCCAATCTTTTACAACCTGGCCTTTATTGCCTTTGATGTGTCCTGTAACCTATGAAAAGTTTGAAATATGTTAGATGATATAGATATAAAGATCACTAATTAGTGCATTATTACATTGTACTAGTAGTTAATACTATTGCATGCCTTCTTCTCTCATTTGCTAGTGTAATTCCTCTTTGAGCATCCCCTTTCTCCTTTGCATCCAAAATGAACTCATTCCAATCCCTCACTGGAATAAAGGGAGGACGCTCGTACTTTGGGTTCTGGATGAGACTCTTTCTATATGAGTCCCTCAGAGTCTTAAGATGTTTGGTAGCTTTTTCTAAAATTTTCTTCTCCTCAAAAATATTACTACCAAACTCATGCTCTAAATCTTTAGTGAGTTGATCTTTTAATTTTTTATCTTGCAAGTTCCACCTTTTAAGAAAAAACACAAAATTGTTAGATAGAAAAATTAACTAAAGTTGTGTACCTTGAATATAGTAAAAGAAAAGACCTGAATGAAAGGAAAAATATTGTACCAATTAATGATATGAAAAAAAAAATAGTGGGATAGGGTTAGTTCACTTATGATGTTCCACCTTGTACGTATGGTGGGTCCGAATATCTTTATTGTGAGGTCATAAAGCATCTTATAAAATGAATCATTTCCTGCAAAAAATGTCATGGGGTAATCAATCCAAAACCTTTTATGAATAGGTAAATGCATATTACAATATAAAAAATAATAATTTTAAAGTACCTGGAAGCTTAGGACATTTTAAAGGCATCAATTCATTATTGTCAATCAACAATGACGTCTGCATAACTCCCGTGCTAGAAACACCAGTAGATCCAAGAAATGATGGTGAATTATCACTAATACATGTACTCTAATCTATATCTGGTGTAGGAGACGGTGCCGGTGCATCTCCTACTCCACCAAATTAATCCACTATGTGATGCACCCAAGATTAAAGTACACATTATCAAATCATAATTAACACAAAACCAAATATAGAAAAATAAGGATTTACCAGGCATAGACCATGAAGGCATCAATGTTTGCATGCTCCTTGTTGAAATTGCACTCAAAAATATCTAATGGACGTCCGTCAACCTGCTAGGAGGAGTTGCCTGCACTTGATGACTTGAACAATACATTGTTAGCAAAGACATTCTGAAATAATAAAAGTAAGAGTTAACTTAAAAAGTTTTCGAATGTTCCAAAGAAAAAATTCCTGGTAACTTTTCAACTAGAGGATTATTTTACCTGAGGCAGATGGAGCTTTGCTAGTACTAGCCTCACCGCATTGTCCTTGACTAGGTACTTGAGTTTCCAAACAATCCTATAACAAGAACACATATTACATTTTTTACTTCACAACATAAAAGAGTATAAAATATAAACCTTTATTGAACTTTTGTTATAACTAAAGATTCATTAATGCTTACTTCATAATGATGTGCTTGCACCATCAATTTAGATAGCCTCTTCTGCATCTCCTCAGTTGGATTTGCTTCATCCAAAATGCTCATAATTTCTAAATTAATTTTTTTAGTTTTTTCCTCCACATAATTGTTATATTAGGTATTTCTGTGATATTTTCATCAGAATGGGTAGCTATTGCCTCTATTGTTGCAGGTTCTTTTCCCCTATTCTGGACATCAAATTGTGATAGGAGTATCAGTAAAACTATCATAAAAAATCCAAAACCCTAAATAAAATAATGTAATAATATAACATTTTTCAACTATCTAATTTGTACAATTTCAATAAGGTTTACCATTACTAAAGAATGGGTGGGAGGAGCATCCTCGTGGCCTCTATCATGTGGGGGATCCATATTGTCTTGTGACAAAGATTAAATATAAAAACTTCAGTGAACAAAAAGCAATAGACTTAGCAAAAAAAACTTATTAATAAAATGGTATATAGTACTTACCACCTTCATGATAGTAACTTTGTTTGTATCTATGCTATTTAAATGGTAATCTATTAGTAGTTCTTCCCCTGCACTTATTAATTTTATCACACGTACAAAAACTTGATTCCCCTCACACACCTCAAATATGCAATTGGGTTGCTTATTAGTTGAGGAAGGTCGCGTACTATTTATAAAACCCACAATATTACCTCTTACTTTTGGTCTCTCATCAATGTACATTGTAAATCTTTTACTTTTATCATTTTCTTTCCATTGTATATAATTTGCTAATAGTGCATACCTATGCATACTCTTTTAATATTGAACAACCCACATCCAATCATTGTAATTGTAACATGGATCGACATACTTGAACAGTTCAACAACTCTGTTGTAATATACCTTTATCCCCTCCATGGAAAATAGGCCCAAACCAAGTAATGAGGATGGAGATATGCAATATATCCTCTCATTAACACAAAAATCAGTGTTAATTAGAGGTAGCTCATTGGGTACCCATTCTTTCTCAATATGTGTGTACTGAAAGGGCACCTTGATGTCACCTTTGATCTCATAATCATAAGAACATGACTCCCCTTTAGCAAGGATAAATTACATGTGTTTATCAATTTTTTTTCTAATCTTTTGACCTCTAGTTGATCTCCCCATTTTAGCCATACTAAATGTAGAACTTTCATCTACCATTCCCTCATTTCCATCATTCGATGTAGATAGATCTGACAAGTACCTATTTGGTGGGTCCTGCAATCCATCAAATGAGATATTGTCATGTCCCTGCTTCAAATAAAATTTTGATAATATTTAAATAATATATAGAATAATCAAGTCGTGACTCATATGTATAGTTCTTCTTGTTAGAGTAGTCATATTATAGCTAATAATTAATTTATTTAATTATTAGTCTATTATTCTCTACACTTAAGTTAGACTTAGGCATCTTATTATTCTTTAGGGTTTTCCCTTTTAGGGTTTTGTGATTCCCTTTATAAGGATTCACCTCTTTGTATTTCTTAAGAGATTAGAATATCATTTTTAATATTGTGCATATGATGTCTCTGGCTTTTTGGCCTCCATAGATTTTTCTTGCCTTCTGTGCTTTGCTTCTTCTATGTGACAGGGTTATGCATGTAGGTGTTCTTGGGAGATTAGTCTTTCACCTAATCTAACATGGTATCAGAGCCATCTTGCTGCTCGTTGTTCGTGTCTTGTTGAAGTGATTCAGAAGCAGGAGGGTTTCAAAAATTTTCAGACTTGGTATTCTCTGTAGGACGTTATTTTTTATTTCTTTTTTGCCTACAAAAAAGAAAAATAAAATTTGGGGGGTATTTTGAGCAAAAACGGATGCCACCATTGCGTCCAGAAGGCCCAAAAACTTTAGAATCCATATAAAATTTGTCCATTTTGGACACCTTTGCAATTTGAGGCAAAAATTTTTTGGGTACCAAGCCATACGGCCTGGCACGCGGATCGAGACAACAATTTTTTTTCAAAAAAATTATAAAATATTTTTTGAGGGGCGGCCACCCGGGCACCACCCCGCGGCCTCCACAGAGCCGCTACCCTCTACAGAGCCGCCGCGGCCCCGCCGCCTTCCGCCCCAGCGCCGCCCGCGGCCCCGCCACCCTCCGCCACCCACCGGCACAGCTCCGCCCGCGGCCCCGCCACCCTCTGCCGCCCACCGCCCACCTGCGGCCCCGCCTCCGCCGCTGCGTTGGACTACTGGTCCTATGGGGGACTAGCCCTTGGCCCCCAGCGCCTAGCGCTAGCCCCCTGGTCCCCACGTGACCAGGGGCTTACTAATTCAGCCCCCAGGCCCCCTGCTGACATGAGCATGATGTCAGCAGGCATGCTTTCTAAATTTTTTTTAAAAAAAACTTGCATTTTTTTTTAGGGCTCTATTTTTAGAGGTAACTGGGCCTTTTTTGTAATATCTTGAGCATACGGAGGTTTTTTTTGGACTTCTTTATATCGTCGGAAAGCTCTTTTCGAGTTCTTTCTGATTATGGAGGTTAGAGTTCTTGGCTCTACTGTTTTGATAGTGTTTTGTTTTGTCAAAGGTGATATTTATTTTTTACCTTCCAGGAGCCATATCTCGCTCATTCGGACTCATTTTTGGGCTCACCAGATATCGTTGGAAAGCTGGTTCTATGAGTTATTCAGTTGTAGGGGTCTTTTATCTAGATTCTACTCCAAGTTTTCTCTCCTCTGAGTTTTGCACTTTCGCACTCTGGCAAATTACTTGGGTTCTAGAGGTCCTGGGATCTCTTCTTCTTTTCTTCTAGCTCACTCTTCTTTTTGACTTCTGAGCATTGTATGCTTCTCTTTTGTTGCATTCTTTTTTTCTGTAAACACACTGAGATAAAGTGCCTACTTTTGCATATCTGAGATCTTGTACACCTTGTGTTTGTTTGTACTCACACTCAGTTATAAAGTGCCATGGGGGGTTATGATGTTTTGCCTTTTGTGCTCATCCACCTTTGTCAAGTGAGTGTACCTTCCATGACATTAGCCCATGCTATGTGTCTATGACACTGCCCTTTCTCTTGTGCTTGTACTTCTATTGCACTATTGGTGTTCCTGATTCTTCTTTTTGTAGATGTTTCTGTCATTGCATTTCAGTGTTCCTGTCACCCCTCCCCCTGTTTAGCATTATGGGAGGGGTTCACTTGTTGGTTCTGTTGCTTCCTTGGTCCAGTTGAGTGATCTACGTATTCAGTTCTTGTTCCTATATACTAGGCGGATGCAGTGGCTAGGCACCTATGCATTTCAGTGAGTTGGTTCATCTACTATATAGACTCTCATTCATTCCTGCTTTTGGAGGCCACCTCTTTGATTGATCAGCTCTTCAGACTTTGTCTTCTCTACCTGGTCATGCACTATTTTAGTGGGGGTTCCAGCAGTTTCTTCTGACAGTGTTTGCAGCTTCATACTTTGGAGATGCTTCATGCTCTTTCTTGTTCCTTTCTTTGGGACATTCCCTAGATTGGAGGCTTTGTTTCCTTCATCTAGTTTATTTCTTGTACTTGGGTACCTGATCAGGCCTTGTTGCCGGGACCCATTGCTCTTTCATGCATTTTTGTTTTCATGCATCTTTTAGTCCTTAGTTGTTTAGCTTCTCCCTAAGTTACACTTAAGGGGGGTTGTTAGAGTAGTCATATTATAGCTAATAATTTATTTATTTAATTATTAGTCTATTATTCTCTACACTTAAGTTAGACTTAGGCATCTTATTATTCTTTAGGGTTTTCCCTTTTAGGGTTTTGTGATTCCTTTTATAAGGATTCACCTCTTTGTATTTCTTAAGAGATTAGAATATCATTTGTAATATTGTGCATATGATGTCTCTGGCTTTTTGGCCTCCATAGATTTTTCTTGCCTTCTATGCTTTGCTTCTTCCATGTGACAGGGTTATGCATGCAGGTGTTCTTGGGAGATTAGTCTTTCACCTAATCTAACACTTCTTTGTCTATACGTGGGAGATATAAAATGTATTAAGTTGAAAGTGATTATATAATTATATGTATATACAGTTCCTCTTTGTCTATATATACATTATATGATTATATAATATGTCTATTTATAACATACGTGCTTAGTGATAAACAAGAAGAATATAAGAAAATTATGTCTATTTATTGACTTATACCTGTTGATCCATGTCACTGTGCATGATCCATGCCAAAGGGGTTAAATTTCCTGCATATGTTAATCATTTATCTTAAGTTAGCTAAAAATTACACGATACATATGTTACAAATAACTTAGAAGACAACATGAACAATATGCAAGATCGTAAACATGAACAAATTTACCTTATATATGGAATGCAAGATTGTCAATAGAAGGGGTGAAAATGTCTATAGTCAATTGCCTATTTGAAAAAAGGGTGATAATCAAACACAATATATACATGTATCAACAACAATTAATTCAGCATCATAAGCAAAACATTGGTAATTATAAATCACATATGTTGTAATCATTAGAATTGAACACAATAAATATGTAATCATTACAATTAAAATCACATATATACCTTGTACATTTCAATCACGTCATTGATCATCATCATCATCATCATCATCATCATCACCATCACCATCATCATCATCATCATCATCATCATCATCATCATCATCATCATCATCATCATCATCTTGATCTTCACCATCTACTTCTTCATCATCTTCAATATCTTCTTCTTCCATAACATTATACTTTATCGGTCTTCCTCTTGGATCATGTCTAACAACAAATGACCGACCTTGTTTATGTGGAACCTCTGAGTAAAACATTTTCTCACATTGGCTTGGAAGAAGATAGGGCTCATCTCCAACTTGCTCAAATGACCTTGTATTAATCATTGTAAATCCATTATCATGTTAAATAATAGTCTTATCTAGATCATTTTGATTCAATCCTAGCCTGTACCATTTCATGATGAATACAACTACTTTGAAAGATTTAAAGTTGCACTCAATTATATCATCCAAGATGTCATAGTATCAATTTTGAGATTTTTGAGGATGTATGTCATTTCTAGATGATATATTAGTGACCTCAAAAATTGCAGTTATCGTATAATCACAAGTTTTCTTCATGTCATCCAACTTTTTTATGCAAAATTTGTAGCCATGATAGTACATAGCTTTGTGGTGTTTGACCTGCAATTTTTCAAGTGTGTGTAAATTATTTGCATCATGAGTTGATATGAAACACTTGATTCATGATCATTAATAAATTTGTACATACTTCTCTACCTCTTAAATCATATGCTAGATCAATTACCATTGGCATAACATTAGAATCTATATTACTATGAGCTTCTTTAACCAATGAAGGAACACCTTCCCATGTTAATGAGCAACCATTTTGTTGACATCGTTCAATCCATACCATCATCCAATCAAGATTGTTCGCAATATACAAATGTATTGCATCCCACTCTCGACCAACTGTATAAAAAAATACACCAATTATAAATAACTTATATTGAATATTTATAAGAATTAATTAACTACAATAACATTTTATATTTACCTCTCACTTTCCTTAATCTACCTTTTCCCATCAAGTACTCCCCTTCAAGTTTGTTAATGGAGTTTGGATCCCAAATATGATTTACATGGATCTTTTCTGCAAACTTAGGAAGATATTCACTAATGTACACCATGGTCTAGTATACCATATATCCCTCCACCATAGAACCCTCAGGATGTGCTCTTTATTGAACCAAGTCTTTCAAAAATTTCAAGTGCCTCTCAACCATCCATATTGACCTAGTTGGTACAGGTCCACATAATTCAATCTTCTCAACTTGATGTATGAGGTAGTGTTCTTGTGCATTGAAAAAAGTTGAAGGTAGACACTTTTGCATTTCACACATAAGAAGAGGAATTTTTCTCTTTCAATATTTTATATCTTCTTTATTAATTTATTTTGATAACAACCACCTCATGCATTTTCTAAGATCATATATAACTTGTTTGACACTATTGGCGAAGTGGTGTGGGAGAGATAGAGGTAGAACGTACTGCAATATTTGTAAAATGATCTTATCAATATTTTATAAAAGAATGCAATGAAAACTAGATGCAGTATACAAATATATAGTGAATACAAAATAACATGAATTACTTTAATAAATGTATGCCAATTGTGTGTTTTCATCCCTAGCCCAAATTCAATTTCCTTTGATATGAGATTGTTTATGTTCGTAGCAAATCCTGTGGGAAATCATATTTTTGTTATGACTTCTTTTATAACATTGCTCTGCTGCTCTGACAATAACCAACTAAGGGCACTTGTATCAATTTGGTCTCCATTTTTATTTTGATCAAATGACATTTTTCATTGCATGGTTGGATTCTTTAATGTCACTACAAATTTTGACAATTTTGTCTTTGTCACGCCTTCCATCCAAGATTTTCCATAATGTCTCTATTACATTCTTTCCAATATGCATAGGATCAAACAAATGCACAATTAAGAGTTTCTCATAGTACGACAACCTACTAAATTGCATAGGATAACTTTTTAGTCCTTTTGGAAGTTGGTCATTAATGCCTTGACGACCTTCATGAACTTCAATTACATCATCAGTAAACAAAACACAATATCAAAATATAAATTTGAAACAAAAACCATCAGATGGAATGACATTGTCTTGACGATTTATTTTATTGTATGCCAACTTCCATAGGTGAGGTGTCATTCTCCGTGGGTTTGATGTAGTCTCTTCTTTCCCATTGAAAATATATTTTTTGGTAATTCTGTACTTATGATTTCTGTGGAGAAAGTGTCTATTCTCATCGAACACTTTCTTTCCTAAAATTTTTGAATGATGAGATTTCATCTTTGGACCACAAACTGGACATGCAAATTTTACCTTTGTTTGAAGACCTACAAGATCGTGTATAATTGGATTAAATATGTTAACTTTGTGTTAGCACTATAACATACCAAAAAAGAAATTTTAAGAAGAGAACATACCACATGTAATGCCCAAAAGTTCGGGCCAAAACACAACCAACAATTTATTTTTTTTAGGGTAAAAGTTTCCATGTTCACGATGCGGGACAAAAGTGCAAATGACGAGGTCCAAAAGCGACAAGAGGTCAAACCTCAACAAAGTTGTTTTCCAAAAGATGCTAGAAGAAATTCAATATAATCAAAGTTCGTTAATCGACTTGACGATCAATTTCGTCAAACGTTAATCTATTAATCCTTTAGATTATCTAAGAGGAATAGATTGTTTATTGATAACGTTATTCTTTAGATAGGTTAACCATTTCCAATTACGTAAATTTCAAGACCAATTCGATTATGAAAATTAAATTGAAAGCTAATGAAAAATATTGAATATAAATTTCAATAGTCGTCTATACCAATTTCCATTCAAAATGAGTACATATTAATTCAATTAATGATTACATTATACCAATTAATCAATGTACCTTTAACTAATTAATAAATCTAATGGAAACATTATTTAATGATATACATTCAAAGATTTAAACTAAATTATATATGAAATTAATTATAATATAATAAATAATTAATATAATTATTAATTAGTTAATATACCATAATATATTAATTAACATTATATATGATCATAAATTTAGTGATATGATATCATATATAAATAGCAAAATAAATATTTAAAACATTGCTAAATAACATCTAACTATTATTATTAACATGACATTAATACTTAATTAACATCCTAAGCTAATCTTAACTAAAACACTAACTAACCCATTAATCTAAACATCCTACTAAACTAACCACCTACTAACCTGCTCTAACCTACTCTAAACATCCTAAGCTACTCCCTTGCTTCCTAGCTTCTTAGTACATTCCCTCCACCCACGTGCCCCAAGGGAAGGGTCAACATCTTAAAGTATGAAGCGGGGTGCGTTAATTAAGGGGAGTTGAATAGACTCCCAAAAGGTGGCACCTAAAAGGGAAGAATTAAAGAGGCTGTCTAAAGATGGGACAGGCCTGAAAAGACTTGGGGCCCACCAACTAAATCAGAACCCAAGGGAAGATATCAAGCCATAAGCAGCACCTAATTGGACTAAGAAGGGGACATCATAAAGTTTGGGTCTGACCTTTATGTGACTTGCACCCCCACCAATGCATTTAAAACAATAAACAATGACTACTCCACCTCATACATGCGCCAGTCTTCTAAGGGAGTGGTCAAAGCATTAATATTTATTGCAGACATAGATTTAAACAACGCCAAAGTAAATATCCCCATGCTGCGCCACTTTAGTGAAGTTATGAGGGAGAATATATATTAAATATTTTATTGCTAAGGAAGTATAGTGATAATTTATATTATTTAAAAAATGACTATGGTAGGATTTTGAATGGGATTTTTATCCCATACAAAATCTAGAGAGTGTTTTTGCTCTCCAAAATCTGAAGAGTGCTATTTTAATAGTGCACTATTTTTTTGTAAACTTGCTAATGATGGGTAATATAACATCATAATTTTATTAGTTTCCTTAATGCATTAGGAAGTCTATGGACTTAAAATTGATAGTGTATTAGCAAGGATTAATATAGTTTGATTGAAAACCGAATGAGATTTCCACGTAGAAACTAACATGATCATTTGTTCATAGTTGTTCCATTACAATTTATAGAACTAAAAGAGTGATATGAATCAAATGGAGATTATTTTCAATGATCATGACATTTAAATCATCATATATGAATCTGCAATATTCCTACTTCAACCAAAATATGAAATCTTATTGAAATTGATACAATATCTATTCTATCAATATTGAGAACTCATTGCAAAAAGGAGAGTAATTTCAACTATAGTAGGAGATAGAAATCTTTAATTACGTATGCAAGGATTCATCATAAACATTAAGAAATCCATTTCAACTCATTTACAAATATATCAATAAAGTTTACAACATCCTAGTTTCAACAAAGCATTGCAATGAATAATTCCACACAATGAAAGATCAAGATAATAACAGTCTCTCATCCATTTCATCTTCACAATAGCTCCAAATGAAAGGCATTACATTCTCTTTTACATCAAATGAAATCTAAATACAAAGAGTGATTCACAATGGAATAAAAGGGATGTCTTCTCTCAACCATCCAAATGATGAAAACCTCCATGACAGCTCCTCTTTGAGCTTCCACAAATCTGCAAATACATACAAGGCAAAAGGGAAACGACCATGGGAGCTCACCTCCCATCCTAGGCCTCTCATGAGGCCACCCCTGAGCTTGGGGAAACCACAAAGAATATGATACATACACAAACTCAAGCACTCACATGAAATCAAACAAATAGATCCCAAATTCCCTCAAGGATAAAACATAGGATCAAATCCGATCCTTTAATAGGGTGTGAATGGGAAACACATGGAGAAGCCAATGCCATAATAAGGCCACACATGGACCACAATAAACAATGTCAAGGCCACACATGGACCTCCATAATAACGTATCTCATATCAATGGCACTCAAGGCCAAATCCCTCCTTATAACCCCAAAAATGCCCCTTGGGCTTCAAATGCAAAGGCTACTTGGGGACAACACACCCAAGCTTATCCTTCCCCACACATGGAGGAAACTCTACACATAATGTTGCCTCCATCTCCACACCCCCTCTTGGTTGCTCTTCCCTCCCAAGGGTGATTGAGCCAAGAGTAAACAACCCAAAACACCATCACAAAAGAAAATACAAATGCCA
This sequence comes from Chamaecyparis obtusa, assembly GCA_027943335.1. Classification (NCBI taxonomy): domain Eukaryota; kingdom Viridiplantae; phylum Streptophyta; class Pinopsida; order Cupressales; family Cupressaceae; genus Chamaecyparis; species Chamaecyparis obtusa. The sequence goes on along the minus strand of BSBK01011970.1, from coordinate 44,054 downwards.
TTTCATGCTCTCACCATGACCAACCATGGGGAGCTAAAACACTTAACAAAAAAATTACAACTACAAGATTCATCTACAACAAAATGAGAGAGATGAAGAGCAAGATCCTCCAACCTACGATCCAATGCAAAATGATGAAGTTTTGAGCCTTCTCCTTCTTCTATCCTCATCTTTTCCCTTCTCCAAGTTTAGTGGTCTCTAAAGGTAGAGAGTGGGTGAACAACCCAAACCCCTCTAAAAGTTCTACTAAAAAGGGACCCCCAAACCAACTCTCCACAACCCTCATTAAGATGGTCCTAGGAAGTACTTCTAGGTCCATGATGCAAGTTGCAATTTCGTTCAAGATTAAATGGGAACTATTGGAGGGGACATAAAGTCAAAATATGGTTTCTCACATGCTAAAATTACCCCTAACCTATGGGTACAATGAATGGGCTACCTAAAAATGCATGAAACTACCCCCTAGGGTCCTATTTAACCCTCCAAAAACCATGGTTCAGTTTATGCACGAAAATGTAAGGTATGACTTCACTTAGGGGTCCTAAGACAAGAGGATGCACTTAGAATACCCCCTTTAGGAAGCTTCTAGGACTTTCTCTTGCACTCCAATCACACGACATACCTTAGTTAACAATTAACTCTAGTGTCAAGTGACACTCACATAATTAACATCACAATTAAGGTATGTCCAACATATTACAACACTTAACAATCCTACACATACATTCACATTGTGGTTACAAAATAAAACACTTCACAACGAGGCCCTGGTCTCTTCAATAGACGAGTCCTTGGCTTTACTGATAGCACAAGCATTCAATGTGGTTTCCCCAAATGTTTCCATGGTCCTTCCACCTGCAAAACCTAAATGCAACATCAGTAATTCAAGGAAGAAAACCATCATATATAAACATACAAGATGTAATATCCTCACATTAATCTTACTCAATTGCATACAAGGAATCATACAAAAAGTAATGATCTAACACAATTCAATTGAACATTAAATCACATAGAATGAAATGTCATAATTCAATTGTCTGCACGTAATCATATAGGATTCAATACTCACATCACTAAATTCAATTTGCATAACCCAATTTATACTTCAATTGCATATATAATTCATAATTTAATTTGCATAATTCAATTTGTAATTCAATTGCATAATTCAAATGAAATCAAGATCATCCATAATTTAACATCATCATAAGGTAATCGTCAATTACTCATAACACCAATGCAGTGAAGATGTCTAACATGATATTCATTTGCAACATAGAATTCAATTGCATTCTTACAATCACTTTCTCATAATTCATAATTCAATGTATATGTCTAATCACTTTCATATAGTGCATAATTCAAATGCATATAATTTTATATACACAAGTTATAATTTCTACTGCATAATCAAAGTCACATAAAATACAGTGCCCTCATATAGATCATAATCCAAATGCAGGTGTGCAAACATATAGATTGCATTTCATTATTTCAATTCAATTCAATCCACATAATTCAATTGCATAACTCCATGGTACTCCTAATCCCACAGATTCTCAAATCTTTCCTTAGCATAGTATTTAAGATAAATCGATGGTTCAATATCGGTAAGGAATAACCATAATAGTCGGGTCCTATAAAAATTCTTATCACAAGGATGATTAAATTTCCTAATCTAGGAAAACATAATGCAGAATAATCCTATTAGTCTAGGATCTAACAATCCTTAATCAGGGTTCTAATAACATCACCAAAACATCACTATGGTATAACCATATAACACATCATCGAAGCATTACTCATCCTCCTCGTAGGAGTTACTAGAATCATCACCTCAACTATTAATTTAATCCAAGATAAATTTAAGACGTAACACATAACTAATCTGGCATTTACATCTCGACTTCATGAATCAAATCCTTTCAACAAAAGTACTCAAAGGAGCCTTAATAGTCTAGCTGAATGTATGATCTGTAGGGTAACATACTGCATCCAAGATTCACTTACATAATTAATAACCTAGAGATATCACCTCTATCATAGTGACACTTAGTTGATAGGTACTGATATGAGGGTATAATTCCATTAGGGATTTACCATTCATCCAGATACTACAAAACCCCTTAATCCTCCGTTATCGAGTGTTGAGAAAAAGGTGGAAATGGGGTGGACCTTACACCACAAAAATGTGTTAGCTTAGGGGCATCATGTATTGTCCATACAAGCATTGCATGGAATTGAAATTGTCTTTGTCCTATTGGTCTAGAGATGTCATACATAGTGACCCCATTCCTAACACTGTCAACTCGTCGATAAGGGGTTCAATATATACATTGATATCTTTAACTTGGTACTTACCTAGTTGAATGAACAAAAACATTACGTAATTATTAGGACCATTTTGATGGATTATTTATAATAAATTAATTTAGATAACTATTAAATAAAAAAATACCAGAAACAATCAGTGCCAACATTATGTGCTCCCTCTTTATGGACATCCAAGGAGGAATGTTAGTGTTGATAACAAAAATAGGCCACACTGAGTAAGTAGATCTCATCTCTCCAAATGGATTGACACCGTCTGCTACCAATGAAAGCTTGAGATTATGAGGTTCTTCTTTAAAGTGTGGCCATTTTTCCTCTATTTCCTTAAATATCAAACCATCTATAGGCATTTGCATAATGTCATCTTGACTTCTATTGCATGCATGGTAATCCATAAATTGTGCCAAGCTATTGCACCTGAATAATCGTTGTAGACATGGAATAATGGGAATAAACCGAAGAACCTTATGAGGCACCTTTTTTGTTATTCGATCTTATTGATATCTACTAATATGACAAATAGGGCATTCTATTGAAAATTCATTTTGTTTATGATATATAATACGATCATTCAGATATGCATGTATTGTTTGATACTCCATTCCAATATCTTTCATAATGAAAGATAATTCTCTGTACGAGCGAGGTAGAATGTTTGATGGTGATAATAAACACTCACCTATCAACCTATGACAAAAATATAATTTGTTAATTTAAAGAATATTAATTACTACATGATTTACCCAATGTTAATTGTAAGGGAATTACGACTAAAATAATGAAAAAAGATGACATACCTTAACATACGTGTCATTGCTACGTTGGATAAACCATTCATAACCTTCAAGTTCACCAACAACAATACAACAAAAAGAAGACTTGTTTGGGAGCCTTCATATAGGGGCTCATGTGCCTTCTCAAGTATAGGTATATCAAGGTCTACATCAACATCATCATCATCTTTATCATCATGATCATCTTTATCATCATGATCTTCTTCATCATTGTGGTCTTCTTCGATGGGATCATTACCTTCTACTACTATATTCACACCTCCATGTTCCCTCATTTGGAAATCCACATTCTTTGGATTGTCATGGTCCATGACATGAAACCTAGGGTGGTTGACCTATATAAAATGATGACCTTATATTGACCATGACCATGATGTCATCATCAAATCATGTCTTATGTATTTTATAAATTATTAAAATACATACCAATGGACAAAATTCATTTCCCCTTCAATGTGACCATGCTGCCTACAATGTTCCTCAGCTGTTTTGATTAGATATCTTCAAGTCTTTAAGCCCTTACAATTTTGAAAGCACAATAACATTTTCCGTCACCTTTTCTTTTTAAGTTAGACCACAATCTAGCAATTGTCTCCCTATTTTGTTGTGCGTTGATATCATCAGACATGGTCTTTCTTGAATGGAATGACTCATTGGTGGAAGAAGGATGACTTGTTTGCAACCTATAGATTCTATATCAAATGTATTAAAATAACATCCAACATTAATAATCAAGTAAATTCTAGCAAATCCAATTGAGTCGTATTTGTTTATCATGTGACATTCTTTCTTACAAAGAAGTGTTTTTTTTTCTTGGGGATGCCCTCATATGGATGAGGTGTGTATCCAATAGAGCAAGGGACACAAGCTATGGTGAAATGAGAATATGGTTAAGTAGCATAGATTTTATGAAGATGTCTTTTGGTAGGGTGAATTTTTTTTACTATTGTACAACATAAAGATTGTATTGAATTCAAGTACTTTCTAAGTTATGTTCTCTAATATCCTAGGTAAGTCTACAAATAGATTAACTCTCATAAAGATAAAATATTGTGAGGATAATGACCAAATATCCAGTTAGCAACTTTTGTACTGTACGTAAACCTCACCTTGCCAACACAGTTAGAAATCCATGGGTAGTGGTGATCAAATTTCTCAACACAACAGTTGCAAGAAGAGAAATGCTTGGAATGTATAGGCCTGATCTAAAGAAATCAGCAAATAAAAACTAACATGCAAAATGTTAAATTGAATGACATTTTATTATAGAGATAAATGTGTTGTCTAGATTGTTATATTTTAAAAAGAAATATTGATATGCCAGAGCACCTTTCAAGTTGGGCAAAGCTGAGACCGAGAAGAATTGATTCACTCTCTATATGCATGGTGGTATATTGATTTATTATCATTTCCTTGTATTTATTTCATTTTTTTCATGAAGTTTTGAGGCAGAGAACATAAGTTGTTCTTGAGTGTCCTATATAGGGGTTTTGCAATCAACATTCTTGTTTTGAAGTTGCATTTGAAATTTTCACATGATAGACCATGTAGAGCCTCATGAATGAGTGATGAGATGATGCAGGAGCATCCTGGGTGTAAGAGCAATCTTGCATCACCCAAAAATATTTCTATTTTTGTATTCAATAAGGGCTATCTTGTCTAGAGCTGCTATTTATGGAAACTTGTTATTTTTTAGTAAGTTGGTCATCCAATCTCAGAATGTTCTGATTTCTTCCTTGGAGGTTCACTTTGGTCATATCAACCTGCCAATAAAGTTTCATTGATAGATCAAGTCTAGCTTTGTAGATATTGAAGATTTTCGGTATTGGCAACAGGGTATAGAAACTTTGAACTCAGTTTTGAAGGCCTTAGAGGCCCTAGATGAGGTCAAAAATTTTGGTGACAGGTGCGAGTGCTAGTAAAGGTTGTAGAGCACTTTGTGGCCTTTTTGGAATGGGGCTATAATAGTCAATCAACTGGTGATGACTTATGGTCTTCGAAAGTTGGGTCACCTGAAATAGTGAAAAATAATTTTCCTTCAAAATTTTTGTTTGGGTTTCAAAAGATATTTTGAGCCGACTTTGATGTAATAAATTGAAAAATAAAATAATTCTAAGTTTGGTCATCCTTGTGGGCTAAAATTCTGGAACCTTCTCGATAGTGGAAATCACCTATATAAGAAAGGTCTGTAGTGTTGTCTTAGGCAGTTTTGGGGATAGTTCTGGGTGGTAGATCTGGGTATTGATTCGAGGCTTTTTCCTACTAAATATTGTAAGGGAATTCCCATGTGGTGTTGCATATTGTAATTTTGAAAGTTTGTAATTCCACATTTGTGGAGATAATAAGAAGCCAATTTTCTATTCTTGCATATTGTTGTTGTTTCTATGTTTCTGTTATGTGTTTGTGGTATTAAGGGGAGCACCCTTCATCATCAAAAAAGTCTTGTGAGTAGGGAACAATATTATGTAGATTTTTCTATTGGTGTATGACAAGATTATGTAGATTATGTTTTCTTTTCATGTTTCTACACATTTTTCCTAACATCAACTTTGGTAATTATGACAGCTACAGAAGTGGGGATAGATTATAGCCTAAAGATAAAAGGGAAGTTCTTGAAAGAGTTCTTATTCACCATCTAGACACAACAAAAAAGATAGATTGTGGTGTTAACTTCATAATGGTGTGATTTTTCCCTTCTGTTTCTCTACATTTTTGCAACTTATTTTCTTGCACAATCTTCTAAACAACCCTTCCTGTTAGCTGATGTGAGTTTTAGGTAACAAGAAATCTGATTTGCTTGATATACCTTTATATCTTTCTTTAACATTCCATATAAACATGGGGATAAAAACTAAACCATGTAAAGGACTTGTAACCAGACAACTCTCTAAAGCATCTTAAGTTCTATAAACATCAGTTTCCAAAAGGATTTTTAAGTCCTGAAAATTCATTGGTTACATTTCCTGCATCTATGTTTTGAAATTTCAGATCTCAAAGTCTTTTTGAGACACAGAGAACATAGAACACATAATAAAACCAAGTTCTAAAATAGGAGCAAGAACTATTTGAAAATTTTGAAGCTGTATTTGTTTGAGAAATCAGTTAATGTTGAGTATTTTTAGAATAGCTTCGTTTTAGGCACCTAGAACATTCATAGACGATCTACATAGCCCTTGATGAAAATGCTAGATTTCAAATGTGTAGGTGGAAATTCATGTGGGAATATTTTATCTTCACAGTAGAAGAATTTTGATATTCTAAATCGTTTCCCAATCCCCCTGATATGGAGTAGTGGCAGGGTGCATCACGAGGACTGCCTTCTAATCTATCCATAGCAGAGAATTTAAAATATTGCAAGCAACGTAGGAAATGGAAGATGTATCCCTTCTATTTAGGAGTATGCACCTCCTCAAAGGAGAAAGGAGAATTTGTAACTAGGCTAGTAATTATTAAGTTTCCACATGACTTTCCCTAATGTTAATCCAAGTTATTAAAATGATATGCATACAACTTCACATAAACTTAATAAATGATAGTTGTGTGATTGATTATTATACAATTAAATATTAATTAAAAAATTAACTAATAGATAAAGGATACTTAACCTCTAGGAACTATGCAAATGAATAAATCTAAAGTTATATTTGTTAAAAACATATAAAAAAATTCATATGATAAATTTTAATCCAAAACTCCATGATTTGATCCAATCCAATGATCACAATTCAAAGCCTCAAATTATTTGTTTAAGTTTTTTGTTTTCTTATTTTCAAGAATAAAGATAAGAAGTTCTAATGTATGTCAATTAGAGAAAAAAAGAAGTTAAATGCAAGAGAGTTAATAGCCACTTCAATAGTTTCAGACATTGCCTAGAAATTAGTGTATATTATATGGTGTACATCTTTGAGAAGAAAGGGTAGAGCTCAGTCAAAGTCAACAATGGAAGCATTCATTCTTGGGCTATTTCAAAATATATTATTTGTATCTATTAGTGGAAAGTGAATGGCGACAAATAAATCAATTGCTGGATTCTTGCAGGAGGGAAGTTACTAATGTCAAACAAGGAGAATAGAGACTAGTCAAGAATGAAATGACATTATGTAGAATATTGACATGCATTAAGTAGAAAGAGGTTAAAATATATAGGCTTAAATTTGTAGTGTATAAACAGCTCTTGAAAATGCCAAAGGTTGCATGTTTGATTCAACATTTCTATCAAGAGGTTAAAATATATATAGGCTTGAATTTCACATTATAAACCATTTCTCCACTTTCAATCATAGTTGGATTATATTTTCTTATTCATATTTTCTTATTTGTTTTTTAACTACTGTACCCAACCTAAGTGACCTTACAATGGCCTAACCAACCCCTTAGACCAATCTATCAACCTTTCAAGGCACGGTTGACACTTTAGTGCAGATTGCTTCCCGGGCCTGCAAACCTGGCTTTTTGCATCTAACACCAAGTTTTACCATAGAATCCCCAAGTGTTATTTGGATTCTTTGACACTCTCCTTGAGGCAGTTGTCCTCCAAAATGGATACAATCATAAAAGTCTTCAATGTGCCCGTGAACCTCAAATCTCTGGTTATTACACTATTTCAAACATTTCTTTGCTTTACTAGTTAAACTCATAACATACGCTTAACTAGGGCATTTACCTTTGTTATGCAATCAGTTTTATAGACAAATTTAATATCATGGTGAAATGTTATGCTTACACAGTGTTGTGAAAATTATTAGAACTGTCTTGTTTCTTATTTGTACGGTTGATTAGGTATTGAATGAATGAACTTAATAATTTTGTAAAACTATTCTTACAACCGCAAGTTTTGAAGTTCATTATGTATTCTCTAGTTTGTTTATACATACATATTCTGTCATGTGAAGGAATAACAGTCGATTGTTACAATTCAGGTTATATAGTGGGTGACCCCACAATAGTGGGTTACACTTTTTGAGACATGTTGAATTTTTCTTAAATAAAACATTTTTAATAAAATGTGATTATTTAAGCCTTGAGAGGTTCAATTTGAAATAATTAATTACAATTGGTTAACTCAGATCCTCTTAGATAAAAAAATTATTGATATAACATCTATACTCTTCATTCATACCTGCAATGGAGTCTCCTTCGCACCTATTAAAATGCTAACAAAAACTCACTTTGACTTTATCTTTTGGGAGATCAAAAGAATCCATTTGAAAAACCTATTTATGTAGTAAGGTAGTACTAAGAAAAATATTTCCAATGAGTATAATGTTAATATATGTTAAGTTTATTATGATTTTGTATTTTTAGTTTTACTAAACATATATATTTCATCGTATGTCTACCTCTATGTTTGACGCTTATGGAAAAATAGTAAATGAGAGAAAAAAATTCTAAAATATATCTATGCCCTATGTTTTTAAGTTCTCTTTCTATCTAAAAAAATTAAAATGAAATTGGACAAATACATGACAAGTTTTAAGCTATATAGTCAAGGTATGTCAAAATTACAGTTTAGTCAACTTCAAACATTAATAAAATATGAAATATTCTTGATAATGTAATCAAACCAATTGCATGCCCTGTGTATGGATATTACAAAACCAGTTTCTAAAGAATCACATAGATATCTATTTTAGAAAAAATATTATGCTCTATGAAAATAATGTAACTCTTTGAAAATGACGTTTTCATCAACATACTATTTTTTGTGGGAGAAAGAAAAAACCATTCAAATAAATTCAAAAATAAAAATAAAAAATATATTTAGAATATATACAGAAAATCCTAAAAGACTCTAATTTACTTCATCTTCTGATTTCGAATGCTGTAATGACAATATGCATCTGAATCTAATTTTTTTTTCAAAATGTAGAGTTCAGTGTCCGTTCAAGCCAAAAAGTGTAACACATTATTGTGGGTTCACCCTAGTTCCATTATCATATTGCATTTGTTCAAAGTTTCATTTTAGTTCCATCAAATAACAGTGACTCTATAATAGACCGAGGCATAACCAATATCCTCAGCTTTGTCATGAAGTCCCGACCCTAACTTGTAACTTCACCATGAGATTTCCAAAGTCATGGATTGAAAGACAAGTTAGGGTAATGTTTGTGTATATTCTAAACACTTAGAACCAAGTGGGTTGTTAAAATTACTTCAAAGGTCAATGCCCTAGTTAGGCATATGTCCCAACAACATCCGCCAACAATATCCCAACTAATCTCAATCCTAGCAAAACAATAAAATATGCAACAAACGATATTTTTGGGGACCAAATTGGCTTCAAACTTTTTAAAACTAGTAATAATAAATAGATGCATTCAAATTATAACAAGATTTGGGAAAACAAAATCATGTTACCTCAGTGCCAAATCCGCCCTCCAAAGTGAAGGTTACCTCAATGAGCTTCCAATACACAGTGCCAATGAGGTTTCGCATGCTGCAACCTTGAAAAAATTTGCTATGGTAATGAAATGAAATCTTTTTTTTAATTTTAAGTTATGCCCATGGTTGTTGAAAGTTTGACCTACATAGTATTGGTCAAACTTTCAAAGAACACAGGCATAGATTTAAAAAAAATGAAAGTTTTCCTTCTATAATCCAACCAACCAAAACTTTTTTATTTCATGGTCAAAAATTTTGGTAGAAAAACCATGTCAAATGTACTAGTGTGTTATATGAATTGTGTGTTACAAATTTTGAATCCAACTCTTCAAAGGTTCAAATGCCGGAAGGTAGTTTTGAGAACCATTCAATGGCCATGCCTCCTAAGCTTCTAAGAAATAATCTCATCAAGTAAGTGGTATCATGCATGAATTCCAAAATTAATACATAAAATTTCCTTAGATGATCTTGAGGATCAAATGCTCCTTTGTATTTTTCATACTTGGGAAACTCAACATTTCTAGGGAAGGGTACCATAATCAAGCTCTTGTCGAATGGGAATGGACATACTGCTTCTATTGAAAAAGGCTTTGGAGCCCCACTTTCCTTCATTACATCTAGCTGCATTTGGAATAACTTAAACTATTTATTCATGATATCAATAGGGCTCTCTTCAACTTTTGGTTGCTTAAGTTGACTGACATCATAATCCTAAGGGAGCTTAAGACCAGCTCGGGCTAAGTCTAGAAAGTATTTATCCTTATCTTTTTCCAATGCTTTTTCCATAAGCTTCATGAAATAGGGGCTTTGAATGGCATCATTCACTTTCTCATCAATTGCATCATTAGTTGTTGGTTCACCATTGCCCCCATTAGTATTTTTTCTAATCCCTTGGTTGTTGGGATCTGATCCTCCTCCATTGACATAAGGAAATAGCATGGTCAGTTCTATCTCTTGAGTAGGGATTTGCAGTATTCTTGGGGAGGTAAAAGTGTCACTAGGAAAGGAAGTTCTTCCCTTAGATATGTTCTATCTAGTTGTAAGGTTTTCTTTATGTAATGAGATTGAGTTAAAACTAGCATGAACATAAATCTCTTGAGAATAAGCTTGATCCCACTTACTTGTGGCCAAATCCTCAAAATTGTGCAAAAACCAGGATTTCTGACCAAGAAGAATGTTGAAACAAATAAAATGTCCAAAAGAGTACTCGAATATGAAATCAATTTTTTTTAAACCCTCAGGAAGTACTCATTATTTTCCCTTTTTTGTTTTTGGGCATCACTTGCCTGTGTGTAGGTGTGACTTAAACTTTGATACGTAGTTAATGGAATTTGTATAGGCGGCCCTCTATAGGTGTGCAGTCGACACTTTCCTTTTGATAGGCATTTTTCTAGTTTTTCCAGGTGTCACTTAATATGTCACAGGCATGACTTTATTATTGATAGGCATTTTCTAAATAGTCACAAGTGTGACTTTACTGTGTAAGTGCAGTTTTTCTTTGTGCATAGGCAACACTTTGCAGACTAGGTTATGATTTACAATTTTTTTTTAAATTTTAAGATCAGGCCTATAGAATATTCTTTCTTGAAAATGAAATACAAACTCAACACACATGTCAAATTGTATCATAAACCTAAAACCACACTAAAAGTGTATGTTCTCGATCATTTTTCACAAGTATTGAACAAGAATATCTTTCAAGCAATTCTACCTTAGTCAAATTTGGCTTTTGAACACTTTTGGCTCTAAAAGGTAGCTTACTAATTAACCAGGTTTTTAATTAACACCTCCGTTCTAAATCATGTCAAATTATTTTACTCCCTTGCGGGCTTCCCACATGCATGAAAATACAATTTGGTGCAATCCAAAAGGACTACTAGAGGAAGTGAAGATAATTTGCACATAATCTAGTCATTCTCCTATTAAGGAAGAATGTATTTCTTTATAGTGGGTCGAATAGTATCATAGCAAAAGTGATTGTCTCCCACTTGGGTCATTCCCTCTCATCGTCCTTGTAAGGAAAATCTTAGGAGGTAGGCCCTCTAAGGATCTAATTTAATTAGCATGTATAGAAGAGCAAGAAATTGAACATAGTTCAACAAGTTTGGGAATTTGGTTCATTTACAAAGTGAAGAGCATATCCCTATTGTTGTTTTTTGTTCTAAACACTTAAGCAACAATTGTTCTTTTTCAATCTCTTAACAAAGAGATTTTTATAATTGAAGTTTTTGGTTAATTCCTTATTTCTATTAAGCTAGATTCAATGAAAAGCCACAATCTAAGCAAAGAAAGCTTGATTTGACAAATACCTCTTTTTTTAAGCTAGCAAAGGCTAGGCACTTTTTTAAGGTTTTTGATTGCTTATTTTTCTTTTACTCACCTAGTGGCTATTGTTCCTACTCCAACTCCTCCAACAAATTAGTCAACAAAGCCATGCAAAGTGAAGGAAACCAAAAGGAACAATTTGAAGTACAATTAAGTGTTCTTGCAAGATTTTTCAATGAAACTTTTAACAACTTAATGTAAAAAAATTCAATTCAAAGTAGGAAAGTTTTATTTGTAAGCCTCTAACACCTTAATGTAATGAGCACACAACTTTTATTCTAATCCTAAACTTTCTAGAATTGAAACACTATATAACTCCTTTTGATATTTTATTTGGATTCTTACCTGTTTGCTTGGTTGTGTAACTCTTTTCTCTAGATTTTGAACTTTCTTGTGTTTGCTCATTTGCAGGAAAAAGAACATAGACCGAGGGTAAGAAAGTAGAATTTATTGATTTGACAACAAATTGAAGAAAAGATCACTAGGCGTCATTAGTAAGCTAATACACATTATTTAAAGATTAGTAGGTGTGGCTTTAAAAATAGAAGGCATCACTTTAAGTGACTCAAGCGATATTTAAAAATCACTAGGTGTAACACTTTAATTGATAGGCATGAAAAGTAGTGAAAATTGCATAAGATAAGATATTCAAAGTGGCAATAAACAACTACTAGGCATCAGTTAAGAAATACTAGGTGTGAGAGATCACTGTAAATTATGTCCTAAAGGTCATCACAGGTGGAAAAAGATAACAAATAGGCATTAGTTCTCAAGTCACAGGCATTGCTTTACACTCCTAGGAGTAACACTTTATCCCACAGGCATGATAATTTATCTCGCAAGCATAAGAGAGAAATAAAGACGGAATAGAAGGAATCACACAAGTGTGAGTTAACTTCTTATAAACATCATCAAAATAGCCATAGGCATCAGTAGATCCTTCATAGGTGTCATTTCTCCTATTTCTGCACAAATCCATGGAAAAGTGAAGACAAAGACACACAAAATTTGATAAAAATGTTAGATATGAGGCTCAAGGCCCCATGGTGGGCGCCATTTGTGTGTGAATTTTTTACACCTTTATGAAATTAGGATTATCAATTACAACTCTATGAAAATACAATGCAAATTTAAACTAAGAATTGAAATTAACATCCATGACATCTCATGGTTCTCTATCTAGATTTGGTAAGTAGAGCTCTCAGCTTATTCCCTACTAGTGACACACCTAGAATGAGAAAATATGATAGTACAATGCTTAATCTAGCTCACAATTCTCCATTATGACAAAGATAAATGAAAATGATAATGATAAATGCTCTCAATTGCTCATAAATTGCCTATAATGGTGATGATTTGCTCTTGAATTCTCTAATTGATCTTTATGCTCTCAAAATGCCTCTTATTTATAGTAAATTCCCAAGGGTAGGGGGTAGAGTGAACTAATCATGATTTAGCCTTGGTTGAGTCAAAAAATTTGAATTGTTTTTAAATGGGGGGACAATTTAAATGGTTGTCTCAAAGCTTTGGACAAAAATAAAAATTTGAGTGGTTAAGATTCAAAGTTGAAATGTGTGATTGAGATTCAACTATTTTGAGTGATCCATGTGCTTTGTGTTCTCAATTTTCATTGGTTCCTCTCATCTTTATTGAAAGATATTAGGATTAATTAAATTCCATCAATTAATTAAATTAGCCATGTAAGGGAATAGGTTCACTTTGATTTGTTGATTTAAAACTATATAATTAATTAATTAAAATCAATTATATAGTGTATTTTGATCCCTTTAAGCTTGTATTTATTTATTTGATGTCATGATTTGATTTTTCCTTTGATTTAATTATTTTGTCCAACTTTGATTAATAAGTGTCCATTTTGATTTGATCCTTTTCTATGAGAATTAGAGCATTCTATTGATTTTAAGCAATTTTGATGATTTTAAACACTTTTTCCATTTTTCGATGTCTACACAAACTAGAGATGAGAATCTCTTTCCCTACAAACATCTAGTTGATGATTTGAAGAAATACTTTGTATTCATCACTTTTCAACAGCTACCACATGTAGAGAATAGAGTAGTTTATGTCATGGCTATCTTAGCCTCCATGTTGCATCTTGAAGAGCACCAATTCCGCTATAATTTCCTTGTGGAAGAACTCCCATTTCTTTCCTATGACATTCTTTATTTCCAGATTGTTTTCTCCATCATTTCTTCTAATACCTCTTGCTATAGCCAATTCTATCACTACCTTTGACATCAAACCATTCTTGAAGGGATATGAAAAAATGAAAAAGAAACCTTATAAGAAGTGCATCATGGTATTTACTCATCACTAATGAATTGTTTAAGATAAGTCTAGATGGTACCCTCCTTAGGTGTCTAGAACATGAGAAATCTGACAAAGAATTAAGAGAAGTCCATGAGGGTATTTGTGGATCTCGCTCAAATGGTCTTTCCCTAGCTAAGAAACCCTTAATAGAAAAAAACTTCTAGTCTACCAGGGAAAATGATTTTGTTCAATTTTCCAAGACCTATCAAAAATGTCAGTTCCATGGGAATCTAATCCACGCTCCTGCTTGAAACTCGCTACCCTTTATCACTCACTAGCCATTTTAACAATGGGATTTTGACCTTGCAGGATAGATCCATACTTCATCTTCTAACGCCCACAAGTTCATCATTACAACTACTGAGTATTTTACCAAATGGTTTATAGTTGTTGCTCTCATCCATGCTATAGGAAAGAAGATAGATATGTTTATCCTCAACTACATCATCTAAAAATATGAGATTCCATCCTCAATCATCACTGACAATGGAGGACAATTCAAAAATAGTGACATTGATGAGCTCTACGATAAATTTCATATCACACACCATTCCTCCTCAATCTACTATCCTTAGGGGAATGGATAGGCAGAGGCTTCAAATAAAATGATCCTAAAAATCCAACATGAAATAGTCAACAAACTAGGATGATATTGGCACCTACAAATCAAATCATCTCTATGGGCTTATAGAACAAGCATCAAAATACCTACATGGGATACACCATTTTTTATGGTCTATGGTTCTAAAACTATCCTACCAATCGAAGTCAAGATACCTTCACTTAGGGTATAATACATGGGCTTATCATTGATGATGACTGTAGACTATGATTTTAAACCTATTACCTGTCTTGAAAGGCTAAAACATTCAAACATTAGACTAATCTAACATGTTCATGAACTAAAAACAACTTAAGACATGAAAAAAAAACCAAAGCCACCTCAAAATAGTTGCCAAAACAAGTGCTAAAGAGCACTATTTGATTTGCTTCAATTAGAGGGATGTGGATGTGCTCTCTAAGCACTTGGAGCTTGCTTCTAATGCATACTAAGGATGATGGATATGATGCATAAATGCTAAGAAAAGCTTGAAAGAAACTAGTTCATTCTATTATTTCTAAGCTAAGATGAGTTAATAAAACATGAAATCTAACAATTAGTATCAAAAGCTTTAAGATGTAGGATGAATTTAACATGATAACAATGCATAAAGATGAGAGCTAAATTAATAATTTGCTCTTAAAAGGAGGAATATTTATAGGATTTGGGAAAGACTTGGGTTAGGAGGTTGAGTCAAGTTTAGAGGTAAGGTTAGTGGTTGAATTTGGGTCAAAGATAAGGATTGACTTCTTCTAGAAGAGTCTAGGCTTTGGATGAGGATGAAGATTTTCTAGAGGAGTCTAGGCTTTGGATGAGGATGAAGACTTTCTAGAAGAGTCTAGGACTTTCTAGGAATTTAGGAAATACATAAAGGTTTATTTATTTCAAAAGGTTTTAGGTTTTGAGGATATTTATTAAAATATTTTTAATAAACATGAGGATTTAATATTTAATCTTAATTAAATATTTTTGAGTTGGGATTACGGTTAGGAAATGATGGAATTAGTCTTTAATCAATATTAAAGAGGGATTAGAATATTTTGGAAGAGATTAGTGGTTTTAAGGAAATTGGCCAGGTTTTCGGCAAAAAATAAATAAATTATTTATTTTGAGATTTTTGGTCAATTTATTAGTTAAATAATTAATAAATAGGGGAATGATGTTTAAATAAGATTTAAACATTTTTGGGAGGGATTCTTTAATTAAATATTTTTAATTAAGATAAAGGAATTTAATGGCATAAAAATATATTAATTAATTAACAAATGATGATGTCATCAAGGGTTTAGACTAAAAAAGGTAGGAATCACCTTTTAATCAGGATTAGAGTGAGATTAGGAAATTCTAGAAGAGGTTAAGGATTTCTAGAAGATTTCCAAGGTTTTAGGATTTAAATAAATAATTATTTATTTAAATGATTTTTTGGTCAATTTATTAATTAAATAATTAATAAATAAGGAAATAATGTTTAAATGAGATTTAAACATTTCTAGAAGGGGTTTCTTAATTAAATATTTTTAATTAAAATAAAGGGATTTAATGGCATAAAAATATATTAATTAATTAACAAATGATGATGTCATCAGGGGTTTTTCAAAAAATAAAAATATTTTATTTTCTAATGGATTTTTAGGTGTCTAGATTTTGCCCCTCTTTGATACGATGCCACAAGTGGCGTGGCGTCAAAGACAAGAAAATAAGATGCTCCAGGCTAGAATTTAGAGGAATAAGGGGTTGTGCCCCCTCGAGAAAATAACACAAAGAGTAAACATTGTGGAATTTTCTCGAAAGATTACAAGGAAGAAAAGAAGGAAGAAGGGGAGATAAACAACTAGACTTCCAAGAGAAAAGATGCATGAGTGCAATATGAGATGGAATGCAAAATGAAGGATGCAACTACATGAAGATGCAAGATGCAAAATTAATCTAGATGATGCAGGATGCAGGGGATTTTAGGAGCTCCAAGTGCAAATGTGGAGAGCACAACCTAGTTTGGTATAGCAATACTAGAGATCTACCAAGGATACTAGGATCATGAGGCCTTGTCACTAGCGTTGCATAGGACTGATGCTAAAAAGACACGCAGGGTGGCCCCAACATCACACATGATCCCAAAAGAGGAGGCCTGGTAGAAACGATGCTAGAGAAACCACAAGCAAACAAAATTTCTCAAGTGCACCATGTAACCCAGAAGATCACATGTGAACCATGCAAGGGTCACATTCGACTGACTCACAGGTAGAATCAAAAGATCAAAAGACCTGGCCCCAGATTGTTCGCATTCACAGCGCACCATGATATAAAGGATCATGGTGACTTTAAGTAGAGAAATAATGAGAAGCCGTAAAAGATTAACAAGATCCAAAGGACAAAATCCAAGACCAAAATGAGAACTCCAAAAAGACATCCTTTGCCAAGGAGAGAGAATTGATTTGACTAAGTTGATTGATGGTGGGAAGATTGGTCAGAACGTGTGGAAGGATACATCGACATGGGCCTGGTGTGATTGGTGGAAGATTAGGTCTGACATGAGGAAGGATACATCCTCAAGGACCCATTGATTGATGAGAGAATGAGTGTTGTTGTTCACTGGCAAATGATGAAGTCAAAGAATAAGCGTTGTGATCAATAATAGTCGACAAGTGATGTTGTTGAAGTACAAGGCAGGGTGGGACAATGTGTTCTGATCAAATGCTATCATAGGACTGACAAGGACTATGTACAACAAGAGGGGATGATATGTACAATAGATAGGAAAAGATATACAACTGATATATACAGAAGCTCAGGATTTGGGATAGGAAGATCTCGCTATACAGGATAGGGTACATGATAGGATTACACTATACAAGATATAGTACATGAGATGTGCAAGATGTGGTACAAGGTATGGTACAAAATATGGTGAGGCTAGATGACAGATTTTCTTGAGGATTATGAAAAAGGAATGTTGAGGGATGGTGGTGGGGATGGGAATGGTAGATAAAAGATTGAGATGTTGGAATGAGGGGGATGGGAGTTTGATAGATAATGACTTGGTTCACTATGTATGGTGCTTGTTTGCCAGGTTTTCACCAACATACTTGTCCAAGGTGCTTGAATTGCCAAGTTTTCACCACTGGATGAATGATGTTTCTTTGCTTTTTCATTTTGTTTTTTTTGCTTTTTTTTTGTATTTTTCTTCTTTTTCCAATTTTTATGGATTTTCTAAATATGTAGGATCTGGTTCAAGCATAGAACCTCTTTAGATGGATGATGTTGATTGGATCATTCAAAGGCTCACCTTCTGGTGTAGATAGTTGATAGGCTCCAAAGCCAAAGCATGTTGTGACAACATAGGGGTCCAACTAAGTAGGCTCAAACTTGCCTTTCTTTTCTCTATGTGCTTGGACCTTCTAATTTTCCTTTAGGACCATGTCGCCAACTTGGAACTATCTAGGATGGACCTTCTTGTTATAACCCCTTTTGAGTCCATTTTGGTATGCAACCAGGTGATCATATGCTTGTTGTAGATCTTTTCATCTAATAGGTCTAGCTGTGTGAGACGTGCCATGAGATAGTCCTCATCAGTGGTATAGTTCTTCATGGAGACTCGCAATGATGGGAGCTCAATCTCGATTGGCAAAATGGCTTCAGCACCATATACAAGGGAATATGGGGTGGTGCCTGTGGGAGTGCGATAAGAAGTATGGTAGGCCCAAAGGGAAAGATTTATCTGGAGGTGCCAGTCATGACCAGAATCATTGACAACCTTCTTGAGGATTTTCAAGATAGTTTTGTTGGTTGCCTCAGCTTGGCCATTTCCTTGAGGGAAATATGGACTAGAGAAACGGTGATGGATGCAGAGTCTGGCACATAGATCATCCACATGTTGGTTTTCAAAAGGTGTGCCGTGGTCTGTGAAAATGGTAGATGGTATTCTGAAGTGGCAGATGATGTGGTAAAGGATGAACATGGATATTTGGATGCTAGTAATTAGGGTGAGTGGAATCACTTCAACCCATTTGGTAAAGTACTTTGTGGCAGTTATTATGTACTTGTGTCCATCCAAGGAGAGTGGAGTGATTAAGCTGACAAGATCAAAGCCCCAACATGAAAAAGGCCAAGGTGGCACAATCGGTTGTAAGTCTTGCGCTGGCACATGTATCAAATTGGCATGCTACTGACACGGTAGACATTTCCTAAAAAACTCACAAGCATCATGCTCCATGGTTGGCCAATAATACCCAACTCTAGGCAACTACTTTGCTAGAACCATGCCACTTGTGTGGGCACCATAAATTCCAGCGTGGACCTCTTGTAAAGCCAGGATAGCCTCGTTTGAATCTAAACATCTAGAGAGAATATTGTGATATCCCCGATGATAAAGGGTGTTGGCTACAAGGGTGTAGCAAGAAGCTCTGTGAATAATGTTTTGGCATTGGTTATTGGTGAGATGGGGGGATATGATACCATTCTTTAGATATGCATGGATGTCATGGTACCATGGGGACTGAGGACCAACCAAGACACACACCATTTCTGCATTGGCATTCTCATAAGCTGGTGTATCTAGCTGCTTGACTAGGAATTCATACTATGATGCATCGCATGGGATCTCTAGCAAGGATCTGATGGTTGCCATTGTGTTAGCTACTTTACTTTG
The DNA here is from genome assembly GCA_027943335.1 of Chamaecyparis obtusa. Lineage (NCBI taxonomy): Eukaryota > Viridiplantae > Streptophyta > Pinopsida > Cupressales > Cupressaceae > Chamaecyparis > Chamaecyparis obtusa. Next base: position 24,643 of record BSBK01011970.1, on the reverse strand, counting down.
AAGTTATGGTATTTGCATGAACTATAGAGTTAGGAAATGCTCTTTCAGTCTATCCACCAATTCTTTGTAGGGTAGCAACTTGTCATCCTTTATCTGATATTCATCGAGGATTTGCTTAATAATTAGCTGTGAATCTCCAAACACTTGCAGTTCTGTGATATTCCACTGAATGGCTATTTTGAGACCTGATATGAGTGCCTCATATTTTGCAATGTTGTTGGTACATGGGAATCCCAATTTGAATGATTTTGGAATGTAGTCATCTTGAGGTGTGATGAATAGGATTCTTGTCCCTGATCCATGTGATGTATAAGAGCCATCAAAGTATAGCTTCCACATGGGATGTTCTTCGATCATACATAGGTGGTCATCAAGGAATTCCATGATTAGTGGGTAGGCATCCACTAATGGTTCCTCTACTAGCTAATCAGCAATTACCTACCCCTTAATTTCTTTTTGATCCATGTACTGTATGTCAAACTCACTGAGTAACATGACCCATTTTTCCATACGGCCTGTGAGAGTTGTCCTTGATAGCAGGTATTTGAGTGGGTCCACCTTTGAAATGAGCCTAATTGTGTGGTTGACCATATAATGTCTAAGCTTTTGAGTGGCAAAGACCACTGCAAGGCATGCTTTATCCATGGGTGTATAATTAAGTTCATAGCCAACTAGAGTTTGACTAATATAGTAGATAGCCCTTTCTTTGTTTTCATCATCATGCTATGCTACAAGTGCCCCCAGTGCTGTTGTGGTCATTGAGATGTAGAGTATGAGAGGGTGTCTTGAAATTGGTGGTACAAGGATTAGAGAGTTGGCTAGATACTCCTTGAGCATATCAAAGCTTTTCTAATAGATGGGATCCCATTTGAAGGTTGTGTCTTTGCACAAGAGATGCGTGAAAGGTTGGCACTTGTCTGCCAGTTGAGAGATGAACCGACGCACTGACTGAAGCTTTCCTTGTAGATTTCTAAGCCGTTTGAGTGTTCTTGGTGGAGGCATTTATGTTATTACTTTTACCTTCTTGGGGTCAATCTCTATGCCTCGTTGTGAAATGATAAAGCCTAGAAGTTTTCCAGATGTAACACCAAAGACACATTTCTTTGGATTGAGCTTTAAGCCATAGTGATACAAGTGATCGAACACACTCTCAAGAATGTCCAGGTGTTCATGGCATGTTTTGGACTTTGCAAGAATATCATCCACATAGTCTTCTAGGGTTTTGTGGATCATGTCATGGAAGATTGATGTCATTGCTCTCTAATATGTGGCTCCTGCATTCTTTAGCCCAAATGGCATCATGTTATAGTAGAAAGTACCCCATGGAGTGGTGAATGCTATCTTGTGTTGATCTTCTTCTGCTATATAAATATGATTATATCCTAAGAAGCCATCCATAAGTGACAACATTTCATGGCCTGTTGTAAGATCTATGATCATGTCTATGTTAGGTAGCGAGAAATCATCTTTAGGACATGCCTTGTTCAGGTCCCTAAAATCTGTACAAATTCTGATGTCACTGGAAGGCTTTGTGATAGGCACCATGTTGGAGATCCAATCTAAGTAACCTATAGCTCTTATAATCTTTGCATCCAGGAGTTTTTCTAGTTCTGATTTTACCAATAGAGCTACTTTGGGATGCATTTTGCGCAGCTTCTACTTTACTGGCTTAACATTAGGGTCCACTACTAGATGATGAACAACAAGTTTAGGATCAAGCCCGGGCATGTGTGCATATGACCATGCAAAGTTCCTAGTAGCTTCATGAAGTAATGTAGTGAAAGCCATTTCTTTACCTTCTATTAAAGATGCTGCAATGTAGGTGATTCTGGGACACTCTTCTATACCCAAGTTGATTGGATTGGTTTCCTCGATGATGATTGGTGACTGCTCAGGTCTGTAATCCCATATAAGATGAAGAGGCAAGTCTTCATCTTCTAGCACTTGAATTGCCAAGTTTTCACTAGAAGATACACTCTTTATTTTTACTATTTTTGAATCAGAATGTGCCCCAGAAGGGTTTTCACATAAGGAATCATGTTTTACTCTTTCTATTTCTCTTTTGCAGCTAAAGCTTGCCTCCTCCCCAAAGTATCCTTCTAGGTCAAGATTATAGATGTGAGTTGACTCTGAATTTTGATCCACTGCCTAGCATGATGCCCCCATGAATTCTAGGAGTGCTTCCATGCTTTGGAACTCATCGATGTGTGTGACGCTTGGTTGGTCCCATTCTATGAGTTCAAGGTGGGTGAGGGGAAGTTCTATGAGATTTATGGTGAGTTGTTGGAGGACAAAAGTCCCCAGAAGGGTATCATCATCAAAGATATCATCATAGGATCTAATTTCTTTCTCTTCAGGGATGTCTTCGAGCTCTACAAGGTCATCCTAGATATTCAAGAAGGGAATGCTAGTTATGTTGGTGCCCCCAATTGCGGTATTGGGCCCTTGTATATGTAGGTGAGGGATATTAAATCCAAGACCCTGATGTTTAGGATTCTTTGACGCTGTGACGGGATGTTGGCTGCTGCCTTCTTGTGGTCCTAGACCACTGCCTTGATAGTTCCATTATTCAGTGGTATACTTGTGTTGTTTCAAATATTTATTTTTGAAATAGCCAAGAAGTTGAGTGTCAGGTGGTGGGGGATCTTTATACAACCACCTATTGATGTCAGGATCCAGCTCTTGACTGTTTATGTTTCCATGGGATTTGAAAGTCATAGATCCTATTCACTTGATTTCATGAAGCTCTTCAATAGGCTTGCTTTGGTGACTCGGGCGCCCTTGGGTATGTGGGTCAAGTGGGAGGGCCCCTATGGAAAATGCATCATGTAGGTTGTATTCACCATAGCCCTGGTTATTGATCTTGACAGAAGAGAGGGTGGAGGTGAGAATAGTCTTTGGATCGCAATGGGATTAGGATGAGCTGGCAATAGAAGTGCTAATGTCAGTTCTAGGACAGTGAATGGAATGAGGGAATGATGCCTCCGTCACATGATAGTATGCAAAGGGTTGGGGATCAGCATGAATGGTAACCTCAGTGCCTTGATGTGGAAATTTGATGCACTGATGGTAAGTAGATGGTATAGCCTTGATGGAATGAATCCATGGTCAGCCTAGGAGGATGTTAAATGGTAGGTCAAGATCAACAACATGAAAATGGTATCTTGTGTTTCTGGGCCTAGCTAAATAGGCAAAGTAATAGTACCTTAAGAGGTATGCTCCAAGTTGTCATAGGCCTTGATAGTGATTACTTCATGTGATATATCAGCCTCTGTGAACCCAATCTGCTGAATGAATTTTAGAGAGCACAAGTTTAGGGCCGAGCCATTATCTATTAAGACCCGTTTAATGGCAAAGTCTTTGACCATAACAGTGATGCGGAGAGGGAGAGTGTGGTCAGGTGCAACTTCTATTATGTTAGATGGTTTAAAGGATAAAGTAAAAGATGTGGATAGATGCCCCACAAGGTTTTTGAACTGGGTGGTGTTAATGTCTATAGGGACATGTCCTTCTTTGATGGCTCGGTCAAGGATCTCTTGGTGGAGGGGTGGAGTGCGGAGGATATCTAGGATGGAGATTTGGGCTAGTGTGTTCCCAAGATGTTCTATGAGGTTGTACTGTGCATTGTGTGCATTATGTATTGGTCTTGGACTGGCACCAGTGACAGTTATCTGGCCTCTGTAGGTGGTAACAACACATTGACTATCTGCTCCTCTAACATGGATGACGTTGACTGTGGGCTCAACTTGGGTTATACATCCAATAAATTTGTCATAATTGATATGGACAGTAGTGTAGTCCTTGTGGTCAGTGTGATCTTCTTCTTTGCCTTTGCCTTGGTTCTAGGGATGATTGGTATTAGCTTGGTGCTTCCCCATGTTGTGCTATGGGAACACATTTTGGTAGATTTGCAAATTGGCATTTGGCGAGGCTTGAGCAGGTGTATCTACCTGGATCTTCTTTTCATCAATGAGATCTTGGATCTAATTTTTAAGTTTCATACACTTCAGGGTAGTGTGTCCTTTGACATGATGATAATCACAATACTCATGATCGTTATACCATTTAGGTTTTGGAGTATTATCATCGACCTGCTAGATTGGTGGGTATGTAATCAGGTTAGCTTTGGCCATTCGGTGAAAGATGACATCCATAGGTTCACCAAGAGGTGTGAAGACCTTCTTCAGATAGTTCTGAGCTCTGGGTCTATTTTGATTAGGAGTAGTATTGATGGCATTGACCTGATTGTTTTGATTTCCATGATGGCCTTGATGCGCTTGCTGCTAATAATTATACTGATTGTTTTGAGGATGATATTGCTGCATAGGTTGATGATGAGTTTGAGGTTGATGTTGGTATGTAGGAGTTGGTGTAGGACCGGCCACGACAATTTGAACATGTTTGGTATCAGTGGCTCCATCAGTAACAACATTTTTGTTACAATTCCAATAACGGGATTTATCATTGCTGGGTTTGCTTTGGGAATCATTTTTGAAATGTCAGATTGTGCCTTCATCTAGGAGGGCCTTTTCAATACCTATCCCCTTGTTCTTGATATCTTGATAGGTTTGGAGACAATTCATCCTCGTGAAGTGGGATAACTTAGGATGCAAATTATCAATGAAGATTTTGGTCAAATGCTTCTCGGGCAGTTGGTATGATAACCTGGTGGTAAGGTTTTGCCACCTTTGCAAGTATTCAGCTAGGCTTTCTCCCTCTTTTTGTTTGGAGTTACAAAGGTCCAACAAGGTCAACTCATTCTCGATATTGTGGGAATACTGGGCAACAAACTTCTTAGAGAGCTCAGCAAAATTTGTGATGGTCCCACATGGTATTTTATAAAACCACTCAACAGCAGTTCCTCCCAAGCTTTTAGGGAATAGGTGCAAGAGATAATTGTCATTGTAAGCCACTTCTTGGCATGCCATATAGAACTCTTTGATATGGTTAACTGGATATCCTTTTCCTTGGTATTTGTCAAATTTGGGTGTCTCAAAGTTTTTAGGAAAAGGAATAGCTGTGATTGATCGATCAAATGGGTAAGGACACACTTCCTCAAACTTGAAGGTTTTACTCTCTACACCAGTTTGAAGCTCCTTAAGAGCATTCTTCATTGCTTCCCACTCGACATTGATTGGTGTTGGAGTGGGTACTCCCATTTGAAGGGGATCTTGTGGTGCTGGTGAATAAGGGTATTGTGGATTGGGATATTGAGATTGTCCAATGAGATAGGTGGATTAGAGTGGATTTAGGAGTGATGTTTGCTGGGGAGGATATTGTTGATGTGATGCAGGGGTATATTGTGGTGGAGGATATGGGACCGCTTGCTAGTGTTGTGGGATGACATGAATCTATTGCTGCAACTGGTAGGAGGAAGCTTGTTGCTACTAGGGAATGAGAGGAGCTTGTTGCTATGACTAGAGGTATGGTTGCTATGGAGGAGGCTGGTGGAATGATGCAACTTACTGGTAGGATGGCCCTTGCTGAGCTTGGCTTTGTGGTTGGCTGATATAGGTTGGGTGCATTCTCACATTGCTTAAGGGTGGAACTGATGTAGAGAAGCTAGAAGCAAAGGGTGATTGGGTAGGATAACTTGTGGAATGAGAGGAACTTTGCTGATGAGGTGGAGGAACTTGTTGAAAAGCACTAGGTATCGGAAATGGATAGCTTGCAAAGGATGAAGTTGGTAGAGGATGTGATGGTTGCTGTTGCGCTTCCTAGGGGAATGTGGCTTGTTGGTTTGCAAACATGGATGTAGGAGAGTGAGTTGGTATACCAAAGGCTTTCATGTCTTCTTGGGTGAGGCCCCAACAGGAACCGGTGTGTGGTGGGAATTGTGTTGCAGTAGATGTTGGGTAGGTAGACATGATGGCAGTTTGGGACATGAATGGTGGATTCGAAACACCCATGGAAGGCATTCCTGTGGTGAAGGCATTTTGCTGGGCTTGTGTCTGGGTAGATGCTTTCTAAGGGGTGAATAAAGATGCTTGCGTTCCCCATGAAAATGGTGATGTTGATGTGGAAGCTTGCTGAGTATGAAAGGGAAATGATAGCGCTACCCTTGGAATGAATGATGTAGAGGCTTGTTGGGCAAAAGAGGGAAACGATTGCGTTGACCCTGGAAATGATGGTAGGGATGTCAAAGCTTGTGAAGTGAAAGGAAAAGATGATTTCATCCCTCCTAGCATAAAAGATGTGGATGTGGAAGCCTGTGAAGTGAAGGGGAAGGATGATTGCATCCCTCTTGAAATGAAAGGTGTTGCTTGACCCGTGGAAGGTGGTGGAACTGCTTGTGTGAAGGTTTGCATAAGAGGTGGGAGCTGATTTTGTGACAAGAATTGGATTTGTGCAAGAGCTTGGGAAGCCATGGAGGATGATGAAGTACTTGTGATAGGGAATGGAGTATATGATGCTATAGCTTGGGTTACAGGACTTGTGAAGCTTCCTTGCAAAAGAAGGGGAATATTGGAGGTTTCTTGAGATGTTTGCAAGGCTGGATCAGGGAATGGTTGGATGAATGGAGAGTATGCTTGTGCTGGGATTTGGATAGTGCTTATGGGAATATGAGGATGGATATATGGTGCAATGGGACTATGCCTTTGTGTAAAGTTAGTGAACATGCTCTACTGATTTTGGGCCATGTGTGTATTGAATACTGGTGAATTCCTTGGATAATTTCCAAGTGTTTGTATAGCAAGAAGGGCTGAGGGGATATTGGGATCATCCCATGCATTGCTAGTTTGCTAGAGCTGAGGATCATAGGCTACCATCACACTGGTAGAAATGTTGGGATCAGATAAGCTGGTAGTTGGATAGGGATTCATGTTCCTTCATTTTCTAGATCTAGATCTTGTCTCGACAGGCATGGAGATGCAGAAGCTAGATGGATGAAAGATGTTTTCTAAAGACTCTAAAGAATGATGGATGAAAGCTTAAGGAACTTTTAAGGATGATGAATGCAAGTCTAAATGATCCCTAAGGATGGTGGATATCTAGAATACAATGCAAGGATTTGGATCAACTTTAAGATGGTAGTGATGGTGAAGGATTGGTGGAATGCTTTGATTAGGATTGATGATAATGAAGGATCGGTGGAGGATGGTCTGCTTTGGATCAAGATTTGGTGGAAGATTGGTGGGATGCTGATGGAAGATTACTAAGTGTCAACAATGAGCTACTATTTTCCTAATGGAGGATCGGTGATAGGATTTGGTCAACCTAGGATAGACTAATGATCTTTGGTCAACTAGATTTTTATCAATGCAAGCCAATCTCTTGCTCGAGATGATGAGGTTGTGCAAGGACAAGTTGGATTTCCTTTAGACAATGCTATGTCAAAAAGGGGATGATTTCTGATTTTGGATAGTGGATGGGAAAAACTCAAAGGTTTTGAACACTAAGTGTTTTTGGATTTGGGTCTCTGGATTTTGGTGCAAAAAAGATGGTGGGGTTTGATTTGGATGATGGGTGCTGGATTCAAATTAAGGATTTGGGATTCTGATTGGTGGATTGCTGATGGAATGATGGTGAAGGATGAAACTAGGATGAAACTAGGATGGAGGACTATCGAGATAGGTCTTGAGATTTGATGGTAGAATGGGACATGTGGTAGATATAGCTAATCTTCTCTTTTAATATTGGCATAGCGATGGTTCACTCGAAATTAGTAGGCAAACTATTTGACTCTTGCATTATAGCCAATATTATCAAGCTTCTCTTGATACTTTTCTTCTGATTGGGTTGCTTGGACAAAGGATTGATGGCTTTTAAGATTTTCCTTTGCAACTCTTTTCTCTTCATAGGTTTGAGATTTGGGCAATTTAGCTTTTGGATGTTTGATTAGATTGGGCATAACTTGGGGAAATTTTGATAACAAAGCTTTGGGTATTTGATTTCAAGGGTTGCTTCTGCAAGTTGTTCTGAGTATCTCAAACCAGGTTTGTAGATCAGTTTTGATGTTCTCCAATGGCAAAGGACAGATTTCAACAAAGAATTTTAGAAAAACAATCTACACAAGAGACAAAGAAACCTTGTGGGATACAAACAAGGCAATTGACTCTGATTCTAAAAAAGCTTTTGAAAAGTGTATGTTCCAACAAGTGTTTTTCACTGAGTTTTAACTGTCAAACACTTCAAATAGATCTACCTAAGGAAGGTGAGTATCAAAATCCTTGCCCACAGCTTGATACCCCCTAAAAGGGGATACATATGGTGAGTGTCTTAAGGTGATCTGGGAAACCACATGGATCAGTCCTTGCACATTGATTTTGATAGCTTCAGATGTAGATAGGGCAGCCTCTATTTTATCAAGTTTGTATTTGTTTCATGGAGTCCCCCTAATCATTTTGTACGCACATGACTCACTTAAGAGCCTAGTTGACCATGCCAAAATAGTAGGGATTATTCACCTACCCCGGGCTACCATCAACACGCCTCACCTGAGCTTGAGGAGATATAATCGAGAGTTTTCTCAGTGCTTTATTTATATACCGATCAAGAAAGATACCGGTTTGAGGTCATTCTCTGAGGAGGAAGTGCTTTTCTCCCCTGGACAGGCCTCACTAAAAGTAAAACAAGTGAACTTGTCTGAGTTCAAATGTTTTACATTGCTTACTCTAACAAGAATTTTGAAGAAAATGAAAGCTCCTAGATGCACACCAAAAAGAGTTCTTTTTTCCAAATTGAATTAAGTGTGATTGAATTTGAAAAACTTCTGAAGCCACAAGTGTTTAGATTTGAGTTTTTCTTTCTCCAAAAAGTAAATGTTTGAGCGATTGCAAGTTTTTTCTTTGAGCATTCAAGATTGAGATTGGCATGTTGCTTTAGGAACTTTGAAGTGCTTTGTTTTTGGTCCTTAAGTCATTCAAGATTTGATTTTGCATTTGCTTGAACTAAAAAGGAGGGAATATAAATGCTTTGTTCTTTCACCTTTTAATGCACTCAAGAATGTGTTTGATTTTCAAATGGACAATGATGCCTTAGGACTTAAGTTCTTTCCCTTATTTTCACTCAAGATTTGTTTTGACTTTTTCTTTTGATTTTAAGTTCCAAAAAGATAAGTTTCTAATTTAGCTTTGATACATGGATATTTGGAAAAGAAGACATTTAAGATATTTGCAAGAAGATGACAAAAGCTTTTAGGATTGATTTGTGCATGTTTTTTTAGGATTGATTTTTGAATGTTTTTAGACATGAAATGCATGATTTGAAATTTCTTTTTTTCTTTTTCTTTTTTTTAAGCACCAAAATAAAATAAAAAATTTCCTATTTTTGCATGGATGAATCTAAAACCTTGATGTTGCAAGGATGTAATTGTTTTGATTGATTTTTCTTCTTTTTTTTAGAACAAATTTTGCAAATTTTAGTCCTTATCGCATTTAAGAATGATTTGGGGGTTCATTTTAAGCACTAAAACAAGGTGTGTATGATTTTTCTTCCTTATGGATTTTTTTTTTTTGAGAAAATTTGGCCAAGATCCCGCAAGAAGAAGAAGTAGATGGAATAGAAGAAGAATGAAGACAAGAAGAGGAAGAAGAATTCGGAGTGCTCTGTCCACCTATAAGCTTGAAAAATTTGAAAACACTCCAAAACCCATTAGAATGTTTGCAAAGAACCCGTGAAGTGGGTCCCACCGGGTGTGCCAGAATGTAGACTATGATTTTGAAACTTTACCTGTCTTGAAAGGCTGAAACATTCTAACATTAGATTAATCTAACATGTTCATGAACTTAAAACAACTTAAGACATGAAAACAAAACCAAAGCCACCTCAAAATTGTTGCCAAAACAAATGCTAAAAAGCACTGTTTGATTTGCTTCAATTAGAGGGATCTGGATGTGCTCTCTAAGCACTTGGAGCTTGCTTCTAATGCATACTAAGGATGATGGATATGATGCATAAATGCTAAGAAAAGCTTGAAAGAAACTAGTTCATTACATTATTTCTAAGCTAAGATGAGTTAATAAAACATGAAATCTAACAATTAGTATCAAAAGCTTTAAGGTCTAGGATGAATTTAATATGATAACAATGCATAAAGATGAGAGCTAAATTAATTATTTGCTCTTGGAAGAAGGAGTATTTATAGGATTTGGGAAAGGCTTGGGTTAGGAGGTTTAGTCAAGGTTAGAGGTAAGGTTAGGGGTTGAGTTTGGGTCAAAGATAAGGGTTGACTTCTTCTAGAAGAATCTAGGCTTTGGATGAGGATGAAGACTTTCTAGAAGAGTCTAGGCTTTGGATGAGGATGAAGACTTTCTAGAAGAGTCTAGGACTTTCTAGGAATTTAGGAAATAGATAAAGGTTTATTTATTTCAAAAGGTTTTAAGTTTTGAGGATATTTATTAAAATATTTTTAATAAACATGAGGATTTAATATTTAATCTTAATTAAATATTTTTGAGTTGGGATTAGGGTTAGGAAATGATGGAATCAGTCTGTAATCAATATTAAAGAGGGATTAGAAGATTCTGGAAGAGGTTAGTGGTTTTAAGGAAATTGGCTGGGTTTTCGGCAAAAAATAAATAAATTATTTATTTTGAGATTTTTGGTCAATTTATTAATTAAATAATTAATAAATAGGGGAATGATGTTTAAATAAGATTTAAACATTTTTGGGAGGGATTCTTTAATTAAATATTTTTAATTAAGATAAAGAGATTTAATGGCATAAAAATATATTAATTAATTAATTAACAAATGATGATGTCATCAAGGGTTTATCCTAAAAAAGGTAAGAATCCCCTTTTAATCAGGATTGGACTGAGATTAGGAAATTCTAGAAGACGTTAAGGATTTCTAGAAGATTTCCAAGGTTTTAGGATTTAAATAAATAATTATTTATTTAAATGATTTTTTGGTCAATTTACTAATTAAATAATTAATAAATAAGAAAATAATGTTTAAATGAGATTTAAACATTTCTGGAAGGGGTTTCTTAATTAAATATTTTTAATTAAGATTAACGGATTTAATGATATAAAAATATATTAATTAATTAATTAATTAATTAACAAATGATGATGTCATCAGGGGTTTTTCAGAAAATAAAAATATTTTATTTTCTAATGGATTTTTAGGTGTCTACAATGACTATATAATCTCTCGACTTCAAGAGCTAGAGTTACTTGATGAATGCAGAAAAGAAACATTTGACCATTTGAGGGTCTATAAAAAATGAATATCTAGAGGTTACAACAAGAAGGTTCAAAATTGATAATTTTATGTCGGTGATCTCATTTTGAGAGAGAACCCAAAGAATCAACAACATCAAGAATAGAAAGGTAAGTTTGAACCCAACTGGCTGGGTCCTATTGTCATCACGAGAACATTTGGTTCTAGATCTTATCAATTGGCTACTCTAGAAGGTGATGTTCTCAGAGAGACTCTCAACACTCTGCACTTGAAATGATTCTACAACTAGACATTCAACATCCTATATAGAAATCTATGATCCTAAAAAAAATCTAAAAACTATATAAAGTCCAAAAAAAATCCTCATAATTGTAAAAATTCCTAAAAAAATGATCATCTTGATGAAAACCTAAAACAGGTGCCTTGCTGTGTCCACAAAAAAAATTAAATATTAAAAAAATACAAAAAAACCAAAAATAAAAAGAACACAAATCAAAAAAGGAAAAAGTGCCTTGGAGAGAACCTAGATACATGTGCCTTGGTAGCAAAATGAATAATCCCAAGTGGTGAAAACGTAGAAAATGGATTGTGCGGCCCACCTTCAGCGCACATAGTGATCCCGATTTTGAGACTTAGCATTTCATTGTGATTATGTTTTTGGAGATGCTTGGACTCATTCGGTTTACTGTTATGTTATGATGGACTCGTTAGACTTCACATTTTGTTGACTCTGTATGTGGATCCATGATGACTGAATTTGAATTTGACCGTGTTAGATTATATCATTATACGATGTCATGAGAACCTGATAACTAGATTATGGATGATCTTGATTTCATTTGAATAATGCTATTGAATCACAAATTGAATTATGAAAATGGAATTTATTTGATGTGATTATTGAATCCTATATGATTACGTGCAGACAGTTGAATTATGAAATTTCTTTCTGTGTGATTGAATGTTCAATTGAATTGTGTTAGATCATTACTTTTTGTATGATTCCTTGTATGCAATTGAGTTAAGATTAATGTGTGGATATTACATCTTGTATGTTTATATATGATGGTTTTCTTCCTTGAATTACTAATGCGGCATTTAGGTTTTGCAGGTGGAAGGACCATGGAAACATTCAGGGAAACCACATTGAATGCTTGTGCTATCAGTAAAGCCAAGGCCCCATCTATTGAAGAGACCAGGGCCTCATTGTGAAATGTTTTATTTTTGTAACCGTAATGTGAATGTATGTGTAAGATTGTTAAGTGTTGTAATATGTTGGACATACCTTAATTGTGATGTTAATTATGTGAGTGTCACTTGACACTAGAGTTTTTTGATAACTAAGGTATGTCGTGTGATTGGAGTGCGGGAGCAAGTCCTAGAAACTTCCTCGGGGGGGTATTCTAAGTGCATCCTCTTGTCTTAGGACCCCTAAATGAAGTCATACCTTACATTTTCGTGCATAAACTGAACCATGGTTTTTGGAGGGTTAAATGGGACCCTAGGGGGTAGTTTCATGCATTTTTAGGTAGCCCATTCCTTGTACCCAAAGGTTAGGGGTAATTTTAGCATGGGAAAAGCCATATTTTGACCTTTTGTCCCCTCCAATAGTGCCCATTTAATCTTGAACGAATTTGCAACTTGCATCATGGACCCAGAAGTACTTCCTAGGACCATCTTTATGAGGGTTGTGGAGAGTTGGTAGGGGGTCCCTTTTTAGTAGAACTTTTAGAGGGGTTTGGGTTGTTCACCCACTCTCTACCTTTAGAGACCACAAAACTTGGAGAAGGGAAAATCTAAGGATAGAAGAAGGAAAAGGCTCAAAACTTCATCATTTTGCATTGGATCATAGGTTGGAGGATCTTGCTCTTCATCTCTCTCATTTTGTTGTAGATGAATCTTGTAGTTGTAATTTTTTTGTTAAGTGTTTTAGCTCCCCATGGTTGGTCATGGTGAGAGCATGAAATGGTATTTGTGTTTTCTTTTGTGATATGATTTTGGGTTGTTTACTCTTGGCTCAATCACCCTTGGGAGGGAAGAGCAACCAAGAGGGGGTGTGGGGATGGGGGTAACTCTATGTGCAGAGTCTCCTCCATGTGTGGGGAAGGATGAGCTTGGGTGTGTTGTCCCCAAGTAGCCTTTGCATTTTTAGCCCAAGGGGCATTTTTGGGGGGCATAAGGAGGGATTTGGCCTTGTGTGCCATTGATATGAGATAAATTGTTATTGTGGTCCATGTGTGGCCCTTGACATTGTTATTGTGGTCCATTTGTGGCCCTTGATATCATTTATTGTGGTCCATGTGTGGCCTTATTATGGCATTGGCTTCTCCATGAGTTTTCCCACTCTCACCCTATTAAAGGATCGGATTCGATCCTATGTTTTATCCTTGAGGGAATTTGGGATCTCTTTGTTTGATTTCATGTGAGTGCTTGAGTTTGTGTATGTATCCTATTCTTTGTGGTTTCCCCAAGCTCGGGGGTGGCCTCATGAAAGGCCTAGGATGGGAGGTGAGCTTCCCATGGCCGTTTCCCTATGCCTTGTTTATATTTGCAGATTTGTGGAAGCTCAAAGAGGAGCTATCATGGAGGTTTTCATCTTTTGGGTGGTTGTGAGAAGACAACCCGTTCATTCCTTTTTGTAACCTCTCTTTGCATTTGGACTTCTATTGATGTAAAAGAGTTAATGTAATGTTTTTTTACTTGGAGCTATTGTGAAGATGAAATAGATGAGAGACTGTCATTCCTTGATCTTTCATTGTATGGTATTATCCTTTGCAATGCTCTATTGTAACTATGAAGATGTAACTGTATTTGATGTATTTGTGTATGTATTGAAATGGATTCCTTAATGTTTATGATGAATTCTTGCATACGTTATAAAATATATATCTCTCTCTCTCTCTCTCTATAGTTGAAATTACTCTTTCTTTGCAAATGAGTTATCAACATTGATAGATTTTAATATTGTAACAAATCCATTATGATTCTAGATTTGGGTTGATATAAGAATATTGTAGTTCCTACAAGATGATTTAATTTTCATGATCATTGATAATAATCTCTATATATGATTCATATCTCACTTTTAGTCCTTTCAATTGTAATGAAACATCTATGAAGGAATGAACAAAATAGTTATTTTGTTGATATCTCTATTGATTTGCAATCAAACCATATTTAATCCTTAATAATACACTATCAATTTTAAGACTATAGACTTCCTAATGCAATAAGGAAACTAATAAATGATAATGCTATTCTACTCATTACTATGAAGGAAATTGATAATGTTCTCATACATAGGAGAATTCATTTTCAAAAAAAGGTTGGCTTTCAACTCTCTGGAAATTGTATGGGAAAAGAATTCCCATACAATCTCTTACCACAGTCATTTTATAATATTAATCTCGCCACCTCAATATGTAATAAACAAATAGAATAACATGCTATTATTTCCCCCATACCTTATTTAATATCCTCCCCAATATATGGCGCATGCGTAGGGATGACAAGTCTTTGTAAAGTTTGAAACCAATTTCATTGGACAGGAAATTGTCCTTTTGCTGTCATCTCTTACCTTTTACTAAATGCTCTTACTTTTTAGTCTCCAAAACCTACGCATGCATTTGCTAGCCCATGCCTAGCAATTAATTTAAAATGTGAATGGAGCTTCCCTTGGACAAGAGTAAGTGGTGGGACCCACTTCCCACTTACTCCCCATGCCTCTCCTCTTTCCAAGCGCAAGTTTGGGCACAGGCTTTTGGGGAAGTTTGAAAATTTGAAATAAATTTCCTTCCCTCTCTTAAATTGTGCACCCCTCCCTTGTCCTTTGTGATGGTAAGTGGAGTGAAGGGAAAATTTGATAGTTTCTAGGGTGCTAAGAGTAGGGAGATAGGCTAGTTGACTTGGTGGGATGTTTAGTTTAGTGAGTAGGTTAGTATTTAGATGAGTTAGTTTAGGTTGTTAGTTAATTTTTTTTTTATGAGATTAATGTCTTCTTGATATTAGTAGTTGGTCATTTTATTTTTTTGCAATGTTTAAATTATTTATTTTGTTATTATTTATGGTACCATGTGCTAATGTTATAGCATGTATATGATATTAATTGATATATTATAGTATATTAACTCATTAATAATTATATTAATTAATTAATATATTATAATTATTAATTGATTTCATATATATTATTTAATTATAATCTTTGAATATATATTATTAATTAATGTTTTTTTTTTCTTTAAATTTCTTTTTTAATAGTTAATAAGTTCATTAATCAATTGATATGTTGTGATTATTAATTGGTATATATTCATTTTGCAACGAATATTGGTGTAAATGATTATTAAATTTTATATTCAATATTTTCATAAACTGACAATCTAATTATAATAATCAAAATTGGACTTATGGAAAATGGGTAATCTATATATATAATAACGTTATTAAATAAACATTCAACTCCTCTTAGATAACCTATAAACTTTATAGATCGATGATCTACGATATTGATCGAGAAGGTGGTCAACGATCTTCTTCGATTATATTGGTATCATCTAGCATCCTATGGATATTAAAACAACATTGTTGAGGTTGATCACCTAAATCTTTTGTGACCTTGTCATTGACTCCTCTTACCCACATCTTAAGCGTGGAACTTTTAACCCTTTAAAAAAAAATTTGTTGGTTTTGTTTTGACCCAAACTTTTGGGCATCACATAGATGTCATTTGTAATCAACGTTTCATTTATCAATGCATGTCTGAGCTCTTGTGCTTCCATCAGTCTCCCTACATCCATCTTGCTTTCCTAATCCTTGTGTCATCATGGGATGGAACTAGTCTTATCCTTGTCCTCAGTTCTTGTTTGTCATTTGGAGAAAATCGCATGCCTATTTGAGCTGTCAGTACTTTATCACTTGATCGATCTTTTGAGCTTAACCTGAGTTAGTTTATAGGTCCTTCCCAATGGGAAATTTATCATTGATACTACTTTGTGTTTCTCAACAACACAATCCTATAGTGTTTCTTAGCATTACCACTGAACAACACTCTATTTTTCAACACATATCAAATCTTGCACTATCCACTACGCACTTGCACTTTGACACTAGCACCAAGGTTCTCCTCAACACTCAACACAACTTACACCCTAGGAAATTAAAAAAGACTGAGATATGTTGAACTATTTTCTTGTGTGTTATTTGTTATTATTGATTTTTTCTTGCTATGTCTTCTAAGGTCGCTCGATGATGTCTACTTGACTAGAGATTCATGACTGAGTATTTTACCAAATGGGTTGAAGATGTTCCTCTCATCCATGCAATAGGAAAGAAGATAGCTATGTTTATCCTCAACTACATAATTTTTAGACACATGATTCCATCCTTGATTGTCATGAAAAATGGAGGATAGTTCAAAATAGTGACATTAATGATGTCATGCCTGACCTTATTCTCTTCTATTTTTCTTAGTTGTTCATTTGTTGCCTTTGACAATAGTTTTGTGTTGTGATGTGTTAACTCTAAATAATGTTCTGTTGTGAGCAGTCAAGTTAGTTTTTGTGTTTGAGAGATACTTTGTTATGAATACTGCTTATATATTTCCGTAGGAATGTTTTGGGATTTTAGTGATCAGTTGTAGTTGTGGTATTGGTTCTGATATACATGATTTGTTTTCAGAACTGCTACAGGTCTTGATAATTATGAGTGTCACTACATATTTTAATGCAGGAATTGTTTTACAGGATTTCTAACTATTGCTATGATTACGAAAAATTTGATTTGGATAATGTCTTATGGATCTGGCATAAATATATGTGTTAGTATTTCAATTTTTATTTATTTCAGTAATAATATTTGTAATTTGAGCATGTTGCTTGTGTGGAGGCCTATAAAGCTCATATATATATATATATATATGTGTGTGTGTGTGTGTGTGTGTGTGTGTGTGTGTGTGTTTGTATAAATACTAAGCTTTTATAATGGTCTTTTATCTGTGAGGAAATTATTTCTTACCTAGTAATATATATATATATATATATATATATATATATATATATATATATATATATATATATATATATATATATATATATATATATATATATATATATATATATATATGATCTATGATTTGTGTATTAAGTTGTGGAAATATATGAATATATGTGTGAATAATTATTCACCCATATATCCATATGTAATAAGTGGGTTTTTTTGATAGTTTTAACTACACATTTATTCTCATAAATTATTTGTTTGAGGTAATTGTTCCTCTGAGCATCGAAAGTGATTGTTATTATTTAGTAAAACCAGTTTACCCGCGGCTAAAGTTGAAGCAGGGTATTAACTGGGTAACGTGGCATCGTGAGGCAATATGTGAGATGTGTTGTTAATGTTCGGTACCATGCATTTAATTCTGGTATTAGTGATGATATTTCTTTTGGCTATGAACGCGCCAGCACAGAGGTTTCTGTTCAAGAAATTAAAAGAGTACTATGGTATCATTAACTCTGTTTATTCAGTCTTGAACTTTGCCACCAATGTTGTATTGAGCATCTAGAAATTGGGCATCTCTTTCTTTGTTTGTTGGTAATGGCAGGTTTCTCAGCTCATGGCCGACTGAACCGTGCCTTCCAGGGATTCTTTCTTGCCCCTTTAGCATTAAGTTTCCTATTTGTTTGAGCAGCTCAGGAAAACACCATTGGTTTTGTTTACTTTGTCAGGAAGAGTTTGGGAGATTTCTCAGATGTTATTTCTGATTGCATTAGGCAGGAAGGCATCTGTTGTGTTTTAGTCAACTATGTGAGTTCAGGCATTAGACTCAAACTGGTTGAAGGGCTTGCAATTGGTGTGATTGGGCTTTGCTTCGACACTCTGCCTTTAAAAGGTCAGGGCCAGCATCTAACCCTCTTTCTCTTTGTTGTATGCATTCTCTGTGCATGAACAATGTTTGTTGATGTTTCTTGGTGAATATTACTTTGCATGTGGTATACTGCTTCTGAAGTAGAAAGAGTAAATGAAGTGTTAAAACTGAGAGCAAGCATAGTTCAAACATGGGCTCTTGTATTTTTATCTGGTTGAGCATTCATTTGATATTTGTTTAAGTGTTATGTAAATATGCGAATGAACTTGAAATGTGGTAATATTTTCGATTAGATTCATTTGTATAAATGTGAGTTAAGTTTTGTTTTCTTGACATTAAGTTTTATTTTTATGTGCGAGTCGACTGAGATAAGGGTATTGTTATTATGAATGATGTCTGCGTTGAGGGTTGTATTCGATCAAGGATTGGAAAATTTATATTTGTATTAAGGTGATTGTGATAAAAGTTTCAAATGGTTGGGAGTACACCCTATTCATATCAAACTTTTCTTTTATGAAGTTATATGTCGGTAGTAATAACAGTTTTCTTTGAAGTCGAAAACAATTTTAGGCAACCCTTCATAGTTGTTACTTGCAAGCATGAACCAGTGAAGTTATTTTGGTGTCATTATAAACTGTTTGGGGGTTTCAAATAGGTTTATGCTATGTGTTGTTTTAGCAGAATGTACCAATACCCAAATAATGATTATTGCTCTGGGTAGTCCTTTCATTGTCATTTCTATGGAGAATATTTAAACCCAAGTGTTGTTATGGTGAAAGGGTATGATATTTCGGGTTTGCGGCAAGAAGCTATTACAGTTGTTAAACAGTCGTTGGTCTTTGGTGTAATAAATGAAAACTTCACATTAGTTCTATGAATTTCATTTTGATGAAATAATAATGTTAGCTTATCATAGGGCCGAACCATTTTTTGAATTGGTGTAACAGTGTCTCAACATTGTGCAGAACTGTGTCTATGTTAAACTCTCTATTTTATCGTGGGTCGTATTACATCATATTCGATATTGTTTTAAAGGGGAATTGGTTATGATGTTTTAGGAGATTATTTTGTAAGTGTATTATTGAATTTAAAAGACAGTGTGGAACATAGTTGGGCTCATTGGAACTGTTCATGTATTTTAATTGATTGGTACATTAAACAGAGCAATTAATATTAGTGGCTTATTGATTCGATTCTTTTGGTTTCTGGCTATGTTTTAAATTCATAATTATGTATAAATTATTTGATCTATTCACATGATTGTAATGCTATTTATGTCGATTTATATTGGTGGAAGAAAATTTCTGAATTGGTGTACTTTGGAATTATGACTGTGTTAGTAGGAATTGTAATTGTTAGTGATAAGATAGCATTCATTCTTGTCAAAATGTTACGTTGGATTGTTTAATGGAATAGTGAACCTGAATATATGATTTGCTGTTAGAATCCTTATGAGAAGATTTGTTGGGCATTTGACTACGTTCCAGGTTAAATGTTCGTAGTAGTAGTCTAATGGTGCTATGTGCACAGAACATTGGATTACAATACACTAACATTTAAGCTGGGAATTAGTCAAATGGGTGACAAATGAATTACATGTTGTGTGGCATAAGTTTTTGATGCATTAGAAATGTTGAAACTAGAATCTTTCTTTAACTCTGCTATTGTGATAGCTGAATGGAAAATAATTATGAAATGGAATTGAAGATACAGTGTATATCTCAGAACTGTTCCATTTCCAGATGTGTTTAAATATGTGATTGGTTCTATTACTTAGACATGTCTGGATACTTCAGTTAGAACTGTGCCTGTTGAGAATTCAGATGATGAACACATATTGAGATGGCTGAAATTAAGAAACCAATTCAGTGGACAAGTGATAACCTTTAAAATTAACTGGGTTGGGTTTTAACTTTAATAAGATAATTGGCCTCCCCTATGTCTATAATTTGCATGATCTAGAACAGAGTATGGGGCTTGAGGTACTGTTATGTTTCTAAACTGTTATAACAGTTAGCTGTGAGCGTTGTTATGTTTCTTAATGGGTTAAACAGATTAACTTCCACTGTAAGATACATCATGAGCACAACCATGGGTGCAGAAGCATGATTCTTCAGTGATAAATCATCTCGGTATATATGTGCATCATCATTCTGAATTCTTATTGCGAATTTACTTACATTTTATCATATCGATATGTTTTATCCATGTGATTGTTAAATGTTTCACTTGCTTAAGGTTACTTGATGTATTGATCATTATGGTACTAACACTGCTACAGGTGTCTCATAGAGGTTTCTTATGTATATATATGCTGAGCCCTATTGTCTATTTTTGTGCTTGTGTTAATGTTTTGCAGATTCTTGGTTGTGAAGGATCAATCTGTTAATGGCAAGCAGTTTGGACTATTTACTTGATTGTATTGAGCTTTTAAGATAACTATCCATTATGATGTACATTTTTGTTGTACGGAACAACCTTTGTATTATAATGAAGATCACAATGTATGTTGATGATGTAGCATTTGAGATTGTTGTAAAAGTGTCCCAAGGACATTTAGTTTTGTAACTTGTTATAGACTTTTAATTAATAAAAAAAAATTAAAAAAATTCGTTGTGTATTTTCTTTTAGCACTATGATTTTATATTGTGGTGTTACAAATGAGCTCTATGATAGATTTCATATTACACACGATTCCTCCTCAATCTACTATCCTCAGGGGAAAAATGATCCTAAAATTACACAAGAAGAGGCTTAAGATAAAATGATCCTAAAATTCCTACATAGAAAAATCAACAAATAAGGATGGGATTGACACCTATAAATGAATCTGTCTCTATGGGCTTATAGAACAAGCATCAGAACACTTATAGGGGCTACAACATTTTCATTTGTCTAGGGTTTTGAAGCTATCCTACCAATCAAAGTCAAGATAACTTAACTTAGGGTATCACTACATGGGCTTATCACTGATGATGACTATATAATCTATTGACTTTAAGAGCTAGAGTTACTTGATGAACACAGAAAAATAACATTTAACCATTTGAGGTTCTATAAAAAATGAATGTCTAGAGGTTGCAACTAGAAGGTTAGACATTGAGAATTTTAGGTCAATGATATGTTATGAGAGAGAACCCAAATAATTAACAACATCAAGAACAAAAAGGTAAATTTGAACCCAATTGGGTGGGTTCTTTTGTCATCACCACAACATTTGCTTCTAGACCTTATCAACTAGCTACTTCAGAAGGCAATGTTCTTAGAGAGCCTCTCAATGCTTTGCACCTAAAAATATTCTACAGCTAGATATTCTACATCCTATACAATAATCTATGGTCCTAAAAAAATTCTAAAAAGTATATAAAGTCCTAAAAAAAGCCTAAAAATTATGAAAATATCCAGAAAAAATGATAATCTCGGTGAAAACCTAGAAACCGATGCCTTGATTTATCAACAAAATAAAATCAAATATTAAAAAAATAGAAAAAAGTAAAAAATTAAAAGAACAAAAAAATGAAAAAGGAAAAAGTGTCTTGGTGAGAACCTAGAAACGTGCACCTTGGTAGCATAATGAATAATCCCAAATGGTGAAAACTTGGCAAATAGACATCACCTGTAATTAGTGCTCCATCTATTAATGTTTGTAGGAGCTCTTGTTCTTCTATTAGTCTCCTTGCATCTATCTTGCTTTCCATTTCCTTATGTTGTCATGGGCTGGAACTAGTCTTAGTCTTTTCCTTGGTTCTTGTTAGTCATCTAGGGATAATTACACACCTATCTAAGTTATTAATGCTTTGTCACTTGATCAATCTATTGAGCTTAACCTGAGTTAGTTGATCTATCCTTCCCAATGGGAAATTCATCACTAACACTACTTGATGTTTCTCAAAACCCCAATCCTATAGTATTTCTAACACTACCAATATGGACATCACTGTGTTTTTCAACACATATCAGATCTTGCACTATCCACTCTACACTTGCACTTTGACACTAGCACAAAGGTGTTCCTTAACACCCAACACAACTTACACCCTATAAAATAGAAAATGACTAAAATATGCTAAAGTATTTTCTTTTGTGCTAACTGTTATCATTGATTTTCACTTTCTATTTCTTTTAAGATCTCTTGACGATGTATACTTGACTAGAGATTCACAACTAGGGACATAAAAAATGTTTTCTTTAATTTCTACTTCTGTAGTGGTTTCAATGATCCTACATTGTCCAATAAACTGGGTGTTTGTGGTAAGAGCCTCCATTGTGATTGGAACACTGCACATACCTCAAACCTCTTTATTCATATACTTAGGTGAGGTTGGAATTATCTCCTTTTGGGTTTCTTGTGTGTGGCATGTAAGATGACACCCCTCATTATCCTAGTAGCTTGTGCTGTTGTATAGGTGTTACCTTAAATCATTAACTTAGAAACCATGTTTAGGTCATCTCAACTCTAATGTCTCTATTCTTATGTGTGTTTCCTATTTCTTATCTAATAAGGTCATATTCATATCTCCATGGTCTCTCTTGCACCAATGGAGGTTTTTCTAACCTCCGATGTCCCAAATGCTCAAATGATGATAATGAATAACTACAAGATCTATGACTTGACTCATCTTGTAGGTTACTAATTTTCATTCTAGGGTTGTATTGTAGTTTTTCATTTCTAGCTCCCTTGAGCCATCCTTCCTTTCTCTTCACTGAGGTGATTAATTGCATAATCTTTCATTGACTTTGACTAGTATATGAATAAACTGATGTCAAAATTATTATACAAGGGGCCTAGAGTGCTAATTTTTCATTAGCACATGCATAATATGATGTAGTGGCATGCTGGCTTATTGCTCAGTGCTTGAAGATTCTGGAAGTCTCAGTAACTATCTGACGATGTTCAATTACTTGGCTAGTAATCTCGGTAGAAGATTGGTGTTTCTCAGTCTTTGATGGTGATTTTTGGTCGAAGTGTATTAGGCTTCACCAATGGAGCTTAGTGATCTTGGTGGTGATTCTCAGTTGGAATTTATGTTGGAGCTCAGTGGATGATGGTCACTTGGTGACTTGGTGTTTTGTTGCTTTGTGCTCAGTTATCGACGGGGTCTTGGTGTTCAGGCTAGTGTTACTCAATTGCAGCTTTAACCGACGGTCTCGGTTAAGGAGGGAAGCTCAATCTTTGAAGGAGACTTGGCACTTCTAGTTCTCAACAATGTCTACAGTGCTCAGTTTTTATGGTTGCTTGGTATATTTCTTGGCCCTCGATAGTTTGGTTTACTAATGGTTGTTCTTGGAGTTTTGGCTTGGCCGACTGGTACATTTAATCTAGGTCACATTCCTCGTGTTATGGGTTGACCATTGGACATGTGGGGACCTAGATCTGGCATGTTGCATTATCCTATGTGGATTTGGAGGCCAACTTGGTGAATTAAATATTTGTGAAGTTATTTGTGAGTCGACTGATGTTTGGCATTTAATGTTTGTATATTTGGGAGCCGACTAGCTTTGGGAATTAATTGTTTGATCCAGTCGACTTGTGGCTTGGATTAGTATTTAAGGAGATGTTTGGGTAGTTGTTTAGGCATCGATTTGGAGTTCAGATTAGATCAAGCAGAGTTAGTAGCTTGCAAGCTTAGGTAGCAGAAGATTGCTTGGTGACCTGCGGGTACAAGTTAGATCCTCCTTGGAGTACCTACCAGTGTCCTGTTGTGTTGCAGACCTGGGCTAGCTGAGGAGAAGTGTGTTGGATCCCTTGTGATATTGTAGAACTATTTCTTTCTTTGTAATTAGCTATAACCGGGAAGGCCTTACAGCCTGACACATTGCATCTAATCAATTAATTGATGAATAAAGATATCTATTTTCTTTCAGATCTGATTCCTTATTTTGTTATCCGCTGTGTTGGTGTTTGGCTGCAAGGTCGGACAGTCCTTAATTGGATCCTCCAACCTTGACTACATCATAATCATATATAAGAGAAGATCTAACAAGTGATATAAAAGAATGAGCATTATATAAAAGAAACAAAGACAATGCTATCTACATCTATGATATATATTTCAGTGGCAGCATATGAACTAAAGACATGTGGATCAACATCACAATCATAGAAAGAGATATAAACCAAAGAAAAGAGAAATTAAAGAATACATGAGCATATACATAGATAAACACATAAGAATCAAGAGATACCAACAATAAGTCAAAAGTCCTGCAATATATATATATATATATATATATATATATATATATATATATATATATATATATATATATATATATATATATATATATATATATATATATATATATATATATATATATATATATATATATATAAAAGAAACAAAGACATGTGGATCAACATCACAATCATAGAAGAGATATAAACCAAAGAAAAGAGCAATTAAAGAATACATGAGCATATACATAGATAAACACATAAGTATCAAGAGATACCAACAATAACTCAAAAGTCCTACAATTATTATATATATATATCTATATATATATTTATATCTATATATATATAGATATATATATATATATATATATAGATATAGATATATATATAATCTATATATATATATATATATTATCTATATATATATTTATATATATATATATATATAGGATATATATATATATATATAT
>BSBK01011969.1:0-107030 GCA_027943335.1 Chamaecyparis obtusa | reverse complement strand
TGTATATTTACATATATATATACAATAATCTACATATATACATATATATACTAGTATACATCATATATACATTAGTACTATCATATATACATATATATATACATACTATATATATATAACATATATTATATTATATACATATACATATATATACATATATATATATATAGATAAATATATACATATGCATATATATATATACATATATATATATAGATACATATAATACTACATACATACATTCATATATATTATATAAATATATAGTATATATAGTATATATATACTATTATATATATATAGATGAAGGGTGCTCCCCTTAATGCCACAAACACATATAGAAATAGAGAACAACAACAATAATATGCAAGAACAGAAAGATTGGCTTCTTATTATCTCCACAAATGTGGAATTACAAACTTTCAAAATTACAATATGCAAAGCCACATGGGCATTCCCTTACAATATTCTTTAGGACAAAGCCTCGAATCAATACCCAGATCTACTACCCAGAACTATTCTGAACTGCCTAAGACAATAATACAGCCTTCTTATATAGGCCAATTTCCACCGCCTGGGAAGGTTCCAGAATTTTAGCCAATAAGGCACGACCAACTTAGAATTATTTTATTTTACATTTTATTTACATCATAGTCGGCTCAAGATAACCTTTGAAACCCGAACAGAAATTTTGAAGAAAATTATTTTCTGCCATTTCAGGTGGCCCAACTTCCGAAGACCATAAGTCATCACCAGTTTGACCCGCTTGGCTATTATAACCCCATTTCGGAAACGCCACGAAGCGCTCTACAAGCTTGACTGGCACAAGCGCCGTCACCCAATTTTTTGACCTCATCCGGGGCCTCTAAAGCCTTCAAAACTGAGTTCAAAGTTTCTGTACCCTGCTGCCAATACCGAAAATCTTCAATATCTTCCAATATACACTTGATCTGGCAATGAAACTTTACTGGCAGACTTATATGACCAAAATGAACCTCCAAGAAAGAAATAAGATCATTCTGAGCACATACAAAAATTACCAAAAATAGTAACTTCCATAAATAGCAGCTCTGCACAAAATAGCCCTTATTGAATACAAAAATAGAAATATTTTTGGGTGTGATGCAAGATTGCTCTTACACC
This sequence comes from Chamaecyparis obtusa, assembly GCA_027943335.1. Taxonomy (NCBI): domain Eukaryota; kingdom Viridiplantae; phylum Streptophyta; class Pinopsida; order Cupressales; family Cupressaceae; genus Chamaecyparis; species Chamaecyparis obtusa. The sequence goes on along the minus strand of BSBK01011969.1, from coordinate 105,887 downwards.
CAGGATGCTCCTGCATCAGACACCCAGGGTAATTTGAGAAGTGACCCTGTCACGACTCAGGTGTGCAGAGGAAAACCAAGATGGCTAACCTCCTCCTTTGTCAGCCATGATGAATCTTCAATAGGTCATCCTTTCCATTTGACCAAATATTCTTCATATGTCATGTTCCTTGTGCTTCTGCCAACACGACTGTCCAGTATATCTTCGATCTCCTTAGTGTCTAAACTAGTTGCTGGAATACTCCTGCATCAATATATATATATGTGTGTGTGTGTGTGTGTGTGTGGTGTGTGGTGTGTGTATATATATATATATAATATATATGTATATATATATATGTATGTATATATATATTATATATACATATATATATATATATATAGATACATATATATATATACATACATATATATTATATATAATATATATATGTATATATATATATATGTATCTATATATATATATATATGTATATATATATATATATATATATATGTATGTATGTATGTATATATGTATATATATGTATATATGTATATATATATTATATGTATGTATATATATATATAAATGTATATATATATATATGTGATGTGTGTGTGTGTGTGTGTGTGTGTGTGTGTGTGTGTGTATATATATATATGTATATATAATATATATATATATATATATAATGAACATGGATGCAATGTTCATGTTCCTTTCCTAGTGTCTAGAGTTGGGAGAGCGAGAATAAATTAGAAAGGTGATGGCAATGTGCATGTGATAAAAGTGGTGTCACAAGCTCAAGGCTTTTTTTTCTGGTTGTGGTTATGCAAAAGGGATTTGTAGAAAAGGGATGGGATTAGGTTGATGCACCTAAATTTACCCCTCCCCTATACCATTTTCTCTTGTGACAAGCCTTTTTGGACAAGGAAACTATACATGTAGAAGCAATGAATGGTCAGGGTTTCATAAAAGAATATGTGAATGATTGGGAGTAGATATTGAGAGTGGGTATAACCTTGGTAAAGCCTTAGAAGTGGAGGTGAAACTCAAAAAGGAGGACTATTGGAACATGGAGGAGAAGAAGGAGACCAAGTGTGCTAGGAAGAAACATACTCATTGTGCTTTGTTGGGTCCTTGATAGGGAGGTTGAGAAGAGCTAGTCACAAGCCCTTGCTCTTGGGTTCACCTAGTGACCCTCAAGTGTATCCACTGACACCAATGACCTATAGGATTCCTATGGTGGCTCAATCCCCTAGTCCTATAACCCAACCAAACTACCAATACTGATCAACCAAGACAATCACATTCTTGGCACTTAGCACTTCCATACACATAGTGACCCTTAAGCTAGGATAAGGGTGCAACACCTCCAAAGAACTAGGGAACTTGCAGAGGTTAAGAGGTGTTAGAAAGTGTCTTAAATGATGTTTTTAAACATGTTTCAACCTTCACTTCATCAATCTTCTCTACCAATATCATACTTCCTTTGTAATTTAGGGCTACAAGGAAGAGCCCCAATTAGGCCTCCTCTCCGAGAAAATAGGGCTTTCCACCTGATTTTCTCCAAATAACTAATGGCAGGAGCATCCTGGGTGTAAGAGCAATCTTGCATCACCCAAAAATATTTTTGTTTTTGTATTCAATAAGGGCTATCTTGTGCAGAGTTGCTATTTATGGAAACTTGCTATTTTTAGTAAGTTGGTCTTACGATCTCAGAATGTCTGATTTTACATATGGAGGTTCATCTCAGTCATATCAGCCTGCCAGCAAGTTTCATGGCTAGATCAGGTGTAGTTTTGAAGATATTGAAGATTTTTGGTATTGGCAGCAGGGTATAGAAACCTTCAAACTCAGTTTTGAAGGCTTTAGAGGCCCCGGATGAGGTTGAAAATTTGGGTGACAAAGGGCTTTGCGCCGGTCAAGCCTGTAGGGCACTTCGTGGTATTTCCAAAATGGGGTTTTAATAGCCAATCGGGTCAACAAGCGATGACTTATGGTCTTCGGAAGTTGGGTCACCTGAAATGGCAAAAAATAATTTTTCTTCAAAATTTATGTTTGGGTTTCAAACTCATTTTGAGCCGACTTTGATGTAATAAATTGTAAAATAAAATAATTCTAAGTTCGGTCAGCCCTAAGGGCTAAATTTCTAGAACCTTCTCGGGCAGGGGAAATTGCCTATATAAAGAAGGCCCGTAGTGTTGTCTAGGGTAGTTCTGGGAAGTAGATCTGGGTATTGATTCGAGGCTTTGTCCTACACAATATTGTAAGGGAATGCCCATGTGGCTTTGCATATTATAATTCTGAAAGTTTGTAATTCCACATTTGTGGAGATAATAAGAAGCCAATTTTCTGTTCTTGCATATTATTGTTGTTGTTTCTCTATTTCTGTTATGTGCTTGTGGTATTAAGGGGAGCACCCTTCATCAATAACCTTGCAAATAAATTATGGATGCTCACAACATGAGGCAATTTCTCAAGAATTTTTTAGGTTTTGGGTCCCTCCCAGGCCATACAATTCCCTAACCAAATATAGGTGCTTTTGGTAGGTTTAGGCCTTTCTCCGATTCAGTGAAGTGTCTTCAATCTTTAGGTGATCAAATGGATTGATCACACTCTCTCCTTGCATCAAGATCTTGGAAATTAACATATCCAAGACCTCCAACTCCTAAATCACACCTTCCATATCTCCTCTACAAGTTATTCCCCTTCTCTACTCAGTCCTTCCTAGTCGGGCTCACCATGGCTCGCCTAGGGCTAGACTGTAAAAATTATTTTCATGCACACCAGGTCCCCTCCTTCCATATATATTACATACATGGAGTCCACTCACTATCCCCAAAAGGTTGTACAGATTGGACAATGGGATAGTGAGCTAGACCCTCATGTTCTCAGCTCTCCTGGTAGAAACCAATGAACAGAGACTTGTTGAAGAATTAAAATCAAACCAGTAAATGAAAAGAAAATCCTAATCTAATTGCAGAAAATGAATATAGATTCACACACTAACATCCAATGTCAACCATGAGACCAGATCTAGCTCAACATTCCTTCCATTAATTCATTGATCATACAAATATAAATCAAAGCCAAAACTGTGCACACTTCCAAAATTAGCATGTCGTACAATAATCCTTACAACCTCAGGATTTGAGCCAAGGATTGCTTATATAGCATTAGGCTAGGCTTAGGAGAGGTTTAGAGCACTTAAGAACTAATTAAGGTCTTAAGGCTTAATACACAGAGCAACTTTTCAAAAGTTGCAAAAGTTGCTAAGCAACTTTTACAACAAACATGACAACTTTTTCAATCATATTCCCAAATGGATTTGGGAAGCTTCCAAAGAGTCCTAGAGGACATATAGACTCAAAAAATCATTTAGGATGCTCTAAACCTCATTATATCAACCTGACATCACATTACATTATTGCTAAGAGAAGGACCAAAAGACTTTAGCCTTCTACCTAGATCTAAGGACCTAGAAGGACCTTAAATCCCAAGTGGATGCCATGACCTGGTCAACATGACCTTAGGAAAATCTTAACATGCCAAAAGTCTTAAAAATCAAAACAAAAATTAAGGGTTCTCCTCCACCATACTCCCCCTCTCCACAAAGAGCTTTAAGGTATAGTAGGGGAGAGGATAGAAGTATCTATGCCAGACTTCTTGAAGTCAACCTCTTCTACCCATGTTGCTTCATATTCAGGGTATCCATTCCATTTGATGAGGTGGTCCATATATACCATGTGCCTTGTTTTCTTCTTTTCTCTTGATTCAATAATTATTTCAGCTTGTGGCTTGGCTATAGGAGGTAGGACTATAACACTAATGTCTTCAAGTATCACTCTGTTGTTCTAACTGATTTCTGATAATGGCCCCTTGAATTTTATCAGGTCTGACACATTGAACATTGTTGAAATGTTAAAGTCTGCTGGAAGTTCCACTTCGTAGGAATTGTTTCCATATTTAGCGAATACCTTACAAGGTCCCACTCTCTTCATATGTAGTTTGGTTAGCATTCCTTTTTGTAATCTAGATTTTTTGAGATGTACCATAACATGGTATCCAACTACAAACTATATGTCCTTTCTTGACATGTCTACCTTGGCCTTTAACTTGTGGGTTGCTTCAATGATGGTCTTCTTAACCTTCTCATGTACCTCTTTCATGGTTTGAAAGAAATCTTCTGCATGGCCACTCCTATTCTCCATAGCTCCTAGATCCCTGATCTCACACACCTCTCTTGGATGCATCCCATACACAACTTAAAATGGGCTTCTTCCTATGGTCCTATATATGTTGTCATTGTAGGCATATTATTCTTGGGGAAGAACCATGTCTCATGTCTTTCCATACTCCTTAGTGAGGCATCTCAGTAGGTTTCCTAGCACCTTGTTTATTACCTCAGTCTTCCCATCCATTTGGGGATGGTAGGTTGACCCAAAAGATAGGTTTGTGCCTAGTCTTCTCCATAGAGTCTTCCAAAAGTGACTCATGAACTTTACATCCCTGTCAGACATAATACTCAAAGGCAAACCATGTATCCTTACAATTTCCTTGAAAAAAATATGAGCTATGTAGCTTGCATCATGGGTGGTCCTACAAGGAATAAAATGACTCATTTTACTGAATCTATCCACCACTACATAGACACTATTCAGCCCTATTTTGGTTTTAGGAAGACCTACCACAAAATCCATGCTTATGCACTCCCATGGCCTATTTGGAATGGGTAAAGGTTGATACAAACCTACATTGTTGGCTACCCCTTTTCCTTTCATACACACCTCACATTGCTCCACATACCTTGTAACATCCCTTGGAAACTTGGGCCAATAGTAAAATCTTTGTACCAACTCCATTATCTTGTTGATACCAAAATGTCCACTCAAACTCCCATTGTGATTTTCTTGAATGAGATTCTCTCTCATTGATCCTTTGAGAACACATAGTTGATTCCCTTTGAATAATAGCCCACTTTATAAAGTGTATTCAGAGAATAGACTATGAAAATGGTTTTCAAATTCAGAACATACCTTGTATGCTTCAGAGAAGTCTTCACCATAGAGCTCTTTGAAACTCTCAATGCCAATGCTTTGCAATTGAATCTCTTGCACTGTTAGCAATCTCCTACTTAGTGCATCTGCTACCTTGTTCAAATGTCCCTTCTTATGTTTAATAGTGAAGGTGAAGGCTTGTAGGTATTCCATCCATTTCAAGTGCCTATTGCTCAACTTTTCTTGTGTGTTTATGTAGCTAAGTGCCTTATTATCAGTAAACACTACAAATTCTTTAGGAAGGAGCTAGTGCATCCACTTCCTACATGACTAGATGAATGCATATAGCTCCAAGTCATATGTTGAATACTTCTTCTTAGCTTCATTAAGCTTCTCACTGAAAAAGGCTATGGGCCTACCTTCTTGGCTCAACACTCCTCCAACTACTATCCCACTTGCATCACACTCCAAGGTGAATAATTTATCAAAGCTAGGTAGTAGGAGGATGGGTTGTGTTGCTACTTTTTTATTTAACTCTTCAAATGCCTTGCTAGATTCTGATGTCCATCTGAACTTAGTCTTCACTCCACCCTTTATGGTATCTAGGACTGGTGTACATATGCCATTAAAGTTCCTTATGAACTTCCTATAAAATTGGGCAAGACCATGCAAGCTTCTTACTTTTGTCCTTGTGGTTGGTGTAGGCCAAGTTTTTATTGCTTCCACCTTTCTTGGGTCCATTTTCAATTGACCCTTGGATACCACAAAACCAAAATAAACTAACTCTTTTTTGAGAAATTCACATTTCTCTAGATTGATTGTTAATTGCTCCTCATGTAGCCTCTTGAGTACAATCTCCAAATGTGCCAAGTGTTCCTCTTTTGTCTTATTGAAGATAAGTATATCATCAAGATATACTACCACAAATCTTCCTATGTGGTCTTTTAACACTTCATTCATCAACCTCATGAATGTGCTAGGGGCATTAGTAAGCCCAAATGGCATTACAAGCCACTCATATAGCCCCTCAGTAGTCATAAAGGCTATCTTCCACTCATCTCCATCCTTGATCCTAATATGATGGTAACCACTCTTGAGATCCATCTTGGTGAAGAATTGTGCTCCTCCTAAACAGTCCATCAAATCCTCAATCCTAGGTATGGGGAACCTATACCTTATTGTTATCTGGTTAATGGACCTTGAATCATTACAAAGCCTCCATTTTCCACCTTTCTTAGATGCTAAGACCACTGGTACTGCACATGGGTTGATGCTCTTCTTGATGAGCCCTTGATCAAGCAACTCTTGGACTTGTCTAGCCACCTCTTGGTTTTTCTCCAGTGTAAGCTTGTATACTACCTTATTTGTAAATGAGGCTCCTGGAATGAAGTCAATTTGATGACTTATGGACCTCTTAGGTGGTAGGGTTGTGGGTGCTTCATCACTCATAATGTTAATGTACTTGCCAAGTATCTCCTAGATCTCCTTTGGTAATGGTGCTTGAATGGGCTTCTCTTCCTCCTTTGGTTTTACCACTATGTCATATCCTGCACTATCATTTTCTTGGAGTGCATTCATCATCTCCTTCCCACTACTCAACAGTAAACTAGGAGTCTTGGATTTCTCTCCTTCTTCCTCTAGGAAAGATTGGAGTTTGAAAGTTTTCACATCCTTCTTGAAGGTGACAGTATTATCCTTGCCATTGTAGATGGCTTCTTTGTCAAACTTCCATGGCCTTCCTAGTAATATATGGCATGCATCCATAGGGAGCACATCACATAATATCTTATCCTTGTACCCTCCAATGGATAACTCAATTCATGCTTGCTCATTGACTAGCACACTTTATCCCTTGTTTAGCCATGTTACTTTATAGGGATTGGTGTGGGGTACCTTGGGAAGATTAAGCTTCTTAACTACCTCTTCTGCTATGATATTTTTAGTTGAACCATATTCAGCAATCACCTTACACACCTTTCCCATGACCTTACATTTCACTCTAAAGAGTGCTCTTCTCCACCTTGGTTCTTCCTTTGCTGGCTGCCTAATGAGAACCCTCCTAAACATTAGATTCTCACCCATTTCTGATTCAATATGACTAATCTCTGGTGACTTGACACTTGAAGTGTCTTCACTGCATTTGAAGAAGATGGTTTATTTGAGCACCTATAAGCTGGATGTCCCAATTTCCCACAATAGTAGCACTTCATGGTAGCAAAGTATGAACTACTCCTGCTTGCACTTCTACCTCTATTTGAGCTACCTTGGTGGCCTCTACCTCTACCAAAACTTCCTCTAGAAGATGACTCTCAACCATGTTCTGCTAGCTTGGATTCTCCTTGACCTATATTTTCAATTCCTCTACCTTGATAGCTTCCTCTATGTCCTCTTTGATCCCTTCCTCTACATCTACTCTTGGAGGTTTGGTCTTTCTTCCTTCTACTCTTGTCTTCAATCTTGGTAGCCAATTGGTAACATTGGTGCACTATCTTGGGACTGAGAAGAATCATCTCCTCTTGAATGCTCCACTTCAAGCCATTCAAATATCTAGCTACCTTGACATTCTCATCTTCTGCCACATTGGATCTCATGAAAAGCTTTTGGAATTCCTTTGTATAGGAACTCACATCTAGATCCTTTTGCTCAAACTGTGTCTCTTTTTATGTAATTGAATCTCATAATAATCTAGCATGTAGGCTTCCCTAATCTTACTCACCATGCCCTTCCAATATAAAATTGGATTCTTTACCTCCCTCTCTCTCTCAGTTTGAACAAATTTCCACCATGTCAAGGCAGAGCCTCTAAGCCTAGATTTGGCCACTCTTACCTTTTGTGCCTCACTGATTCCATCACACTCAAAGTGATTCTCCATGCCCTCTATCTAGTCCATGACTAGATCTACCTCCATCTTACCACTTAATAATGGTATTCCCTCTAAATATTTTCCATTCATGGCTTTCAATTCCTTTAAGAGTAGTTCTTCAAGCGATTTGGGGTCTAGTTCTGGATTTTTGTCCTCCTCGGGGATCTCCTTCTCCTTTGCCTCTATCCAATCTAGTTTGGCACTGACTTCTTCAACCTTCAATTGTACTTCACCCATTTTTTGTTCTAATTGGGCTATCCTCTCTCTCAACATCCTATTGTCTAATTCTTGGTCCTCAACTTTCTTGGCTAACTCCACATTGGTCTGTTGGTACTCAAAATGCAGTTTTGAGGTACCATGTAAAATTCTTGATTAAGTGCTCATTTTTGGCTTTGTATTGCATGCTAGTAGGGGTGTATTCAGGGTCATATCTTGAGGTCTATGTGTTCATTACTTTTCATTCATCCTATCAAGTTTTTTTGAGTCCTTAGATGGCATATTCAAATGGGTTTGCGTCATTTCATTCCTAGGAGATCTCAAAATCAGAAAATTGCTAAGTGTAGAAATCACCGGGAAGGGTCACTTTGAGGTTAAATAAAATGCACCCTGGAGAGCGTCATGAAAATCTGAGCCTAGAATCTTGTTGTACACATTTCATACTCTCTATGTGTCAAGTTTTAGGCCTCTATGATAAGTTTTGACCCCGTTTATTCATTCCCTTCCGGAGGTGTTTTCTAGTTTCTGCACTTGGCCCTTTTCCCAATTTTGTCGAGAACCCTGTTTGACATGTTATAACTTGTACCCGGTGGATTGGTTTTAATCATTTCCCTACATTATAGACAAGTTTTACTCTACCCCTATCAATTTGTAGCTCATGATGAATCCATCTAATGAGAAATTGAAGCTGATTCCATTTGCAGCTTTCGTGTTTTGCACTGTTTGGTTATTCACCAGTTTTCCAGAGCCCTACTTTGACTGTAAATAACTCATGCCCTATTGATCAGGTTATCAGTATGTTTGTCTCAATGTATAGTAGACATAAGATACTTCCATGTTGTAATATTGTGGCTCTTGATGTATTCATTTGGTCAATTTGCCAAACCCTTTCTATTTGCAAAAAGTGCAAATTGCCCAGTTATGTTTTCTACAAGTTTGTCAGAGGCCTTCTTTGCCTACTAATAAATTTTCACAGGATGATTCTATTGTCAAAATTCTTGTTGTCTTGCATTGCTGACAAGTTTTAATGTATCTCATTCTGATTCGAGCATCCTACCAATCCATTCGTGCACTTTTCAAGGCTAATTCCATATGCAGTTTTTGCTTTTCTGATCACTGTTTGTAGATGCAAAATGAAAAGGGCAACTTCAAAGGTTAATAAATTTTGCCTCAGGTATAGTCAAGGGATGCCATTTTTCAAGGTGATTCTATGTATCTCAAAGTTTATGTTAGTCAGATGACAGATTTTTTATTAGTGGTTTCAGTCAGTTTTTAAAGCCGCATCTGGAGGCCTGTTAGGTGTTATTTAGCAGTTTCTCCAGAGGCGTAAAATGAATAATGGGGCATTTGCAGCATGAAGGTGGAAATAAAGTGTTGTCCAATCACCTTTGAATTTTAAGGAAGTTGTCAGTCTTAAAATAAGAATACGTAAGTGCAGTATGTTCAATCAATATGCATCAGTGTTGCATCCAGGATGCCCCGAGGAGCTTAAGCAAGATAATGTGTTTGGAATAGGGTCTTGGGATTGGAATCTAGATGGATAACATTCTAATTACCTTGCACTATTTCCACGGGCCTAAATTATATATGATGGTGGAAAATCTGAGCTTTCTAGTAGTCATGTCAATTTTTCAATGATGACAGATGATGGTGTGCAAGGAGTTCTTCTCCATCATGAAACAACAAAAGGCCTACCTTTGGTAACATTGGCTATGCTAGCTTAGCAAACATGTGATGTTAAAGTATCTTCATGCCCCTGCTATTCACTTTTTGGAAACAATATGGATTTCTAGCATTTCAAATGACAAGGAGGCAAGGGCAAATACAAATGAGAAGCTCATGCACTATGAAGGAGGATTTTGTGAGTGGCATCAAGCTGAGCGTCATTATAAAATTGATAACCAAAGAAATGGGAAGTACTACAGTGTAAGCACAGGAATATGGAGGTGGCCTATACACTAAATATAAGTCATGAAGAAATGCATAAGAGCACTCTAACAAACAGTGTAAGCAAGTGCCAAAACGAAGAAAAAGAGACTCAATAAAAGCGAACGTTTTAAACATGTTGTGAAGACAAAAGCTAGTGCATAAGGAAAGAAAAAGGTGAATACCAGTGTGAATGACTAATAAAGCATGGCCAACATTTAAAGCCCGATTAAAACTAAGAGGGAAATTGAGCCAGTTTGGAGATGGCTGCCGACAGTATAAGTGCAATCACATTCCACCCAGTGTAAATATGATGGCACGAATGAAGACATGAGGACTCACGCAAAAAGCATGGAGTATGCCTGTGTCACGATGGAGAATTTTGATGGTCCACACAAGTGAGTGGGATTTAGCAGCCAATGCGATGGGATTCATGCAAGTATACATTGGTCACCATGTTTAAAGCAAACACAAAGGGGCAGCGCACAACAAGCAGGAAGAGATCAATGCGTATAAGGGAGGCTACTCACGCTATACAAAGTTGGAGTGCCTCCTGTAAATATTGGGGAGCCTGCTCAAGTATGCTTGGAGCTGTGTAAGTCTGACTGGCAGTGCTTAATGTTAAAGCATGCTATAAAAATGCAGTGAGAGGCCTCACGTAGCAGTCAAATGGAATTCATACACATCACAGAGGGAAGCTGCTTACATTTAGGCGCAGTGAATGTCTGGAGTGGTGCCAGTGCATCAAGCCAACACATGTGAAGAATAGCTCACGCTAAGTGCAAATGGGGGGCGGTTTAGACTAGATTAGCCAGCGCAATGTGGGCAAGGAGCTGACTATGTTGAGTGCTAGCATGATTGTGCTCTTTTGGAGAACTTGTGCAAAATGTTGAAAAGGGTCTTGCGCAAGTGAATAAAACCTCACACATATGCACACTGGAAGTTGTCAGTCTGTAGAAACCATCAGAAGAAGGAATGGAGTTACCAGTTTGGAGAGTGCGTGGGCAGCATGCTACAGGAGGTTAAAAAAGGTTATACGCCATTATCCCACATTGGCTGGGTAATGGTTAGCTTTTTTGTTTATATCCAATGACACCCACACTGCATTGTAAATGAAGAGCATGTAGGCTCTTGGTGGGCCCCCTTGCTGAAAGTCTTGTGCGGTGGTGGGACCCCTGATTCTAGCGCCCAATATGAAGAGAATTTTAAAATTTGTGAAAAAAATGATCCCACGTTGATCGCAAAAGTGGTCTTTCTAATGTTCAAATACAACTCAACGCACAAAAAAGGTAAGTTGAAACAGAGGAAGCTCTGCCCGCTTGACTACTGCACCCACCTCGATTTCCATGCTGGTAGGCCTAGAAGCTAATTTTGTAGGAAGTGACACGTGGCAGCCACTCGCCGATTCACCAAATCAAATTGAGCAGTCAGCAAAAATTGGGTGATTCAAAGGTAGCAGTTAATAAACCGCCAGTCACTGAATCACCAAATGCTAGCGGTTAAGGTGAGGATACTTGGAGATCATGAGAATAGGTAGTCACCAGTTCGCCAGATAGCTGGCGGTTAAGCCAGATCATTCCGCGATCCAGAGACAGTGCATTCATGTGGTCGCTAGAAAGCTGGTGGTTACAGATTAACATTTGGCGAATTGGAGATACAAGAGTTCACGGATTCGCGTAATGGTGACGGTTAAGGCCAAAAGATTTGGCAAATTGGAGAATAAGCTGCAGTCGCCCATTCTCCAAATTCTCGGTGGTTAAGGTAAGACATCTAGCAAATTGGAGATTGTAGTCGCTAGTTTGCCAAATCATGAGGTTTGTCTGTGCACTCAATAGCATTGTGACAAGTGGCCGAATCTAGTTCATTCTTGTGGTAAAATGCTCAAAATAATATAAAATTGATGAATTTAAAATGCCAGAGTTAAAAGAATTTAAAAATTGACAAAGTCTGAACTATAGTTTAAATTCAAAAATTTAAAATGGTAAGCTACTCACAGATTAATGTCATAGCCTGTGCACTAAAAAGGGGCCTGGAGATTTATTTTTATCCAAACATATGAGTATAATATACTACCGGAAAGGTCTCAACACGAGGATTCTGATTCTGGAATCAAATTTTGCACAGGTGGCCATTCGCTTGCGATATTTGTAGTTGAAAGTTTCAAGGGGGTCGGGAAGATATTTTTTGAAATCCAATTCTTTTTATCCGGTGACTCACATTTCATTTGGAGGAGATGACAGGTGCTTTCCAGAGTTGAGAGCAGGTCCTATTTCTAGTTTGAAGGCGGATGACTCATCCAATGAGTAGAGAGGAGGAAGACAAGTGTCACTTTGTGATGATTTCTAAGTTTCTTCCTTTGCCTTCTTATTCCCATTTCTGATCTCTTTGTAAGGGTTCCAATCTTTTTGCATGCGCAGAGCTCTGCAAGTTTGAGTTCCATTAATGCAAGTTCTCAGTTTCATTTCAGAGTTCTCATTTTGAGTTTGTTGTGATTTGAATGTATAGATATAGGTGATTCAATGAAATACAATGAAAATCCTTTCCCATATTTGTCTGATGTCTCTTTGTGTCTTTGTCAAATTGTTGTATATTGATTTGTAAGGCATCTCTGTATACCTGTTTACAAGGTAAATGGTGTAATGACTTTCAAGTTTCTTTCGAGGAAAGTGTAATATCTTGAAGATTATTGCTGATAATATGATGTTTCATAAGGATCTGATGTCCAGATAGGGGGAAGAAAGAATGGTGTGCAAGGTGCATTGTTTGATTTCCAGCTGTGTAAGATTTGAAGTTTCCTGTTGATGTGCATCTCATGACTCCATGCCCAGGATTAGGCACTGGTTTGACTAGACTTGTAATCGAAACCTTTTAAATCAACTTTCCCTTTTTGTTGATGAGCTTGAAAGAAGTTTGTAGCATGTGGGTAGGCTTCCCATACCAGAGATTCATCTCAGTTATGAATCCTATTATAGGACATATTTATTCTATTTAATCCATTAGTGAATCTGTTTATTAGGTGTTTGTATTAGTTCGTATCAGTTTGCATAAGCAGAGAAGTAAGGTACACCCGCCTGGGTCTGTGGAGTCCGAAGTGAAGAAGGAGTTTCTCCTTGTTAATTAGTCTTTTCTTGTGTGAGTCAGGAGTCTAGGAATGAGAGAGTTCTATCTAAGCACTCAGGGTTGTGCATTAAGACTCATGTAAGAAAATGCACTAACATGGTCACCATGATTGAAGACCCACTGGATTCACAATTTGACATGCACTATGTGATGCAGAGTAAGCACAACACAAGTGTAGATGGACTATCTTTACCAAAAAAAAATTGGTGGTATTCCCACAATCGTTGTAATTATTTAATTCTTACATATAACTGGCTGACTTCCTTCCACCTATCTGATTCCCACAATGCATTGTTATTCTTGCATGGGACAGTCACATGAGGTCTTCATTGGCTATTCACTAACCTTGGATGGAAAACTCCAACTTATGGTGACCCTAAGGACACTTAGCAATAGAGTGATTGACACACACTCAATCCTAATTCCCTTAAGGATTACAAACGTCACCCTTACTGTCAACTGGGTTCTACCAATCCTTCAACCAGAAGAACTCAGGATTCCTCTTACCTTTTACTAGAACCGCAATAGTGCCTTTTCACAAGAAACACATTGAATCTTGGAACAAGATTGATCAAAGAACTCTTTAGGCTCTTTTACACTACTGTCTTAATTCCTTAAATGACTGGATTTTGACAAATTCTACTAACCCCAAGGTTTTGGGTTTATACTCCTATGCGGTTAGACTGCAGCAATAGATTTTCCATGAAAATAGACATGAACAGGGACCACAACTCCTTGATATGACTGTCAAAGGCTTCAAGCCTCACCCAAAACAATGTTTGGTAACAACACTATTCTAATCCAGCAACTTCCAACTGTCACCACTACACGAAAGTCTAAGTGATCAAGTTAGACCATGGCCAAATGATGTGATTCGAAGGTGGGTACTCAGAAAAGGTATTATTACGTGAAAATTCCTATGGTCTTAACTGTCACTGAATAATCAATCTCGGTCCCATTCGAATTTGGTCTGTTGCCATAGCCGAGTTCCATCTTGTCTGGTTTTATACATACGTAATATTCAACCTAGGCATCAACAATGAAGAAGAAGACTACCATTCTAACCCTGAGCTTTTGAAATCTTACAAAACATTGCCTTAACTCACCTTTCACACAGTGGCATTGAATTCCAATGGTGAAAAGATGATTCAGGGTCACATCTTCCAATCTGACCCCAATGCTTAAAGTTCTACAACTGCAGATACAAAAAACTTCCTCTAACTCGTGCAAATGGAGACCAACGCAATTCAAAACAAATTCAAATGAACACTAACACATAAATCAAGACTATATAATTACTGGTTCAACACTAGAGATGCGCACATGTTCGGCCACACACAAAATGCTCAAAAAAGTCATTTATTTTCATCAGATTTGCTTCACAATCGTAATACTTGAATCCATCCAACCGATCGAACTAAGTTCTTTTTACTACAAACCTTCCCCAACCAATTCAACTGGGCTTCCAGTGGTTGTAATTGTTTAGGAGTCATGTTCAACAAAAAGAGAAACATTGTAAAAGTTGTTGTCGACAACATTTTGTTGCACATTGTCAAAACAGGACATAGCTTAAACAACCAAAACACAAAAGACACAAAATGGTCTACATGACCTTTGCAACACCATTGCAACCTAGAGAACATGATTGCTAGAAACTTTTAAAGAAACAAAATTGTCCCATAGACTAAGGATTGATTGGTTTATAGACATACCAAGAAAATCTCTGTCCACACAAGATGGACCAAACAAAACATAGGATGACCCATCCTTAAACATAGGAAAAAAACTGAGAAAACTCAAGTCCCCAAGTGCCCTGCACCACTATGCAATCCCAAAAAATTTTGGGGCTCTAATACCAATCTGATAGGGAGGTTGGGAAGAGCTAGTCACGAGCCCTTGCTCTTGGGTTCACCTAGTGACCCTCAGATGTATCCACTGACACCAATAACCTATAGGATGCCTATGGTGGCTCAATCCCCTAGTCCTATACCCCAACCAAACTACCAATACTTATCAACCAAGACAATCACACATTCTTGGCACTTAGCACTTACATACACACAATGACCCTTAAGCTAGGATAAGGATGCAACACCTCCAAATGAACTAGGGAACTTGTAGAGGTTAGGAGGTGTTGGAAAGTGTCTTAAATGATGTTTTTAAACATGTTTCAACCTTCACTTCATCAATCTTCTCTACCGATCTCATACTTCCTTTGTAATTTAGCGCTACAAGGAAAAGCCCCAGTTAGGCCTCCTCTCCGAGAAAATAGGACTTTCCACCTGATTTTCTCCAAATAACCCCATAAATAAATTATGGATCCTCATAACATGAGGAAATTTCTCAAGGAATTTGGAGGTTTTGGGTCCCTCCCAGGCCGTACAATCCCCCAACCAAATATAGGTGCTTTTGGTAGGTTTAGGCCTTTCTCCGATTCAGTGAAGTGTCTTCAATATTTAGGTAATCAAATGGATTGATCACCCTCTCTCCTTGCATCCAAATCTTGGAAATGAACATATCCAAGACCTCCAACTCCTAAATCACACCTTCCATATCTCCTCTACAATTTATTCCCCTTCTCTGCTCAGTCCTTCCTAGTCGGGCTCACCATGGCTCACCTAGGGATGGACTATAAAATCCTTTGCATGCACACCAAGGCCCCTCCTTCCATATATGTTACATACATGGAGTCTACTCACTATCCCCAAAAGGTCGTACAAATTAGATGGTGGGATAGTGAGCTAGACCCTCATGTTGTTAGCTCTCTTGGTAGAAACCAGCAAACAAAGACTTGTTGAAGAATAAAAATCAAACCAGTAAATAAAAATAAAATCCTAATCTAATTGCAGAAAATGAATATAGATTCACACACTAACATCCAATATCAACCATGAGACCAGATCTAGCTCAACATTCATTCCATTAATTCATTGATCATACAAATATAAATCAAGCCAAAACTGTGCACACTTCCAGAATTAACTTGTTGTACAATACTCCTTCCAACCTCAAGATTAGAGCCAAGGGTTGCTTATATAGCCTTAGGTTAGGCTTAGGAGAGGTTTAGAGCACTTAAGAACCGATTAAGGTCTTAAGGCTTAATACACCGAGCAACTTTTCAAAAGTTGCAAAAGTTGCTAAGCAACTTTTACAACAAACATGACAACTTTTTCAATCCTATTCCCAAATGGATTTGGGAAGCTTCCAAGGAGTCCTAGAGAACATCTAGACTCAAAAACTCATTTAGGATGCTCTAAACCTCATTATCTCAACTTGACATCACATTGCATTATTGCCAAGAGAAGGACCAAAAGATTTTAGCCTTCTACCTAGACCTAAGGACCTCAAATCCCAAGTGGATGCCATGACCTAGTCAACATGACCAGTCCTTCTTTGTTGTTTTTTTTTCTTGCTACTATTTTGAATAGTGAATATATACAATGTTTGTAGTAGTTTTGTAAAAGTGCTTGATAGCAATTTTGTATAGCATTGTTTTGTAAAAGTATAGGATTCTATATCGATGGTGGTGTTTAGGTGGTTTATTTTTAGTAGTTTTTGGTGCCATTGGATACTCTGAACTATCAATTTTGTGCATATTTTAGGGATGGGCTCAATGTAGATCTATGGTTCAACTACTTTTTGTAATAATTTACGATTTGATATCAATGAAATATATACACAAACTTTTATCGATAAAAAAAACCCATGATAAGAAGGAATTACATTATAAATTTCATCCTAATTAACTTGGACCATTCATCATTGCCTCTCACATACTAAATCTTGAATTATCTACTCTCAGTGGAAAGTTATTAGAAGACATGTAATATTATTGACTTATAATGCTAGACTATTATTTATTAGTACTTGCCGATAGGCTAGGCAAGTACTATTGCATCCATTTTTGGATTTCTTCCATTAACTAGTGATTAAAAAATCACATTTCTACCAATTAAAATTATTATTTTTATCAAATTTGTTACAAAATTAATAATTTGTATAGTATACATGCACATTTTTTATGTTTATAATTCAACAAAATTAATTTCGAGCTCTTCTATTGGCTTAAAAATGTAGGCTCTTATACACGGATTTTGTGGAAGCACTACCTCTATTACAATTTTCGAGGCAATAATAAAATTTGTTATATGTATTATAATTAGATGTTATATATTTAGATTATATAACATAAATTATAATTATAATCTAAATATTAATAAAATTAACTTTTTCATTATATATTTTATATTAATTAACTTATGAATAAGTGATAATAATATCTATTATTTATAATAAATAATTATAAGTTATATTTTAATATACTAAATAACATGATTTGACATAAGTTATATGAACTATATAAAATATTATTAAAATTGTTCCTAGTTAATTAAATGATGTAATTTATTTTGATTTTAACAATTGTTTTTTTTAAGTAAGAAATTATATTAGATTAGATTAATAATTTATGTGAAGTATTTAAATTTTGATTTATAGTTATATTTTTTAAATATCTTATAATATATTATATTGATTATTTATGTATAAATTATTTTATTTCAAAAATTAATAATTATATTTAAGAAAATTAATTTTATTGATATTTTTAATTATATATTTTTTAAATATTGATAATATATAAAATTTTAAAATTAAAAAATAATATAAAAGATATTACTTGAAATCTTTTTAAAAATTAAAGATAATTTATGTACTTCATTAACATAGATATATTCAGTTACATTTATAAGGATTAATTTTCTTTTGTTTTTATTAATTTGATTTAAACTATGATAATTAAATATCTTAAAATTGTAAAACAAAAGAGTAAAATATTTATAATTATTATATATTTATAATTCTAAATTAATATAAGACTTCACCTATGAGATAGTTATAATATTAATTACATTGTGATTAATACCAATTATACTTGTACTTTGTACTTGGTAACTACAACAATGGATATTTGTTTATCTTTAACTTATCATTATTAACTTAATATCAAACTCTTAATCAATTAATCAATCTAATTATATTTGTATGAAATAGTGATAATACAATTTGGAAGAATTTTATTATTATTATTATTATTATTATTAAGGCAAGTACTTTGCCACTATGTGGCACTTGTTAAAAATGCAATAAGAATTTTATTTAATGTTATCAACTTTTAATGATAAATTAATCCATAGAGTTGAATAATTCAAAGCAATATCAATCTAGAAACATGCTAGATTTTTTAGAATAAAAATAATATCTAGAATATTGGAATCATAATTATAAAAGTTGTTTGCATGTTTGAGAATGTTATATTCAAAAAGAAATCTCTATTGCTACTTCATATATTAAATCATTTTTCCTTGATAATAATTTATTTTTACACCTGATAGCATGCACATGAAACATAAATTTAATCTTTACAAACTTAAATTTGACTCACAAAGATCTATCAATATAGATGAAACTCAAAACTTACATTTGATTGTTAGCAATAGTTTTTATACTTTACTATTAAAATCTATATGACATCAACTTAATATCCGCATCTTACTTTCACATTTTCAAAAACACATTTCAATATAATTAATCCTAAATGAGTTGTTTACATTTCAATATAACTAATAACTTATTTTTTTACTTTTTAAAGAAAAGCTACAAGACCCCATTGATTTTATTGTTGCTTATCTTTGTGGAATTGTGATGCAACGCCTAGAGGAATAAAACATCCAAGTTTTAAACAATTGCCCTGGCCCTAATTAAATTATAAATACCTTGATGTTAAAAAACAATTGGATCATTAGCTTTTATACGTATCAGTTGACAACAAAATATAGTTGAAGTACGCTAACATTAGCTAAGTTCTCTGGCCAACGCATGGCTGCATGCAAGACCGACATATTATACCAAATGTCAAGGTGGAAAATTACAGTATGCCCAACTCCAAGCATACATGGCACGCCTGGAAATCTACAGTTTGGCTTCTTAATGGATAAGATCTTCGCTGAGCGGTGTATAAATAAACTATATAAAAAAGATCTCTTCTTCCCAACTTGAAGATGATATCTTGCATTTTTAATCTGACTAAGTAATTATAAAAGTTTCCAAGGTTGTTTTCTTAATTCAATCTTTCAGATAGCTGCTTGATTTGCTCTGTGCAGGATTAATGGGGAAGAAGAGAACAACAGAGATATGGCAAAAGCTACCAGAAGAGTTGGTCTTAATGAGTGTAGCAAAATTGTCTAGCAGAGCTTTTTCCCGAATGAGATTGGTCTGCAAGAGGTGGAAGAAAATGCTTTCTTCACCCGATTCTCTCAAAACCATATTGCCAGATCGTTCTGCTTCGAGTTGTGTGTTCTTATTGCAGTTTTCTCCATATGGGTCTGAGGGAATACAGTCATGGATCATTGAAGATGATGCAGATTTTTTTAGGGTTCCTTCAGTAAAATTCCCAGAGTATTGTAAGTGCATGGAGGTGGTTTGCAATGATGTGTACTGTTGATCCAAATGGGTAAGAGATGGTCCTTCCAATTTTTATATATATAATAAATCTAATGCAAGTAATGCAGCTTGGATGGAAGTTCCTCCTCCTTCACAAATCACAACTACTTTAAGCACTGATTTCATTGCAACAGCTTTTGTTTCTTCCATCAATCAGCATATAATCTTGCTTGGGCAGTACTACTGGCACACAAATAGTCGAAGTATGGTTGAGATTTATGACTCAAAAACTAATTCATGGAATCAAATGTTTGTTGAACATTCTTATTTTCCTTTGGGGAGAGGTTTTTACTCTCAAGGACGATTTTATTGGTTGAGAAATTATAGAAACAATGGGGAGATTATTGAATTTAATTGGGCTGAGAATAGTTGGATAGTAATTCCATCTCCAGCAAAACCCACTGCAAGCTATCCTTCAATTGTTGGTTTCCCTTGTGAAGAAGTACAGAGAAAAGTTTATGAAAAACATTATGATGTTATGATTCATTGGATGAGTTTTACTGAATCGTGGGAGTTAAGTGGATGTGATGGTTATATAGTGCTGGTGGACAAAAAGTATCAGCGAGTGGAAGTTGGATAAAGAAGTGAATGAAGAAGGTGAAGAAAGAGTTAAATGGTCTCCTTTTTGCATTGCGTTGCCTCAACAGATTTACAGGATAGCAGTTAATAACAATGGAAGCATATTAGTTGTGGGGGAGGAAGTAGCATTGTATAACAATGAAGGAAGAATAATCCGCAAAATTGAATTGCGAGAGTTTGATCCCGAGCTTCTTATTCAAACCAAGAAATATGGAAATTATATGGCACTCTTTCCTATTGCCATAGATTGTAACAAAGTATGGTGGCCATTATAAGATATTTTGAATTTAAATTCTTTCTACTGTAACATAATAAATATTTTGAGAATAAATTATAGAACGTATTGGTTTTTTAAAATTATATATTGAAGGTTTAGAAATTTGAATTGTATTCTGAAATTTTATGTTCGAGGTTTAGAAATTTGAATTGCATTTTAATAATTTAAATGTGTAGTATTTCTTAAAATTTAATACATTGTTGATTGAATTTTATTTTAATAGATTTATAATTATAATGGTAAGATTATTATTGATTTCATATTTTATTAAATTAAAAAAATATAGAAAGTTTTATGTTAGATCGGTACGACACATTTTCGATATCATGTGGTATCATGTGGGTTGGGAGGGGGTTGGGAGGGAGAGAGAGGTCCTCGTCTGGGATCATGTGGGTTGGGTATCATATGGGTGGGAGTGGACCTTGTGACTTCATGTTATTGTGATTTACCATAGAAAACTTTATCAATCGAGCCAAGTTATAATCTTATACATTGTATTTTTAATTTAAATTATAAAATATATTATTTTTAAAATTATATCTTAGAAGTGGGTTGGGGAGGCGGGAGAGAGTGAATCTCACTACCTCATGTTTTACCACATGGAACTCTATCAATCAGGATAAGCCTCAGCTTTATACACTATATTTTCGATCTAAATTAAATAGTATGTGGTGTTTTTTAAAATTACATCTTAGAAGATTGTTGATATCTAAGAGGCCCACACCTAAATAATTACAGTCGGGAACCTTTGCCTATAGGGGATCTGATGTACTGTTAGGATTGTGGAAAATGACTTTTCATGGTTTTGTTTTTGGGAGTGGGAAAAGGGGAGAAATAGGAAATGGCTAACCTAAGGAAATTCACCAAAGCTTTCACACCCCTCTAAGTCTCCTTTCAAAACTATGTAACAAGAACAAGTAGTTCCCTAAAATAATAGGCACAAAACACCACATAATATTCATTGTTGGAAAGAGAACAAGATGCAAAAGTTAGATGGGTATAGTGTAAAATATTCAGATCTCTCAATTCTAGAAGCACTCGTTAAGGCCCCAAGGTATTGTTTCTTACCAAACAAGTTCTACAAGAATTTTGTTTACAAAATGACATAGTATAAATTCAAATCACAAACATTGAAGGAGTGTAAGACATGGTTCAATGACTTATTCCTCCAACACAAAACTATAAAATCCTAACAATATTAAATGATAGCTATGCCCTTCTAAAATACACACAGATTTGAGATTATCCCCAAAACCAGAATAAACACACATCAAAAAAAAACTAGGCATAGTTCAATGTATTTTCTCTATTGATTATTTGAATACAAAGCTAAGGTTGAAGAATGATACAACTTTTTACCAAGTGTTCTTCTAAAATAGTGAACAAAAGACCCTTAAAAAACACCTCCTAAAAGAGGTTCTGGTGGAATTCTCTTTCCAAAAAACCTTCTTTGTTACAAAGATCCATTGGGTTTATATAGGAAAAGATTTTGTTGTTGAACC
This sequence comes from Chamaecyparis obtusa, assembly GCA_027943335.1. Classification (NCBI taxonomy): domain Eukaryota; kingdom Viridiplantae; phylum Streptophyta; class Pinopsida; order Cupressales; family Cupressaceae; genus Chamaecyparis; species Chamaecyparis obtusa. The sequence continues at coordinate 83,921 of BSBK01011969.1, read as the reverse complement.
TGTTGACACCCAGAATAATATTTTTTTATCCTCCACGATCATTGTATATATCCATGATATAATTTTTTTATTCAAGCCCAATATATTGCTCAACACATTATGTTAAATGTAGACATCATAGGCTCATAACTGACCTAGTAAGATTTAAATTCAAATAAGATTTCTACTAATGACCTTTATATCTCATCGAAATCAATAAAGTGACAAAGGAAATAATGATGAGGACGGTATTTTGACAAGACATAATTTACATTCTATCGAAGAAATTTTCATTGATGGAACTTTGATAGTCAATGAAACATAAAAGCAGTATGTTGAACCACTTAGTTATATCAAAAATAGCAAACATCAAGAAAACACACATGAAGTTTCATCAAAGAAGAGGGACATATCAAATAAAGTTTGATGAAACTTCAGATACTAAATTGAAATGAAATATTATATCAATTTTGGTGAAACACAGTGAAAGCTATATCGAAAAATGATCATGTTAAAAAGAATTTTTTCAATAGAAATAGTATATGTTTTATCAAAACCATGATTGTCATTGGATTTAAAGGAGCTTAAAAATCCTAATATATTTTTTTGAAGGGCAAAGTTACATTGACAAAGGAATATGATATGAGTCTTATCGAAAACACAAAGATTTTGGACAAAGCAAAGTGAGGGTTTTGTCAATCAATTTGCTATCTTTGAGATCATTCATCGATGGGGTAGTACATATGTTTTATCGAAAAGGGGCTCATCGATAAAACTATGAATATCGAACAAGACTCGAGGTGCTACATCGAAGCCAAAGTTACATCAAAATCCTATTTTGATGTAACATTCATGGAGCTCCCGACAGAAAAGGACATCGATGGAATCACACATATCTACCAAGACCAAAGAAGCTTGCTCAAAAAGAGATGTTCCATAAAAAAAATATACATCAGAGGAGTCTATTTGGTGTCTCATCAAAAAGAGGTTTATCAAATGAATGGGAGTATCGATAAATCATCCAAGAAGCTCCAATGAAAGGAAAGTCAAGTACCAAAATGACAATGTCAATAGAATCAAATAATATTTTAAATTGAAAACAATATTCCATGAGAGAAACTTAGAAGATCTAATAAATTTGAAAGAGATATTACAAATCTACATGTTATATTAAAAAGGATGCATTGAAGAGGTCTACCTCTTGTTTCATCAAAAATAACTTATCAAGCATACAAGACCTTCGATAAACCATTTTGAGGATCTAGCAAAAGAGAAGTTACATCGAAATGAAAGTTGTTGGCATTATGATGGATTTTGGAGTTGAGATGTGGTATTTTATGGTTGTGAGTTTGTCATTGATGATAACTCTATCAGATTTGATGAATAGATTACATATATTGATCGACTGGATGGATAGGTAAAGCTAAATAAGCTAAGTGTTTTAATTGGTTAATAGGATGATAGTAACATAAAGTATTTTGAGTGGTGATCAAGATAGAGAGCACATTGGGTGGTGTGATTGTTACTGGAGTATTATTTTGGTCAATGAAAGTCTATTTTCTGACCGTAATTGTTAAAGAAATGTTTTGACTGTGCTAATATTTTGGTGATGTGTTTAGTGTGAACCGGTTAAGTTACCAATTGATACATGATGATCAAATGATTGATGTGGTTGATTATTTGTCAGTGCTTGGTAATACCCTTTTGTATTATATGTTTTGGGTTGACATGTTAGGTATGATTGGCGTTGATTTTCATGTGTTTGGTAAATGTTTTGGGTTGACTCAAGTGAAATGTTTTTCAAGCCCTGGTCGACTTAAGAATAGTAGTATAAAGGCAAGATAAATTGTGTGATTTAGGGTAGAAGATCATTTTATTGGTGGTTGCGATCAAAAAAAGAGATGGATAGTTGCGCCAAAATTCAAAGTTTGTATTGGATCTGTCAGGTAAGAAGTGTCATTTCTAGATCAGTTATTTGAGCTCATTGTTCAAGGATAACTCTAATAGGTTAGCAAGTTAATTCCCTTAATAGGGTGGACTTTAACAAGTCTCATTCTTTAAATCCGTTAACAGGGTGACTTCTGAGGAGTTCAAAATCCTCTAGTGAGGTAGATCCTAATAGATATGATTGTACTTATAACAAGCTACTAGTCACTCTTAACTGGGTGAGCCCCTAACAAGGTATTGTAAGCTTCTAATAGGGAAACTATTTTTATTGCAGTGAAGAGATTCGTGGGTGTCATCCCCACTATAGTTTTCTCCCTCTTACAAGGGTTTCCACAAAAAAAATAGTGGTGTTATGTGTTATGCTTTTGTGTATGCTTGAATTATTTTACTTCTATTGTATAGTTACGTCTAAGATGTATGGAAGGGGTGAAGGAGGAGGTATACATTTGGATTTAGGTTTTGAAGGGATACCAACACCTTGAGAGTGAGATTTAGGACTGAGGTCGTGACCTTTAGACTTTTATTTTTTATGAAAGGGTTCTAATATTCCTTGTTCTTTAATGATAAACCCTTTGACTTGATAATTCTTGCTTTGACCGATGGGATACTTGCTAAAAATGTGAGTTTATTTTGAGATATGCATGGTATGGAGGGAATTTATGATCATGAAGTGGACTAGACTTGATAGAACTAGTGGAACCCATTTGAAGTGTAAGGGGTTCATGAACATCTTGTACAAATGTGTTTTCATCATGAGGGGGATCGAGAGGAATAATGGGATCTTGTGATAGAATAGTGATTGGATCATCTAGTAGGATAGGATCTTGTAAGAGATCTAGAAGACAAGGGCTTAAACATGAAGGAATGGATGCATCTTGAGGAGGATCCAAAGGGATGATGGGATCTTGTGGATCATTTGGAGGTATGATTGGATCATTTGGAGGTTGTGAAGGAAAGGGGATAATTTGATCTTTACTTTGAATAGGATCATGGGATTCCATACTAAAGGTGTGTTTCTCTTGGTTTTGAATGGAATCATTAGGAAAATTGGAAGGGGGGTCCTAATCTTTCTTAGGGAGGAGAAGGTCAATGGGACTTGGAAGGACATGTTTTTCTTGAGATGGAAGGGGATCATCTTGGATAGGAAGGATAGGGATAATGGGATCATCTTGAGGCTTAAGGGAAGTGGAATCTTGGTCAAAAATTAGATTGTATTGGTCATTGGTGAGATCTTTGTCTTTATTTAGTTCAGGATTTATTTCTTCGTACTTTGGTTCTTCCTCTTGACATGGACTTTGACTTGGAATATGAATAGGGGACTCTGGAAAAGGGTCAATAATTTGACATGAAGGAGATTCTGAACTATCAATTTTGTGCATATTTTAGGGATGGGCTCAATGTAGATCTATGGTTCAACTACTTTTTGTAATAATTTACGATTTGATATCAATGAAATATATACACAAACTTTTATCGATAAAAAAAACCCATGATAAGAAGGAATTACATGATAAATTTCATCCTAATTAACTTGGACCATTCATCATTGCCTCTCACATACTAAATCTTGAATTATCTACTCTCAGTGGAAAGTTATTAGAAGACATGTAATATTATTGACTTATAATGCTAGACTATTATTTATTAGTACTTGCCAATAGGCTAGGCAAGTACTATTGCATCCATTTTTGGATTTCTTCCATTAACTAGTGATTAAAAAATCACATTTCTACCAATTAAAATTATTATTTTTATCAAATTTGTTACAAAATTAATAATTTGTATAGTATACATGCACATTTTTTATGTTTATAATTCAACAAAATTAATTTCGAGCTCTTCTATTGGCTTAAAAATGTAGGCTCTTATACACAGATTTTGTGGAAGCACTACCTCTATTACAATTTTTGAGGCAATATTATAGGGGCAAATACTTTACCATGCCCTTAAAATAATTCATATTTATTTTTAAAAATATGTTATAATATAAATACATGGTTTTGGATATAGATTATTTATTAACTAATGTATATTAAATTGAATAATAAAATTTGTTATATGTATTATAATTGGATGTTATATATTTAGATTATATAACATAAATTATAATTATAATCTAAATATTAATAAAATTAACTTTTTCATTATATATTTTATATTAATTAACTTAAGAATAAGTGATAATAATATCTATTATTTATAATAAATAATTATAAGTTATATTTTAATATACTAAATAACATGATTTGACATAAGTTATATGAACTATATAAAATATTATTAAAATTGTTCCTAGTTAATTAAATGATGTAATTTATTTTGATTTTAACAATTGTTTTTTTTTAAATAAGAAATTATATTATATTAGATTAATAATTTATGTGAAGTATTTAAATTTTGATTTATAGTTATATTTTTTAAATATCTTATAATATATTATATTGATTATTTATGTATAAATTATTTTATTTCAAAAATTAATAATTATATTTAAGAAAATTAATTTTATTGATATTTTTAATTATATATTTTTTAAATATTGATAATATATAAAATTTTAAAATTAAAAAATATATAAAAGATATTACTTGAAATCTTTTTAAAAATTAAAGATAATTTATGTACTTCATTAACATAGATATATTTAGTTACATTTATAAGGATTAATTTTCTTTTGTTTTTATTAATTTGATTTAAACTATGATAATTAAATATCTTAAAATTGTAAAACAAAAAAGTAAAATATTTATAATTATTATATATTTATAATTCTAAATTAATATAAGACTTCACCTATGAGATAGCTATAATATTAATTACATTGTGATTAATACCAATTATACTTGTACTTTGTACTTGGTAACTACAACAATGGATATTTGTTTATCTTTAACTTATCATTATTAACTTAATATCAAACTCCTAATCAATTAATCAATCTAATTATATTTGTATGAAATAGTCATAATACAATTTGGAAGAATTTTATTATTATTATTATTATTATTATTAAGGCAAGTACTTTGCCACTATGTGGCACTTGTTAAAAATGCAATAGAAATTTTATTTAATGTTATCAACTTTTAATGATAAATTAATCCATAGAGTTGAATAATTCAAAGCAATATCAATCTAGAAACATGCTAGATTTTTTAGAATAAAAATAATATCTAGAATATTGGAATCATAATTATAAAGGTTGTTTGCATGTTTGAGAATGTTGTATTCAAAAAGAAATCTCTATTGCTACTTCATATATTAAATCATTTTCATTGATAATAATTTATTTTTACACCTGATACCATGCGCATGAAACATAAATTTAATCTTTAGAAACTTAAATTTGACTCACAAAGATCTATAAATATAAATGAAACTCAAAACTTACATTTGATTGTTAGCAATAGTTTTTATACTTTACTATTAAAATCTATATGACATCAACTTAATATCCCCATCTTACTTTCACATTTTCAAAAACACATTTCAATATAATTAATCCTAAATGAGTTGTTTACATTTCAATATAACTAATAACTTATTTTTTTACTTTTTAAAGAAAAGCTACAAGACCCCATTGATTTTATTGTTGCTTAGCTTTGTGGAATTGTGATGCAACGCCTAGAGGAATAAAACATCCAAGTTTTAAACAATTGCCCTGGCCCTAATTAAATTATAAATACCTTGATGTTAAAAAACAATTGGATCATTAGCTTCTATACGTATCAGTTGACAACAAAATATAGTTGAAGTACGCTAACATTAGCTAAGTTCTCTGGCCAACGCATGGCTGCATGCAAGACCGACATATTACACCAAATGTCAAGGTGGAAAATTACAGTACGCCCAACTCCAAGCATACATGGCACGCCAGGAAATCTACAGTTTGGCTTCTTAATGGATAAGATCTTCGCTGAGCGGTGTATAAATAAACTATATAAAAAAGATCTCTTCTTCCCAACTTGAAGATGATATCTTGCATTTTTAATCTGACTAAGTAATTATAAAAGTTTCCAAGGTTGTTTTCTTAATTCAATCTTTCAGATAGCTGCTTGATTTGCTCTGTGCAGGATTAATGGGGAAGAAGAGAACAACAGAGATATGGCAAAAGCTACCAGAAGAGTTGGTCTTAATGAGTGTAGCAAAATTGTCTAGCAGAGCTTTTTCCCGAATGAGATTGGTCTGCAGGAGGTGGAAGAAAATGCTTTCTTCACCCGATTCTCTCAAAACCATATTGCCAGATCGTTCTGCTTCGAGTTGTGTGTTCTTATTGCAGTTTTCTCCATATGGGTCTGAGGGAATACAGTCATGGATCATTGAAGGCGATGCAGATTTTTTTAGGGTTCCCTCAGAAAAATTTCCAGAGTATTGTAAGTGCATGGAGGTGGTTTGCAATGATATCTACTGTTGCTCCAAATGGGTAAGAGATGGTCCTTCCAATTTTTATATACATAATAAATCCAATGCAAGTATTGGCGCAGCTTGGATGGAAGTTCCTCCTCCTGCACAAATCACAACTACTTTAAGCACTGATTTCATTGCAACAGCTTTTGTTTCTTCCATCAATCAGCATATAATCTTGCTTGGGCAGTACTACTGGCACACAAATAGTCGAAGTATGGTTGAGATTTATGACTCAAAAACTAATTCATGGAATCAAATGTTTGTTGAACATTCTTATTTTCCTTTGGGGAGAGGTTTTTACTCTCAAGGACGATTTTATTGGTTGAGAAATTATAGAAACAATGGGGAGATTATTGAATTTAATTGGGCTGAGAATAGTTGGACAGTAATTCTATCTCCAGCAGATCCCACTGCAAGCTATCCTTCAATTGTTGGTTTCCCTTGTGAAGAAGTACAGAGAAAAGTTTATGAAAAGCATTATGATGTTATGATTCATTGGATGAGTTTTACTGAATCGTGGGAGTTAAGTGGATGTGATGGTTATATAGTGCTGGTGGACAAAAAGTATCAGCAAGTGTGGAAGTTGGATAAAGAAGAGAATGAAGAAGGTGAAGAAAGAGTTAAATGGTCTCCTTTATGCATTGCGTTGCCTCAACAGATTTACAGGATAGCAGTTAATAACAATGGAAGCATATTGGTTGTGGGGGAGGAAGTAGCATTGTATAACAATGAAGGAAGAATAATCCGCAAAATTGAATTGCGAGAGTTTGATCCCGAACTTCTTATTCAAACCAAGAAATATGGAAATTATATGGCACTCTTTCCTACTGCCATAGATTGTAACAAAGTATGGTGGCCATTATAAGATATTTTGAATTCAAATTCTTTCTACTGTAACATAATAAATATTTTGAGAATAAATTATAGAATGTATTGTGTTTTTTAAAATTATATATTGAAGGTTTAGAAATTTGAATTGTATTCTGAAATTTTATGTTCGAGGTTTAGAAATTTGAATTGCATTTTAATAATTTAAATGTGTAGTATTTCTTAAAATTTAATAAATTGTTGATTGAATTTTATTTTAATAGATTTATAATTATAATGGTAAGATTATTATTGATTTTATATTTTATTAAATTTAAAAAATATAGAAAGTTTTATGTTAGATCGGTACAACACATTCTCGATATCATGTGGTATTTCGATATCATGTGGTATCATGTGGGTTGGGAGGGGGTTGGGAGGGAGAGAGGTCCTCCTCTGGGATCATGTCGGTTGGGTATCATATGGGTGGGAGTGGATCTTGTGACTTTATGATGTTATGATTTACCATAGAAAACTTTATCAATCGAGCCAAGTTATAATCTTATACATTGTATTTTTAATTTAAATTATAAAATATATTATTTTAAAAATTATATCTTAGAAGTGGGTTGGGGAGGCGGGAGAGAGTGAATCTCACTACCTCATGTTTTACCACGTGGAACTCCATCAATCAGGATAAGCCTCAGCTTTATACACTATATTTTTGATCTAAATTAAATAGTATGTGGTGTTTTTTAAAATTACATCTTAGAAGATTGTTGATATCTAAGAGGCCCACACCTAAATAATTACAGTCAGGAACCTTTGCCTATAGGGGATCTGATGTACTATTAGGATTGTGGAAAATGACTTTTCATGGTTTTGTTTTTGGGAGTGGGAAAAGGGGAGAAATAGGAAATGGCTAACCTAAGGAAATTCACCAAAGCTTTCACACCCCTCTAAGTGTCCTTTCAAAACTATGTAACAAGAACAAGTAGTTCCCTAAAATAATAGGCACAAAACACCACATAATATTCATTGTTGGAAAGAGAACAAGATGCAAAAGTTAGATGGGTATAGTGTAAAATATTCAGATCTCTCAGTTCTAGAAGCACTCGTTAAGGCCCCAAGGTATTGTTTCTTACCAAACAAGTTCTACAAGAATTTTGTTTACAAAATGACATAGTATAAATTCAAATCACAAACATTGAAGGAGTGTAAAACATGGTTCAATGACTTATTCCTCCAACACAAAACTATAAAATCCTAACAATATTAAATGATAGCTATGCCCTTCTAAAATACACACAGATTTGAGATTATCCCCAAAACCAGAATAAACACACATCAAAAAAAAACTAGGCATAGTTCAATGTATTTTCTCTATTGATTATTTGAATACAAAGCTAAGGTTGAAGAATGATACAACTTTTTACCAAGTGTTCTTCTAAAATAGTGAACAAAAGACCCTAAAAAAACTCCTCCTGAAAGAGGTTCTGGTGGAATTCTCTTTCCAAAAAACCTTCTTTGTTACAAAGATCCATTGGGTTTATATAGGAAAAGATTATGTTGTTGAACCTGTTGACACCCAGAATAATATTTTTTTATCCTCCACGATCATTGTATATATCCATGATATAATTTTTTTATTCAAGCCCAATATATTGCTCAACACATTATGTTTTGTAGACATCATAGGCTCATAGGTGACCTAGTAAGATTTAAATTCAAATAAGATTTCTACTAATGACCTTTATATCTCATCGAAATCAATAAAGTGACAAAGGAAATAATGATGAGGACGGTATTTTGACAAGACATAATTTACATTCTATCGAAGAAATTTTCATCGATGGAACTTTGATAGTCAATGAAACATAAAAGTAGTATGTTGAACCACTTAGTTATATCAAAAATAGCAAGCATCAAGAAAACACACATGAAGTTTCATCAAAGAAGAGGGACATATCAAATAAAGTTCGATGAAACTTCAGATACTAAATTGAAATGAAATATTATATCAATTTTGGTGAAACACAGTGAAAGCTATATCGAAAAATGATCATGTTATAAAGAATTTTTTCGATAGAAATAGTATATGTTTTATAAAAACCATGATTGTCATTGGATTTAAAGGAGCTTAAAAATCCTAATATATTTTTTTGAAGGGGAAAGTTACATTGACAAAGGAATATGATATGAGTCTTATCGAAAACACAAAGATTTTGGACAAAGCATAGTGAGGGTTTTGTCAATCAATTTGCTATCTTTGAGATCATTCATCGATGGGGTAGTACATATGTTTTATCAAAAAGGGGCTCATCGATAAAACTATGAATATCTAACAAGACTCAAGGTGCTACATCGAAGCCAAAGTTACATCAAAATCCTATTTTGATGTAACATTCATGGAGCTCCTGACAAAAAAGGACATCAATGGAATCACACATATCTACCAAGACCAAAGAAGCTTGCTTGAAAAGAGATATTCCATAAAAAAAATATACATCAGAGGAGTCTATTTGGTGTCTCATCAAAAAGAGGTTTATCAAATGAATGGGAGTATCGATAAATCATCCAAGAAGCTCCAATGAAAGGAAAGTCAAGTACCAAAATGACAATGTCAATAGAATCAAATAATATTTTAAATTGAAAACAATATTCCATGAGAGAAACTTAGAAGATCTAATAAATTTGAAAGAGATATTACAAATCTACATGTTATATTAAAAAGGATGCATTGAAGAGGTCTACCTATTGTTTCATCGAAAATAACTTATCAAGCATACAAGACCTTCGATAAACCATTTTGAAGATCTAGCAAAAGGGAAGGTACATCAAAATGAAAGTTGTTGGCATTATGATGGATTTTGGAGTTGAGATGCGGTATTTTATGCTTGTGAGTTTGTCATTGATGATAACTCTATCAGATTTGATGAATAGATTACATATACTAATCGATTGGATGGATAGGTAAAGCTAAATAAGATAAGTGTTTTAATTGGTTAACAGGATGACAGTAACATAAAGTATTTTGAGTGGCGATCAAGATAGAGAGCACATTGGGTGGTGTGATTGTTACTGGAGTATTATTTTGGTCAATGAAAGTTTGTTTTCTGACCGTAATTGTTAAAGAAATGTTTTGACTGTGCTAATATTTTGGTGGTGTGTTTAGTGTGAACCGGTTAAGTTACCAATTGATACATGATGATCAGATGATTGATGTGGTTGATTATTTGTCAGTGCTTGGTAATACCCTTTTGTATTATATGTTTTGGGTTGACATGTTAGGTATGATTGGCGTTGATTTTCATATGTTTGGTAAATGTTTTGGGTTGACTCAAGTGAAATTTTTTTCAAGCCCTGGTCAACTTAAGAACAATAGTATAAAGGCAAGATAAATTGTGTGATTTAGGGTAGAAGATCATTTTATTGGTGGTTGCGATCAGAAAAGAGATGGATAGTTGTGCCAAAATTCAAAGTTTGTATTGGATCTGTTAGGTAAGAAGTGTCATTTCTAGATTGGTTATTTGAGCTCATTGTTCAAGGATAACTCTAATAGGTTAGCAGGTTAATTCCCTTAATAGGGTGGACTTTAACAAGTCTCATTCTTTAAATCCTTTAACAGGGTGACTTCTGAGGAGTTCAAAATCCTCTAGTGAGGTAGATCCTAATAGATATGATTGTACTTATAACAAGCTACTAGTCACTCTTAACTGGGTGAGCCCCTAACAAGGTATTGTAAGCTCCTAATAGGGAAACTATTTTTATTGTAGTGAAGAGATTCGTGGGTGTCATCCCCACTGTAGTTTTCTCCCTCTTACAAGGGTTTCCACAGAAAAAATAGTGGTGTTATGTGTTATGCTTTTGTGTATGCTTGAATTATTTTACTTCTATTCTATAGTTACATCTAAGATGGATGGAAGGGGTGAAGGAGGAGGTATACATTTGGATTTAGGTTTTGAAGGGATACCAACACCTTGAGAGTGAGATTTAGGACTGAGGTTGTGACCTTTAGGCTTTTATTTTTTATGAACGGGTTCTAATATTCCTTGTTCTTTAATGATAAACCCTTTGACTTGATAATTCTTGCTTTGACTAATGGGATACTTGCTAAAAGACATGAGTTTATTTTGAGATATGCATGGTATGAAGGGAATTTACGATCATGAAGTGGACTAGACTTGATAGAGCTAGTGGAACCCATTTGAAGTGTAAGGGGTTCATGAACATCTTGTACAAATGTGTTTTCATCATGAGGGGGATTGGGAGGAATAATGGGATCTTGTGATAGAATAGTGACTGGATCATCTAGTAGGATAGGATCTTGTAAGAGATCTAGAAGACAAGGGCTTAAACATGAAGGAATAGATGCATCTTGAGGAGGATCCAAAGGGATGATGGGATCTTGTGGATCATTTGGAGGTATGATTGGATCATTTGGAGGTTGTGAAGGAAAGGGGATACTTTGATCTTTACTTTGAATAGGATCATGGGATTCCATACTAAAGGTGTGTTTCTCTTGGTTTTGAATGGAATCATTAGGAAAATTGGAAGGGGGGTCCTAATCTTTCTTAGGGAGGAGAAGGTCAATGGGACTTGGAAGGACATGTTTTTCTTGAGATGGGAGGGGATCATCTTGGATAGGAAGGTTAGGGATAATGGGATCATCTTGAGGCTTAAGGGAAGTGGAATCTTGGTCAAAAATTAGATTGTATTGGTCATTCGTGAGATCTTTGTCTTTATTTATTTCAGGATTTATTTCTTCATACTTTGGTTCTTCCTCTTGACATGGACCTTGACTTGGAATATGAATAGGGGACTCTGGAAAAGGGTCAATAATTTGACATGAACGAGACAAATTTTGAATGGGACTTTCTTGAATAGGATTGTGTAGAGATGGAGGATATTGTGGCATTGGATCTAGCATTTGGGAAGCATGAAAAGGAATTACATCATGAATGGGACTAGGTTGAATTTCATCAATGAATAGTCTTTGGGAGGGTGCATCATGGGAAGTGTTGCTTGACGGAGATGGAGGAAATTTCTCTTGTGAAAATTTAGGGGATAAAGGGATCGAAGGGGACATGGATGTGTCTTGAAGGTCAATTTCTTGATGGGAAATGGGTATATCATCCATGCAATTGTTTTGGGATGGACCATTTCTAGACATGGGTAAATTATTATTTCCATATATATGATCTAATGTTTGAAACAAATCCGTTAAAATGTTAGATTTGAACTTTTTTTTCTTCTTGGTTGATCTTGTTGGTGAGACCACATTAATGTTTTCAAGTTGTGAATAATTTGTTGAATGAAAATGTGTCTTAATAAGTTTCTCATTTATTATTCTTGACATGTTTTAAGTTGTTCTTGTTTGAGGAAAACTTGTTTGATTTGATGTCATAAAAGATTTCTCATTAACATGAAATGTTCTTGGAGGAAAACTTGTTTGTGATCTTGGTATTGTTTGACTTGTTTGCGTAATTGGCACAAGAGGTTTTTAAATTTTTTGAGGGACACTTGGTTGCATTGGAACAAAGATTGGTTAATAATTAGGTGGAGGTCCCCATTGAATTACACCATGCTCTGGTTGAAAATTTTGATTAGAAACTTGGTTGAATGATTGATTTGAAATTTGGTCACATGGAATTTGATTTGAAATTTGATTGAATAGAGCATGATCTAGGACTTGGTTGAAAAATGTTTTCTCTTGAACATGATTGTGTTGGCCTTGGGTGAGCTTTTCCTTTGCTTCATCTAGTTGTGAATGAAGTTTTGGTATTTTTTATCTTTCAATGATAGCTTTAACGTTAATTTCACCCACACTTTCTTGTGTGCATTTACAAAGTTTGGTTGTATCTCTTCTAGTATTTTCAGCAGTTTTGATTTATTGTTCCACAAGCTTAATTTCTTCCTCCAATTAAACTATCAATGTTTTAGTCAAGTTTGCATGAGATTGATGTGATTGATCACACAAGAATGTCATTTTTCTTGGTTCAACATGTGTTTGGATCCCTTGTCTTGAAGGGTACATGATGTTTGGGTCAAAACCTTGTGTTTGAAAAGGTATACCTTGTCTTGGGTCAAAGGGTATTTGTGTGCTCTCACTTGAAATATGCATGGGTTGGTAAGAACCTTGTTGCCTTGACACAATTGGAATAATGAATAAATGCAACTAAGGATGAAGGATATACAACTTTGTTTTGAGTTTTTGAAAATTTAGGGTATGATAATGCAACCTAAAGTATGCAAGGACTTTTTTAGGAAATGATAATGAAAAATGAAACTTAGGGAGATATGCAAATAAATTATTTTTTTGGATTTTTAGGATTTTGAATGATTGTACAAAATGCAACTATGTTTTGGGGATTTTGGGCTTTGATAAAATCTTTGGAAAATACAAATCTAAGGGTATGAACTTAGGATATTGAATAGGGATTTGGACCTGAAAGGATCAAAAGGACAAATATATTTGGATAAAAAGGAATTGAGTCAAATCCAACATGACAAAGATGGAGTTTGACAAAAAGACAAAAGGCCAATTTTGATAAGAGGGATAAAAGGGACTAAGTCAATATCCTATCTTCAATAACATAAGGAAACACTTTAAGATTTGGATTTTTGGGGGATTTTGCAAAATATTTAAAGGGTCTAAATGAAAAATGAAATAGGACTAAAATAAGGAACAAAATGAGGACTACTCATGAAAAAGATTACCCTAGGATTTAAACAAGGCTCCATGGAAAATGTTTTGAAATTCCATATGTTCACAAGGGTTTTAAATCAAGGTGTTTGTGACCAATGAATGTTTAGCAAACTTCTGAAAGGTTTTGCAAATGTTTTGGAATGTTTTTGACAGGTTTTGAATGTTTTGCAAGGTGTTATGATTGTTTTGAAAGTGTTTAGGAAAGTTATTACAATGTTTGAGCGCACACACAAGACACATCAAGCAGAATGTCTATTGTAAAATGAAACAAACATGTCACAACCTAGGCTGGAAGAAAAATGTAGACAGAATTGCCACTTGAACAAAGTTTAGTTGCGCCTACTCATAGCAGATAGCCTAGAATCTTCGAGGCACGGGTGCCCCCTTATAGTGCACTCACTTCTCAGGTACACCAAGCTTCAAATTATAAGGGGCATCACTTCCCAAGGAACTTCTATCTCTATTATGAGCTACGAAAGTGTGGGATGTCTTCACAGGCATGGGTGACCCCTTGCGTTAGTGAATAGAAGGTTTTTGGAAAACTACAACAAGGATTTTAGTATGACATCCAATTCAATTGGTGGTGTGATAAACTCCTACGAGAGATCTCCCAGTATTGAGAACCAAGGTTATATGTACCACAAGGATACTGGAAGAGAGCTATCACCTAGCCACATTGTAGATTGGATTATTAGTCATAATCACGCATTTATATAGCGGTTTGGATGGAGACCTGGCTTTGGCATGTTACCGCTTGAGGTCATCCCTTGGCATTCAAAGTGAACGCCTTGGTTGAAGGCAGACCTATCTAAAAGAATTGCATAGATTTCTCTTACACCCAAGATCCAAGAAGGTGAGGGGAGAGGATATGTCCATACATTTCTTGGGGATTACAAATAAGAAGACAATCCAAACACTTAAAAGAAAAGGTTCGTTTTAAAGCACCAAAAAATGTTTTTGCTAACTACAAAACATAAATTATTATTTACAAAAATATATAGGGTCTTCAACAAACATTTTGCATCACAAATGTGTTATTAGTTTTAGGTCATGTCTTCATCCCATGATTGCCACAAGCTTAAATAGATTATTAGTAATAGAAAACCTACTATCCTAAATGCAGAAACACAAATTTGACAATAAACAAATCATGTTTTCAAGTGCAAAGGAAAGAACTTACCAACTGCGCAGTTCAAAGAACCAACTACGTAGTTTGACCAACTATGTTGTTTAACCAACTGCATAGTTTCTCTTACCAACTGCATAGTTTCAGACACCAATTGGGTAGTTTTGGGCCCCAACTATGCAGCTCTCCAATCAGACAAAAAAGTAGAGTTTCAAGACTTCTTGATTAGGTCTAAATTATAGTATAATCCTAGAAACATGCAAATGATTGTAATTTGAACTTATGAAGTCATGAATTAGAAAAATAAGAATGATATTTGATCAATTTTGACACCTAATTAGACTAATTTGTAGATTTGAAACATTTAGGAAACATTTGGATAAGATTGCTTGATTGAAACCTATTCTACGTGAAGTTTATTTTATCAACCCAATTAAAATGTGAGGTTCTTTTTAAGCAATCCAAACTAAAATATGATGTTCATTAAAGTCCTTTAAATCATGATTTGATGCACTTAGGATTCATTTTAAGCCATTAGAAATAAATTAAAAGAAGAAAAAAATAGCAAACCATGTAGAAAACCCTAAGAATCCAAATTGCAAATCTAGGACTCCAATTGCATAGTTCCCATGAATAACTACGCAAGTCTGGGCACCAACTGCGTAGTTTAGGCTACCAACTATGTAATTTATCTGACAAACTACATAGCTTCTCTAACCATATGTGCAGTTTGACTTGTAAGTTCCTAAAAGGCCTTCTAGGACCTGCAAATACACAAAGAAACCAATTAGGTATGAGTTTTTCATGTCGATTTCACCAAATGTAGGACCAGATTTAGGTTTAGAAAGTATATTAAAATCAACCACAAAAATTTAAAGATATGAAAACCTATCTAATCTTATCATGAAAACTACTTCAAAACAAAGGAATTAATAACAATAAAACCCATTCAAATAATTATTCCCATGTTCTCCTTTCTTCTCCATAATGTGGATGGGTGTAGCTCTTGAAATGATTTTAAAACACTTATAAAAACTTGAAAGAAAAAGGTGAGAGTACTAGGAGTGATTAATGATTCAAGGTGGTTAGCTAAATTAGTGCAAAGAGGCTCAATTTATAGAGTTGAGAGCCAAAATACAAGAAAGGGAAAGTTAGTGTCCAACATAGAAATGTGTCATAATTATGAAAAAATGGAAGCACATATTAGCTTGCACAATTAGGAGAGAGATGAAAGAGAAAGGATGAGGCTAATTAGTAGGCAATTTGGAGGCTAAATTAGTGGAAAAGGGGATAGGGAAGGTGGAAGGAATATGGAGGCTAATTAATAGGAAATCATGAAGCATGATTTAAGGGAATGTGTAAGAGTCACATTTTAATATTTGAAAATTTATTATTCCCTCAAAATTAAAAATTAGGAATTTAGGAATTTAGAAAATCCCATAATTCAAAAATGGGATCAATTAATTAATTAGTTGTGGGAGACTTGGGATAGGGGAATTAATCTAATAAATATATTAATACAAAAGGGATAAATTATGGGTTATCTATCCCAATGGGAAAAATTAGTAAATGATTGACTAAATGATGACAGGATTGAAAAGGATTTGGTCTTCAATGATTTGATAAGGGTTCAAATTGATCTTGATGATTTAAAACCTATTAGGGAACAACGCAACATCGATGAACTTTGACAATGTGTGTGATCGAGGATGACAAGATAAAATAGCATCGATGAGATTTGATAATGCTATTAGGTTAATTGATGATGATGAAATAACATTGATGATCTTGGATGATGCTATTTTAATTGACTTGGATTAGGATGATGACAACGAGGCATCAATGAAATTTGACAATGCGCTCGAATTGATGATGATTTGAAAGAGACTTGATTAGGCATAGATGAACTTGGACAATGCCTTAGAACTAATTTTAAATGATCGAATGTGCTTGAAATGGTCTTGAAATGATTAGGATTGATTTAAACTGATTTTTGAAGGTTTGACATAGTTTAGGATTGATTAGGATCAGTTTAGGAATATTTAGGAACTTTTAGGATCGATTTAGGAAAGATTAGCAATCATTAGGATTAGTTTAGGAATGTTTAGGAACATTTAGGATCAGTTTTGGAATGATTAGGAATTATCCAATGATGATTCGGTCTTGATCAATTCGGCTAAAGAGATTGAGGTTATGATGCAAGATGAGGGAAATGTTAGTAACAGATCAAATGATAAAATGACACGAGATAGAAGACATGTCAAAAGGGGACACATAGGTGTAAACCATTTTTAGGTGTCTACAGGTTTACAACTTTTGAATTGGTGTATGGTAAACAAGAATTCATGCTAATAGAACATAAGACACTCCACACAACACTACAATTAGGTATGGATTTATAAGAAGCACAAACATAAAGGATATTGCAGCTAAACCAACTTGATGAAATGAGAAAAACAACTCTTCAACAACATAGAACCCATTGGCATGATAAGCATATTAAAAACAAATTATTTATTCCTAGTGATTGGGCTCTCTTATATGACTCCAAGTATCAAGAAGAAAAATTGGGTAAACTACATACAAGGTGAATTTTACCATACCAAATTGAGCAACTATTTTCTAATGGTGATGTCAAGCTTAGTAGCATTGATAATGCTAGGTTTAAATTGTTAGTGAATGGACATAGACTCTATCTTTATCATAAACTAACTACCAAGGAATAATTTATGAAATAATTTTAGGAGTCTTTCAGTCACACTCTACTTGCAGTCGATCAACATGATTTTGCAGGTTCCATACAAACCTAGTTGGCATGCCACGTCTCCCATAATAAAATTTTCATATTTATATGGGAAAATTTTATCCATTCTCATTACACGTCACCTCCATCTCATTCCATATTCCCATATTTCTCCACCATTCCACCATCATTTTCTCTCACATTAATCTTTTCTAGATCTTGATATTGCATGATTGATATGACCCTACATAGTGCACCACCTTTAGATTACACATGAGGCAAATACTCTATTCTTGTTTCATTAATATTTAAGCTACAATATTTTAACACATTCATTATTATATATATCTCTTGCACTTCCTTTCATGATATATCACATGTGTGGACACATGTCAAAGATTAAGTTGGGGGATGGGTAGTAGTCACACAATGTTATGATATGATTGTGTGTGAAAATATGTTTGTAATTGTATTGTCTTAAGATGGAAACACTTACATGTTAAGAGAATTTATCCCTCTGAGTAAGTTTTTTGGGGTCATGTCAAGCACCTTGATTAGGCCTTTGCATGGATCTAGCTTTTCCCCCTGTTCTGCTTCTCTCTCCACCCATTTCTAGTTTTTCCTAGCACCTAGTCCTGAGAACTTAAGATCTGGGACCTCAAGGTCAAATTCAACCTCCTAGGTCAAGGTCAACCTTGACCCTAACCTAGGTTAGAGTTGACCTTGACCTTGACCCTGGGTCCAATTTTCAAGTTTCGAAGGTTTCGGGATATCGGGCTTCGAAAAGTTTTATTTTCCTGCTTCTGGGTCAGCTGTTTTGGATTTCAGAATGGTAAACTCTTAAATTTAATTTAATCTAGGTCCATTTCTAGGGGTTAAGGTTAATTGGGATTTAATTCTCCAATGTCAGCCTATCTAGACATTTTTGCCCTATATCACTATAAAAGGAAGCCTTCCTCTCTCATTTTCACATCCATAAACCATCAATTATTCATGAGCATCCATCAATCACCAAGCAATTCCATCTCATAGTCTCTCAAGAAATCATTTCATCAAGCAAGATCAAGCAAGTATTCTCAATCAAGGAAGCATTCAAGTTCTCCATTGAAGATCAAGGATTCAAGCATTCAAGATTTTAAAGGGATTTGGTTCAAGCATTCAAGATTCATCATTCAAACCCTAGATCTATCCATCATGGTGGTGTGATCTTCCTTCAAGATCCTTTGTTCATCTTCAAGATCTATTCATTCTTCCCTCAAGGTGGATTCCAAGCATACAATCATGGAGGTTTTGATGTACACTTGTTAATGTTATGTTCAAGCTTTCATATCAACATACTTTTTTACATTTGAAATACAATTGCATATCTATTGAATATCATAGCTTCAATGTTAGATCTACTTCTACTACTTGCCAGCATTCTCTATTTCAATTCCATTATTAAGGTTGATTCCAAACTAGGGTTTGACTAAGCAAAACCCCTCATCTAAACAACAAAACCATTTTTCTTGTAGGTACAGGTACATGACAGTGAATTGTAGTACAAATCTGGATACCCTTTTCAGTGAACTTTCAAGATCCGCAAATAGAATTTTCATCGAAGCTGTTTTGGGTCAAGGTCAACCTTCACTGAGGGATAAGATTGTGCCCCGCTATCTGGGTCAAAGTCGACCTGATCTCAGAAAGACAAAAAATTTTTGGGTTTTCTCTATCTCGACATTTCCAATCTAGAGCAAGTTGCAGAATCTCCCAAAACTAAACACAAACATCAGAAAACAGTGATTTATGCATCGGCCTTCTTTCAAGATAAGTATCTCTATTTTATTTAGTTTGTATGTCCACAACATTTTCCATCATAGATATTTCACACCCTATCTATCTATTTTCATCATACTCATACATATTACATCACACACCTTTTCAAATTTACCTCTATTCATATTTAATTCTATTCAGTAATCTTGCAATCACAAACACTTAAATAATCCATTAATTTAATTGTTATCGTAAGAAATTAATCAAAACAATACAATTGAGGTTGTATTATTTCTTCCTAATCATAATGAGTATGATCTATATATATAATTGCTCTCATAATTAGCAATAGATCAGTGACAAGCCACTATGAGATGGAAGATTCAATTGAAATTACACCTAAATGTATGCAAATTATGATGATCTTGATGATGAATCTAACAAATTGATCCTAAAATGGATGCAAATGAATAAGATACAAATTAAAATGATCTAAATTGTGAGTCTACATGATTGATTCAACTATGAAAATATTTTAAATTATGATCTAAGATGACAAGTTGTCACTAAAATGATCTCAAAAGACAAATGCTAAGATCTAGAATGATTTTGACATTATCTCCTTACAAAATGATCTAGATGATCTTGATTCTTTGACTGATGCTTCTTTTATGGATTTGAATTTCAATTGGAGGGATGAGATCAATCCATGATGGACGATGGAGATTGCAAATTGAGTGATCCTTGCACTTGAAGCTCATTGGCTAGAATTAACTTGTTTATTTGTTTATGGTTGACTTGGATATTAGGAGATTTATTTAATTCCCTCAATATTACTATCCATGGTATTTTTTCTCTTGATTTAATTAAATAGGCTAGGGTTAATTAATTAACGAACTATGTTTGACTAATACTTTGATATTTGATAATTGATGAATTATGCCATAGACTTGAGCTAGTTCAATTACAAAATTAAGATTAGGATTTGATTGATTTGATAGCCTTGATTAGGATTAAATCACCTAATGAAGATTTAGGTCAGTTGGGGCTTTTGATAAGACTAGACCAATTATAGGTGATTATATTTGCCCCTCTTTGATTTGGTGTGTGAGTAGCACATTGATTCAAAGAATGTTTGATGTTTGATGTCGATCTTATTCTAATTAAGTGAACATTTTGATACAAATCTTGATGAAACTTCTCCTGATTGAGGTTGAATCTGAGAACTTGATGCAATTGATGGTCAATTGAGATAAGAATAACCAATTTGATGTAATGTGATGTAATTAATTACCTATCAGAAAGAATTTGAAAGCATACTAATAAGAAAGAATAACTAGTTTCATGTGATGCAATGAAATTGATTACCATCAAAAGTTGATCTAGAGAATTAGCTTGATATGGGTCCTAATGAAGTCAATTGTCCACTAATTTTCTAATGATGAGACTATCAATTTGATGTGGTGAAATGAAATCAATATGCCCATGTTGGTTCTGATGATAAAAAAATTGATGTTGACCAAGTAATTTGATATGGCTCCTGATGAAATCATGTGTTCCCTAAGTTTGATTGATTCAAGACAACCAACTTGATATGGATTATGATGAAGTTGATGTGCCCCTAGCAATAAGATTTAGTTTGATTCAATGATTCAATTTAATTTTTAGCTTGATTGTTGAAGAAGATTTGATTAGATTCACTTGATGTGATGTTGTGATGAAAAATTTCTTGATTGCAAGATGCACTTTGATTCGATGATGTGTTGATTATGCCCCCTCAAGACCGAAATCAAAATATGATGATAATATCACACTAATTTTGACTAATTTGATTGAGTTGACTTATTAGAACCTGATTCAAAATGATGTTGGATTGATTTGAAAAGACTTTGACTTGATTATCAATAAGTTTGATCAATTTTTACTAACATTTGACTAGCTTTTGAATAAGATTTGATGAAAATTTGACTTGTTTTGACTAAGTTTGACCAATATTTGACCAAGTTTGACTAAATGTTGAGCTAATAATATGATTTGAAATTAATTTTAATAGATTTCAAGTTGATTCTACACCTAAGTTGACTCTATTTGACTTGAGTTGACTAAAGTTTGACCAAGTTTGACTAAAATTTAATCATTGTTAACTTGATAACATGATGCCAAACTGATTTGAAAAGATGCTACTTTGATTATGCTCTTCATTTGACTTGATTTTACTTCATTTGACCCACATTTACCTAGATTTGACTCACACTTTGACTTGATTGATTTGCATTATGATTTGATTTGACTTGATGCATTTGAGTCCTAGTTTCGATTTTAATCATGATATTAATTATGATGAAGTTTTATGTACTT
Source organism: Chamaecyparis obtusa (assembly GCA_027943335.1). NCBI lineage: Eukaryota > Viridiplantae > Streptophyta > Pinopsida > Cupressales > Cupressaceae > Chamaecyparis > Chamaecyparis obtusa. The sequence goes on along the minus strand of BSBK01011969.1, from coordinate 62,093 downwards.
CAAACTTTTGATTAATTGGGATGAAGGTCAGTCACAAAATGTGACCTAATTACCAAGTTAGGGGTTAAAAATGTCAAAATTAACTTTTTACCCATCATTTTCCTATTTCATCCTTGGTAATTTGAAAAGCCCTTATGTGATAGCGATGTTGATTGTCATGGAGAAACATGTTTCGAGATCAAACGATGTCATCAGAGACCCACACATTATCTACCTCTGGTATGTCGATCAACCCATCCAATTTTTCTAAGAATCTTGATGTTTTTCATATAATTTTGCATTTTGTATGTCATTTTTTATGTTAAGTTGTATGTCTATTTCCAATTCGTATGGGTCATAGTCTTGAGCCATATGTCATTTTAGTCCAAAACCATGGCTCGTATACAATATAGTTCTATCTTGTATCCCGATTTGTAGCTCGTATAGGACTATGTCATGGCTCATACGCAATGTGCATATTTAGTCATATCCCCTAGTACGTCAACTCATATCTTGTTCCTGGCTCATATGGACACCTTTCTTAGCTCATTTGTCATATTTTGGCTCGTACAAGTCCCTATTTAGAGTTATATATGGGAAAATTGATTGTGCATCTTGATTCCTTGGCCAATTTCACTTGTTTGCTTCTTGATTTTGATCTTACTTGATATTTGATTGTACTTTAGCATTTGATTGATGTTTTTATCACATCATATTGATGTTTGTTGTTTGTTTCCTCTTACAAGAGAACTTCAGTTTCGTGACCTTCAGAGGTCAATATCCACAAGTGATGCACATGATTATTTTACTTTCTAATGATGAAAAGGTTATCATCAAACATTGTGGCCTATTCATACTGTTAGATATCCCTGATATTTAGGTGAACATGGGAATACTTACAACTCTGGCTCAGTGGTAGCACTCATAGAAAAATACTTTTCACATACCCACTAGAGATATTATAGTGATGCCTAAGGATGTGTATCACATTCTAAGGATACCTATCACTAGAGAGCAGGTATATTATGTTGTGAAACCTATTGATACTAGGATTGTAGCTCTACGAAGAGTCTTCAGGGATGATACCATTGCTCATAGATACCTTACTTGGGAGCACATAGAGATGTCTTATTATCCACTACCATCTATTCTGGATGGCTTGATTGGTGGGAATATCATGTTAGGTCATAGTGCCTAGGGATTCTTGTGTGGTTGGGATGCATTCTTAAGGATGTGCTTGCAAGACCTTGTCACTTCGCTTGGGGTATTTGCCTTGTAGCACATTTATATTGTGAGTTCCTAGATGTGGTCTATCAGTACAGTAAGAGTGTGTTGTACTTTGATGAATATTATGTCATCTTTGATCATGTAAATTTATTGTTGGAAACTTAATTCATTAGAGACAACAGATCAGTCTTACTGATGGAGGTGATGATTAATGTGATGAAATGTTTAAGTGTATAGTAAACCAGGTAGAAGACAGTGTGTAATGAATAATCAATCGAATATGGAATAGGAAATTGAGTTAAGGTGTGTGGTCATATAGTTAACATCTACAAAGGTATATATATATATTTTTATGATTGCATCAATTATCTTGGAGTATTCTTAAAGTTATTGAAGATTGAAGTGGAACTGGCAGTTAGAACAGTGAACCGGTGGAACAGTTGGTTAGATAAGTGTTGCAGTCAAATCTTAGTGGTTGGTCAACATGTTTTCTTTGAGATTTAATGCTTTGGGCCTACACAAGGATGTTAAATTTTTTTTTTGGTGCACTCACTCATATGTTTAATTTGGATTTAAGGGTTGACTTGTAAAATATTTTAGAGTTCTAGCGTCGGCCTAGAACAAGCATATAAATGGTTGTTGTGATGATGTTAGATGATGTTGTGATGGTATATGATTATTTTTGGAGATAGTATAGAGGAAGAAAAGTTCTCTGAGAGATGAAGTTGATCTAGAATTCATTATATTTTTCATGAATTGAGTGCAAATATCAAATCATTCTTTACTTGTTTATTCTAACATATCAACAATCAAAATCCTTTAACAAAGTCACTCTTAACAGGGCGAGTAGGATCTTTAATAGGATCTGAAGGATAAATACTTTAATAGGGTGACTCATTAGCTTTAGTTTGAAATATCCTAACATAGTAGACTTTAATAGGTTTTCAAATCCCTTAATGGGGTTGTAAATACTCTTAACCAGGTATAACCCCAAAAGGATTGTTGTAATTGGTCCTAACAGGTTTGATTTCCAAGTGCAGTAGTGAAATCTTGTGGGCATCATCCCCACACATGGTTTTCACCCTCTAATAAGGTTTTCCACAAAAATATTGTTGTTTTGTTTTGTGTTGTGTTGTGTTGTTACTTGATATTTATATTTGCATGTTGATTAGTTAGAAGGATAATCAGTATTAGTTTCAGATTTTTGGTTGCACTAATTCACCCCCCTCTTAGTGCCTTATAATACTAAAAATTGGTATTAGAGCCTTGTGCCCTTGAAGAATCCTAATATCTTGGGTAGATCCTTAAGGCAAATATGGAGGGTTTGAGATACAGAAGACAACTTGAGGAAGCTGAAGGGGTTATCAAAGAACTGAAAGATCAGTTGAAGCATTCTTTGGCCAAGCGAAAAGAGCTTGTTGAACAAGTCAATGAGACTCAAGACTACATTGATAAATTATTGGAACAAAGTGGATCTAAGGAATATAAAGTAGACCAAGAAGCCTTGTCTCAAGAGAATGAACAGTTACACAAAGACAAGAAGAATATTAAGATGGAGTTAGAAGCATTATCTATCAAGATGGGTCAGGAGGTGGAAGCAAGGAAGACAATTGAAGATGCCCTAAAAACTAAGGATCGGGCCTTGAAGGATAAGGAACATGATTTTTTTAAGTCAGGGAAAGAGGTAGGTACCTTTCATGTATATCTTCATGAGACTGGAGAGGAACTACAAAATATAAGAGGAGAACTCAATAATTTGATGATGAGCAATGAGAATCTGGGAAGAGAGAATGAGAGTGTGGGAAATGAGAATGAAGAGTTGAAGGGAGAATTGAAGAATTCCAATGGAAAGATAAATAAATTGCATGAGAATTCTAAGAAACTTGATAATTAGTTGAGAAGTGAAAGAAGAAGCAAGGACACAACTGGTCTAGAATATACCGGTCATACTACTTTTGATATTAGTGAATCTTTTGGAACTAAGGGTGAAAATACATCAAGAGAATTCGCACCTAAGGTAAATACCATGATTCTAGGAAAGAAACCCTACAATCCTATATGTTTCAATTGTCATAGTGGGTCATACTACTAATGTTTGTAGAAGCAGGTCAGTTAATAGGCCTAACACTTTTGATGGGTATTGCTATAATTGCAATAAGTATGGACACACTGCATATGATTGTAAATCTAGATCTAGCAATAGATCTATTAGCTTTTATGGATATTGTTATACATTTAACAAATAAGGCCAAAAAGATGATGAATATAGGTCAGAAGTATATAATCCAAGGCCACCTATGAACTGAGAAAGCCCTTACCAAAGGGAGAGGCAATTCAATGTCAATTGCTTAGTGTGTGGAAACTATGGACACATAGCTATGAATTTCAAGATGATGACAAAGAGAGGTAATGTTGGATCATGGAGGTCAACTGGTATGGCATGTTTTCATTGTTGAAAGATTGGTTATCTAGCAAGGAATTGTAGAATGAGAAAATAACTTGTAAATCGATCAACAAAACAAAAGGGAAAATAAGTTGTTAATGTGGAAGAGACTAGGAATGAGGTGAGAAAGTTTTGGAAGAAGAAGGTTGACATAAAGACATCAAATGGATCCACATAACCTTTATGTGTGGATGGTTCATCATCAAACTAAGTCACCTTTGACTTAGGGAGCAAGTATTGTTGAATCCATCTACAAACCCCCCTGCAAGTGTTTTGATCATCGGTAATGAGGTATGAGTCAATCAGTAAAAAAGGCAAGATCTATCGATAATAGCATTTAGAGAAAGCATGTGAAGGTAAATAAATAGATAGTTTTCGATTTCATTCTTACCTTACATACTTTGTGAATTGTTGTGGAGGGAAAGAAATGCTATTTGAGTTCTTTGTTGAGTTTGAAGCTACAGGAAAATATTGTTTATGTTGATTTGAGAAATGTAATCAACTGATGTTGTCATGCTCTTTGTCAAAAACCCTAGCTACACACAGTTTTAGGTATTTATCATTTATTTGCTTGTGTGACTGAAAATTAATATGGCTACTCCTAAGTTGATCAATATAACTGAGAGACTATGACCATAATTCAAACAACACCCATTCAAGTTGATGGAGAATGATCTAGTGGGTTCCCTAACCAATGTACCCTGTGGAGTTCTACATATGGAATATATAAGATCTTATATTCACTTGAAATTGGAAGATTTAGGATCAAGTGCAATATATGATCAATACAAGAAGCTATGTGATGAGAATTTGATATTGAAGAATGAACACAAATATATTTATGATAAAGGTTTTCCTCATGTTGTTAGCTATCCTGATGAATTTGAAGATTAATAGATAAGATACATTCTCAAAAAGATACATGATTAATTAATATGGTTTGACAGACCACATAAGATAACCAAGGAAACAATCCATGTTGTAATTGGTCTATCTACAACTGGTAATGTACTTGTTCTTTGTACTATTCCCAAGGAAGAGGTGATTAAATTGAAAAATTATAAATGGGATGTTCATGTGATGACTGTGAATGATATCACAGATGAAGAATTTAAATATACATCAATGGTGATTGGATACAAAGTCTATCACTCAAGTTAGGTGAACAATATACACGATGGTGTCGTTCATACTACCCACATGATGATTAAATAAAATAAGGATTATGATCTAGTTGAACCACTGAGGGAGCAACTAATGTTGAATCTTAAGAAGATCAAGAAGGACAAGAGGTAGAAATTTAAATATGGTTAGTTTATTTTATGTTTATTGTTCTATTTTCATAATATGTTTCCTGGCATTAGTAGTATTACTTGGTCAATTGATACACCAGCTTTCATTCAAATAAAAAATTGTATACAGGTTTTGAGAAATGAGTTTATTGGAAAAATATGGGGATATTTAAAATATTTTCAAAAAAGGATGCATGACTAAGAGATAATACCTTTAGAGATTGTAGAAAAATACAAGGATACAATATGTTTCATGATAGATACTAATTCTTGATTGATGGAAGCAGTGGATATAAGAACCTCATGGGTTATGTCGATGGGATATGAAGTGGAAGGAGACATCTTAACATTGTATGAAAATAATTTGCTAGCGCAACCAGTAGATCCTAATACTCCTAGATTTGGCACATTTCAATAAAAGTCACTCGAAGTACACAATGAATTGATGAAACTGGTCATTGAGAAGAAATTGAGAAAAGAAGTGGAACAATTTATGATCCAAAAGAGTTTCACTAAAGAGCATATTGAGAAAGCTAGATCCAAACATGCTACAGAGAAAACAAGTACATCTAAAGTAGCAAAAGGTGATGAGGATGTTGAGATAGTAAGTGCAACTGGTGGTATCACAATTGATAGACAACTAAGGAGCACAACTCAAGTCAAGTAGGAGAAGCCTTCTCCTATCAAGCCACAAGAAAGGAGATCATAAATAAATGTCAAGACTATATTGGTCAAAGAGGCACCAAGAACAGACACAGTAACAAGGAAGAGAGAGAAGGAGAAAGCAAAAATATTTGAAAAGGTTGCTGAAGAAGAAAGTGAGGAGACTTAAATGGAAAAGGAACCAAAAAAACTCAAATCTAAAGGTAAATATTCTAAGGTGGTAGGTGTAATACCCCAAAAATGGGCTATAGGTTCATTAACCTCCTACATCGACACATCGAACGAAATCGACATCAAAGTCCTAACCTAAGGCACATCGGCACATTATCAAATCTTAATTGATCATCCTAAATTCTGCATCGGGGAATATTCCTTATTCCTATTTATCCTAATTATCTTTAATTTAATGATTATTTGGCAATAAATCCTATTTATCCTAAAGTTTGATTAATTGAATATTATGAATATTTAATTAATTAGATTTAATACTGCCACTTAATTATTTAATTGGATTTAATTATATTTATTCCTAAATTGTATTATTTAAATTTTGACAATAAATCAAATATCCTATGACTAATTGATTAAATTCTTATTTAATTAATTAAAGTCAATTGTCAAATTTAATAATATAGTTTTTGAATAAAAGTTTGATTTAATAATTGATTAACCCATAAATCAATTGTTTTATTTTTAAAAATCAGTTAAGTTGAGGATAAATCACTTTATTTATTAAATTAATTCATAATTAATTATGCACATCCAAAAAGTAGTTGAACTTTAAATCAGAAAATCAATTCAAGTTGTTTTAAAAATAAACTCAACTCTCTTTTGAGTTGAAAGCTGATCTCAACTTCTGATTTAATTTAAAACGCTGATTTACATGATTTTGTGAGTTAATCTATCTCTAAATTCTTGATAACTCAAAAATCAACCTGAGTTTATCAAGAGTGATTTATGGCTTTTTCCATGCACCTCCAAAGTCCTGGATTTCTATAAATTAAGGCATCAGCTCTTCATTTTGCATCCATCTACGAATTGCATCCTCATGCTAGCGAATTGGTGATCGAAGAATCAATCTTTGCGAATCAAAGCTGTTGTGAGATTTTCCTTATTTTTGAGCATTCATATCATTTAGCATATCATTATTTAGATTAATTGCATGTCATATCAGTTTCTCATATAGCATAGATTCATATAGGTTTTTCTCATCTTATTGCATAGAAAATCCAAAAATATAGATTAATTTGCATTCATCTCATATCTAGATTCTGCATTCAAATCCTTCATTTAGGTGTCATCAAGGTCACTGATCTCGGTCCAATCTGAGAATATCATACTCGCACCTACTAGAAGGCAGTAAATTGTCTGGTTAGATTAGTTTCCATTTCACTGCACGATTTTGATTTCTACTAACCTCTAATGTTTTACTGAAGTGTTGTGTCTACAACTAGGTACAAAATTCACACACACATTTCAGGCACCCACCGTGGGGCCCTAAAATGGGTTTCCATTCAATTTCTATCATCTTCTTGTCATTTTCTATTCCAAGCTACGATTTTTAATTTTTATCCATACAATTTTTGTATAAGTTTTGTCAAAAACTCGTACCAGGTGGTACCCACTGTCGTACGATAGTTGATTTGATCAAGGATTGTACCATCAAAAAAACATTATTATTTTGAGGTTCTACTATCGTATGATCTAATACCCATTATCGTATGAGTTTCTGGACTGTCATCTGGGAGGTGACCCACTGTCGTATGAGTTTCCATGCTAGGTTTCAATTGTTGTTTCACTTTTCTAGGCAGTTTTCTAGATTTTTTTTCCAGATTTGGACTGACAACTAACATTAACAACTAAAATTTGTTGTTTCTAATTGATTTCTGCTGATTTTGATTGGGAAAAGCACGAGTTGCTAAAAATAGGTAAAAATATACTAAGCGTGTTGCGAGGAATTTAGGTAATCTTCTCAGCTGATAACATTTTGATTTGGACTAAAACGAACTCTGGTGTGTCAAGCTTGTGTGACCTTTATTGCTTTCATATCACATATTTCATTTTGGGCTATAAAATGAACGTAGATTTGCTTTCTACATATCTGTTACACATAGTAAATAGGCCCTATGAACACTATTTATGGTTCTTGAGAGAGTGGGTTTCTAGCGAAGCTCTTCTCAATGAGAGAATCCTTATAGGTAGGGAGGTTACTACGAGCATCTCATGTTCTACTAGATTTGTGCGTGTTCAGTTTCTGATTGATACATTCTCTCTCCGGAGAGGTTGATAGATCATAAGTGGTTGACATCATAGATCTTTGTGAGATAATCTTGGTCTTAGCGTGTCGGATTAATCTATCTACTTTGTTTTGGTTAAAAGTGAAAAGGCTAGAGCACTATGCTCTACTCCCTTTTTGGGTAGTATCAGAAACTCAGATCCTTGAATCTGGAACTAGTCTCCATGTGGTATCTTTTGTGAGTCACCTTTAGAGAGGGTTAACCATAGTGGACATTCCCTTAATTGGGTAAACCACGTTGATGGAACCTCAAGTGGTAATAGTCATTTTCATCGTGGTAGCAATAGCCACTATATAAATGTCCTTGTGGAGGAAATCTTCACAGGTGTGGTCTCTTGTTGGGCTGTTAGATCTCCCTAGTAGCTCCTGATTGATTAATTTCTCAGACTATGTCAAAACCCCAATGCGCCTGGATTGGAGTTCACCCTCATGAGATCACAAAAGTTGCAAAGTTAGACCATTACTACAAACCCTAGTGAGGCCAAATTTTCATTTTCTAGGAATATGTGCGTTATTGCAAAACTTTTTGGAACATACACTGTTAGCACTCCTAGGGATTAGCACATTTAGTCACTTGGTTTTTCATGCACAGGGTTGCTTTGTCCCCTATTCATTGTTTTCAGATGTGCTTGAAATCACTTGCTTGCTTTTTTGCATGTTTGTTTATCTATCTGGTTACTAAGAACGAATCAATCCGGTATAATCTTCAAATCTGGACAGATAATTTTGTGAACAATTTGAAACTGAAAACCTAAAAATTGTAAAATCTGATGTTAAACACCTTTCTGGAGTCAAAATTCATCTCATAAGGTCATAAAGTTGTACGAGTTTTGGAAATTGTCATTTCATGACCCCCTTATTGTCGTATGGTAGCTGGTATATTATCGTACGAGTTTTGCTGCCAGTCAATTCAAAAAAATCAAAAACCTTGCTATCAACTGTCGTGTGAGTTTTGCAATAGTTGAATGATTTTTTCAATTATCATTTCATACCCTACCCACTATCGTACGAGCCTGCAAAAAGTCATTTGAGAAATTTTGACAAATTGCCAGAAAGTTGTCAAAATTGCCAGATACCCAGCTTTTCAGCCTATTTCCAGAATCTATCAAATAAATCACTGTGTTAGGAATAGAGTAGCAACTACTAAGAATCCAATCATTTTCCTAAAGTGACCTTTTGAATCCGATTCAGCCTTCTGTTTAATCGATTTGAGTCTTTTTCATCTTGTCAAAACCTTGTCATAACTATCAATCTTCAATCCATCTTCAAAATGGCTAAGTGTTGTGAACTCATGTCCGCTATCTTTTGGGCATCTACCCATACATCCAGGGCATAGTATCTTTCATTTACATCCAATCTTATCCAAAATCAACCAAACTTTGACAAGGTTGCGTCATTTGATCTTCTTGAATCAAATCTTTCTTCAGTTGTCTTCATCATATTCTTTTGCTTCACCCAAGGTTAATGGTGGAAACTAGAGCTTCCTCTCATGAGAAATCAGGGGAAACATATCATACCTTACCTTTGACTCATATCCAAGGTCCAACTCTTGAACAACTCTACAATTCTAGTCTTTACAAAGATAACGGTCTTGGCAACTTTCGATTAAAAACTAGTTACATACCCCCTCCATCAACTCATGGAGGTAATCAACAAACTCCTCCTCGATCTATCCCAGGGAGCCCTAAAACTCCTAACATGTCTCAAGCAGGGACAAACCATGGCTCTCAAAGAGCTCAATCTCAACATGGTATGGATCAAGAATCTACATCTGCTGAAATTACTCAACATCAAAATGATGATAACTTCAAAAGAATGATGAAACATTTCTTGAAAGAAGATAGAGAAACATACTTTCTAGAGTTAGCTCATCAAGGAGCTAAAATTCCTCCCAACTTTAATGTGGAAGATATCATTACACATGAGGAATAAACTCCTATTTTGGCTATGATGAAACAAATGCACGCCATGCAAGTAAAACTTAACAAAATGGAAAAAGAAAAAGAACCTAAGGAGTTCTCCATGGAGGCCCTATGTCCTTTTCCATTCAATAAAGACTTGTATATGCCACCATTCCCTAAGAGGGTGGAAATGTCAAAATATGATAAGTATGATGGAAACTCTAATCCTCAAGATCATGTTAGAGAATTTTGTACTCAATCTATGGAGTTCATGCATGAACTAACCTATCTGATGCATCTTTTCCCCCGATCTTTGGGAGGGTTAGCCATTCATTGGTTCTCTAGGATGCCTCCTACAATCAAAACCTTTGAGGAGTTGATCAAATTGTTCTATCAGCAATACTCCTACAACATCCAACATCCAGTCACCATGATTGATATCTGCAATCTCAAACAATATCCAGGAGAACCATTCCTAACATTTCTCAAAAGATGGAGAAAGAAATTCTCTCTATATGCTAGGCCTATTCCAGAAACTGAGAAGTTGGAAATCTTCATCAACAATCTTGTTCCAGAAATCAACTACCCTTTACAAATGCAAAATCATACATCTTTTGACAAGATGGTAGATAATGCAATCAAAATTGAAAAAGTACTTGTGAAAAAAGGAGACGTCACACTTCAAAAGGACAAGTATGAATCTAGTTCTAAGGATAAGAACAAAAATTGTAACAAGAATAAGGGCATCGTCATAGATGGCATTGTTGATAATCTCCATGCCCCATCTAAGGCACCTACTTTCAATCTAACCATTGGTACCCAAGCCATCAAAGCTTCAGAACAAAAGGTGTCTGAATCATCTCAAAAGAAGCCAGAATACAAATCTTGGTCCGCTAATAATAAATGAAAGTTCACTCCTCTTGGAGAATCTTTGGAATCAGCTATCAGAACTTTGTTGGCTAATAACATCATCTCTTTGCCTGAGATCTGATAATCTGATCCTAACCCTAAGCCAAAATGGTGGAGAGAGAATGAGTTATGTGATTTCCATCGAGGTAAAGGTCACAAAACTAATAACTTCTTGCACTTGAAGCATACCATTCAAGACAAGATTGATAATGGAGAAATCACAATTGATAATCCTAAAAGCAATAATAATCACACAACATTCACCAAACCATTTCTGAAACATAGCCAAGGAGATTCATCTTCTTAGCCTAATGTGGGTGCTAAGGTCAATTATGCCTATCCTGGAAATAATATTGTTATCAATATGGTTGAACCAAGCCTATCTGAGTGTTGCAATGTCATCACAATTATAAGAAAAGATAGAGAAAATCCATTAGCTAACACAGTTACTTGATCACAAGCTCAAGCACACCTACAAGGGCAAATCCCAAATCAATCAAATGTCCCTAAGGTGCCTTTCAATCTGTCTTCCACTTCTAAATAGAGGGCAACATCTAAATCTTCAAATCCTAATGACACAAGGCCTACTTCGTACAATATTGTTCAACAACTCCAACATACTAATGCAAAAATCTCCATGTTTGTGTTGCTTCGGATATCTCTAGCTCATAGAGCCATCCTAGACAAAGCTCTGCTCGGATCCAATGTTCCTGATAACCTTGATTTAGATAGATTCCGGGCTATGGTTGGTCATCTTATGTCTCCACAGTATATCTCCTTTTCAGAGGATGATGATAACTCCTTGAGTCATCTGCATAACCAGCCCTTGCATATTGAAGTTTTGATCCAAAACCATCATGTCAAACGTGTGTTGATAGATGGGGGCACTGGTCTAAATATTTGTTCTTATAGCTTGATCACACAATTGGGATTTTCAGAAATGGCCATTGATCCTAGAAAGAAAATAACTATCAAAGCATATGATGAAGAAGAAAGATCCTCCAAGGGAACAATTGTCCTTCCTATCAGAATAGGTCATGTCATCAGAGATACTATATGTCAAGTTCTTGATATACCTTTGGCTTACAACATCCTTCTAGGGAGACCCTGGATAAATGAAATGAAAGCTATTCCTTCTACATACCATCAGTGCTTGAAATTCCCTTATGATGGAGTAGAGGTAACCATTCCAGCCGATGTGTCAACAACTTGCAATACCTTGAAGGAAAAAGCGGATAAACTTCTTCCTAATAATAGAGAATCTTCCATTGAGCAAACAGTTGTAGCATCCACATCTAAGATGGAAGATATTGAAAAAGAGGTCAATATCAAAGAAAATGGTATGGGAGAATATACTATAGAGCCAGTCTTGTCTTTGACATCTCTCCCTATCTCACCTAAGTCTTATGGGCAAGTTCTAAAACAATTCAAACCAAAATCTAAGGAACCTCTTGAGGCATATAAAGGAAAATTTGTTGCAGAGAAAGTACCTAAGCAAGAATTTGAAGAAGATGAAGTTGTGCTTGCATGGCTTTACAAAGATGAACCTGAATCCCAAGTTGTTCAAGCTAGTGACTCTAAAGTATCGAAAGTTCCCTCTAAGTCATATGGCCCAGGGGATAAACTGATAGCTAAAATGGGATATACAGGAAAAGGACCTCTAGGAATCCACTGTAAGGGTCTTCTATCACCTCTTGAACATCATGGTCGAGCTAATAAGAATATGATAGGTCTAGGATACATGAAGAAGCCTTTCTATCTTAGCAAGAACTCCCCGCATGTTCTAGAACAAATTGAGCCTTCTATAGAAAATCAACTAATGGGGGAAATAACTAAATAATCTGATAGTGATGATTTAGACACCACTGAGGAGCTCATTCCTTATGAGCATTTGCCTAAAGAAATAAAAGACCTCCTTGAAGCTGAAGATGATCCTATAAAAAGAATTAATGTAGTAGAAACACAAGAACCTACTATAGAGCAAGAGATAGTTGCAACATAAGAACCAGCTAATCTCAAAGGCAATCAAAAAGAAGAAGGTGGTAGTTATTTTGAGACAGATTCCCATGAGTGTGAATTCAAATCAAAATATGAGGGTAACCCTTCTTGGGGTATTCATCCTGACTTTACTCATGTTCTTAGATTTCCTAGAGGCATAGATGAAGAATCTAATGAATATGAATGGGGAGCCATTCCAGAAGAAGATGATCTTATTATAGAGAAACATGTTGATGTTATTCACCAATAAGCATCTGAACCCAACATAAGTCTAGTGTGAAATGATGAACTTATCGAGTCTGATCCACTGATGGCTGAAGTGGACTATCACAATGACATTAAGCCTATTCATGAATTGAATGTCTTAATTTGTAATATCACCTTTGAACTCGAGCATCGGGTTAGGACTGATGCTGATAGATCCATATCCATAAACACTCTTTCCCAATCTTTCACCACTTTGACTATCCAACATCCTAAACTTCTTGATCAAACCTCCACAAATCCGAGCCATGATATTTATACCTTTCCGAATGACTATGCCCTTGTTTGCTACCTCAATGCAGTTGAGCCTATGAGGACTTCCATCAGTGAATCGAGCGTTAGCATGACGGAGTCGGACATCAAGTATCTTAGTTAGAAAAATAAGAATAAGAATAAAAAGAAGAGTTATGAGGGTGAAAACCACTTTGTGGCAGTCTCAGAACCTACAAAAGTAAAAATAAAAGACATATCCGAAGGTGAAAACCTCTCTGAGGTGCCTAAGGATGAGATATTTGATGTCCTTCTGAGTCATTTATAGGACAGATCTCCAGTTCTAATTGATCCCACTCAATCCATCAACTTGGGAACAACAGAGGAACCACAATTGATCCATGTAGTACAATCTTTATCAGAAGAAGAGAAGCAAAAATTTACAACCTTCCTCATAGAGAAGAAGATCAAATTTGCATGGAAATATTCAAATATGCCAGGGTTGGATCCTGATCTTATAATGCACCATTTATATATAGCTCCTAGAGTAAAACCAGTTAAACAAAAATTAAGAAAGATGCATCCTCATGTTGCACTCTTGGTAAAAGCTGAATTAGAGAAACTACTAAAAGTCAGATTCATCTGAGTTATTGATTATGTAGAATGGATCTCTAATATTGTACCTATTTCAAAACCAAATAAATCAATCAGAGTGTGCACAGACTTTAGAGATGTAAATAGAGCATGCCCTAAGGATGATTTTCCACTACCTAACATTGATATGATAGTGGACATGACTGCGGGCTTTGAGATGTATTCTTTAATGGATGGTTTTTCTGGATATAATCAAATAAAAATTGCTCCAGAGGATCAAGAGAAAACTACTTTCACATGTGCATGGGACACCTTCTGTTGGAATGTCATGCCATTTGGGCTTAAGAATGCTGGTGCTACATATCAAAGAGCCATGACATCTATTTTCCATGACATGATGCATAGGACTATGGAGGATTATGTTGATGATACTTTAGCAAAATCTATGATTAGAGTTGAACATCTGAATGACTTAAGCAAGATACTGGACAAAATGGAAAAATTTAGTCTCAGACTAAATCCTAAGAAGTGTGTTTTTGGTGTCACTTTTGGAAGCTCTTAGGATACATAGTTTCAAAGAAGGGAATTGAAGTTGATCCAGCTAAAGTAAAGGCTATAATGGAGATGCAACCTCCCAAGAATATTAGTCAAATGAGAACATTGCAAGGGAGAGTTCAATCTATCAGATGCTTCATATCTCAGCTAGCAGATATATCATAGCCTTTTACAAAACATTACATAAAGGTGTGACATTTGCGTGGAATGAAGAATGTGAGAACAACTTTAACCATATCAAGAAGTATCTATCAAATCCTCCTATCTTGATGCCTCCCATTCAAAGGAAGCCTTTGATCTTATATGTCTCCGCTATAGATACATCACTGGGGGCATTGCTTGCACAACATGATGAGAATAAGAAGGAAAGAGCCATATATTATATCAGTAAAACATTGGTGGCATATGAAAAGAATTATTCTATGATTGAGAAGGCTTGTCTAGCTATGATCTTTGCATCATAGAAACTAAGACATTATATGTTGGCACATACCACACATTTGGTAGCTAAGATTGATCCACTAAAGTACCTACTAAGCAAAGCCGCCCTCATGGGTAGATTAGCTAAATGGGTCATGCTCTTAAGTGAATTTGACATTGAATATGTTGAAAGAAAAGCTATAAAAGGACAAGTTATTGCTGATCAATTAGCAGATGCACCTATGATTGATGATACACCAATGCAAATGGAATTTCTAGATTCCCCTATCATGACTCTTTCTTCTAGAGAATGGTAGTTATTCTTTGATGGCTCCTATACATAGAATGGATCAAGAGCAAGCATACTATTTATAACTCCTCAAGGATACTCCATACCTAAAGCATTGTGATTAAAGTTCCCTTGCACAAACAATATTGCAGAATATGAAGCCCTTCTTAATGGCATGAAACTAGCAATTGAGTGGAGAGTGACAGAGCTACACATTCATGGAGATTCCCAACTTGTTATCCATCGAGTCAATGATGTGTACCAGACTAAAGATGAAAATCTTATTCCATACAAAAGAATGGTAGATGATCTAAAGAAGTATTTCATATCTATCTCATTTGAGAAAATACCTAGAACAGAGAATAAGGTTGTCGACACAATGGCAACGCTATCTACTCTATTACAGTAGCCTGAACATGAGCTATGCTATGAGTTCCTAATGGAAGCACTATCTTATCTTGCATATGATTCCCCTAACACCCGCATGATCTGCACTGTTGTTGGTCATGATTCATCCAGATATAAATGTTGGACTACAACTGATTTGGAATCTAATTGAAGAATCTGTGATTAAAGATCACTGAGGAGTTGCTAATTAGATATGTAATATGATTAAATCAGTATTATGTTGTCATTGATGTCAACTAGTTTGACAGCACTTATCTTGTAAGTTACTATACCGAGACATCTGAAGAAAGGTGAAAGAGATGAAGAATAGAGAAATCTACATGAGGAAAGATGTACATGACACATGAGGATAAGGAATACATTGAGTAACTTGTTGATGAGTCTATGACTTGATGATATTGACTTTATTATGTTGCATTCATCTATGATGAATTATAGAGCTGAAAGACACAAAGCAGTGTTGTCCGTAAATGAAGCATTTCTAGTATACACCGATAGAGTGTAGTGTATACCGATCGCAATATTAACCAAGCAGTATTCACCGACACATTTCTTTGTTAACCGAGTGGAACATAATGTATTAAATGATTAGTTTAGCCGATAAGATTGATGAGTTGGCAAGAGTATAACATCGAGCTAACATATAATGTTTGTTACACAGATTGATGACTGACAAAATTCAGGGGAGATCTAACGAAAAAGATTGAAACATGTTATTGACACAAGTACCGAGAAATTTTGAAGCGGTAGAATCTATGAATGAGGTTAAGTGGCAAAATCTGATGGTGGAGAAGAAAATGATTTACTCGTCTATATAAGAGAATAGGTTTTCTTTATGAAAGATGTCGAAAGAAGAAGAAGCTGCAGGAATATTGCATGAACAAAGTTTTCATGTATTCTGATCATACTGGTAAGTAAGAACTAAGCTACAGAATGATTACCGAGCTACAAAGAGCAATTACCGACGGACAGTAAGTTGATACATTATTGAATCTGAAGTGAAATATTGATCAGAAGGATTTGTATGGACTAAATATTGATCTATAATCTACAATTGAAGTTGTATTAAGGCAGGTCATTTACTATTACATATTTAACCATTGTATACAATCAAAATCTCTTAACCGAGTGGACTCTAAAAGTCTTATGATGTATCATTCATAGAATGAACATTGTTATCCTATCAACCCCATAGTGAATGTTGGTTGGATGATAACTTCTAATCTAAAATCCTCTAACAAGGTCACACCTTACAGTGTGTTTGTAACCTTTAACAGAGTTGGGTCTTAACTGACCTCACTTCAGAAGAGTGAACATTTTGGGTTGTCGGTCCCAAGTGGTTTTTCCCTTTACAAGGTTTCCACATTAAATCTCTTGTGTTATGTGTTGATTGTGATATTTGTTTGTTATCATTATTTACATGTTACATGTTAGATTTGATCGGTAAACTATTTTGGCATTAGACTGATAATCGGTAAAAGTATAGATAGTGAAAGTATTTAGTGTTTACCGATGAGGAGAAATAGAAGAAAGTGTTTTGAATTATACATTTTGAATTGGGACACCGGATAACTGATTCACCCCACTCTCAGTTATTCTAACAATTGGTATCAGAGCGCTGGTTGCTTGGAACAAAGTTTTAAGGACTTAAGCATAAAGGTCTCAAGATGTATAAGAGGGAAGTATTGAAACTGAACAAAGAGAACTTCACAGTATGGCAAAGCAGAATGAAGCTACATATATCTAGAATTGGGAACTCTGCACTAGAGCTGATGGAGAATGGCTACATGCAACCGCCCACTGGTCCCTTAACCCTTGATCAACTAAAGGACAAGCATGAAAACAATGTTACTATGATGGAACTTGTTGTTGCCTATACCGATGCTAAATTTGAAAATATCAAGACATGCATGACTACCAAAGGAATGTGGCATAAATTAGCACAAATATATAGTGGAGATTTGAATGTCAAAAGAGCCTGAGCTAAAAATCTGAGAGGCATATTTGATGATATGAGAATGAAAGAAGGTGAGAACATTGTCCAATATTAAAATAGACTCAAAGAGGTAGTACATGCTATTAGAGCATCTGATGGAGTGATTGATGATGAAACAGTGATAAGCAAGATTCTCAGAACTTTGCTACCAGTTTATGCAATCAGGATTTCTGCAATTCATGAAACAAGAGCTACATCCAACCTTACTCTTGACACTCTAATTGGTAAACTTACAACCTTTGAATTAAAAAACTTTGATAATAGTGTTTTTCCTTCTGTTGAATCTACTTTCATGTCTTCTTTGAAGATTGGAAAGTCTAGGAGGAATAGTAAAAATTGTGATAGTGATGATAATATCGATGATAAACTTGATGAGCTTGAAGCACTTATGGCTAGAAGATTGCCCAAAAGAAAAGGAAGGTATAGAGGTAAGCTACCTTTAGCATGCTTTAATTGTAAAGAAGTCAGTCACATCATTGCTAGATGTCCTCAAAAGAAAGATGATGATAGACCCAAAGACCGATCTAATGGAAGCTATGGAAGAAGAGTCAACAAAGGCTACCGACACTACAACAGAGACAATCGAGATGAAAAAGGAAAAAAGGTATGTTACATAGCTGAAGATATTGAAACTAAATCTGATTCTGATGATGATATAGAAGTTGTATTTGTTGCTATGAAAGATGACTCAGAAGAAGAAGAGAAACATGAAGAGACAGCACTGATCTCTAAAGTAAGCAGAAATGATACATGGATCATAGACAGTGGTTGTACACATCATATGACCAGTGATGTAGAGAAGTTTGATCATCTTGTTGAATATAATGGAGGATCTGTGAGAATGGGAAATGATGCACCTTGTATGGTAAGAGGTAAAGGCTCACTGATGATCAATGACAGACTACAATGTGAAAATGCATATTGGGTAGATGGACTGAACTATAATTTGTTAAGTTGGCTCAACTGATCAATTCAGGCCACCGACTGGCTTTTGAGAGCAAAAAGGTGAAAATCTATGATGATGGAGGAAGATTTGTCAGAACTGGTACATAATCCAGAGGTAATCTATTCTATCTTGATATGGATCAGTCTTCTTGTTTGTTAATAAAGGATGAAGATGCTTGGTTGTGGCACAGAAGGCTATGCCATGTGAACTTTCACAACATGATCAAGATTAGTAGAAAGAGAAGAGTTAGAGGATTGCCTAACTTGACAAAACTTAATCATGCCATGTGCCATGAATGTCAGAAAGGTAAGATGACTAAGTCTAGTTTTAAAAGCAAAGACTATTCAACAAAGAAGATACTTGAGTTGGTTCATACCGACCTATGTGATCCTATGAGAACTCAGAGTTGTTCTGGTGACAGATATTTTATTCTTTTTGTTGATGACTATACTAGACTGATGACGGTTATGTTCTTGAAAGAGAAATCTAAAGCTTTCAAAATGTTTAAGTGGTAAAAAGCTAAGGTAGAGAAAGAAACCGAAAAAGAAATAAAGTGTTTAAGATCTGATAGAGGAGGTGAATTTATCTCTGATGAATTTACTAATTTTTGTAATGAGCATGGAATCAAAAGGTAGGTATCCACACCGAGGACACCTCAGCAAAATGGCATTGCTGAAAGGAGGAATAGGTCTATAACTGACTGTGCTAGAACATTGATGATACAGAAGAATGTTGCTCAGACATACTGGAGGGAAGTTGTCAGTATAGCTGTGTATGTTCTTAACTAAGTACAACTGAAGAAGGACTCCAACCGAACACCTTATGAACTATGGTTTGGACACAAACCTACTGTAAGTTATTTCAAAAATTTTGGAAGTAAATGCTTTATTTTGAAAGATGAGAGAAATGGAAAATTTGATTCTAAAGGAGATGAAGGAATATTTTTGGGATATTCCACTTCAAGTAAAGCATACAAATGTTTGAATAAGGCTACCAATAAGATAGTTGAAAGTACTAATGTTCATGTTGATGAGTTTGATGACAAGTACATAAAGGAAAGTACAAAGGAACTGGAAGACTACGGTAGATTCACTTATATTGAACATCTAGAGTATCTACTGACACCACAGACTGTGTCAACCAGTCAATAGGGAACAATGCAGGACAACAGGCAACACAAACCGAGGAACAAGATGGAGCTACCGAGCAAGAAAATGACCCTGAGTAGGATGAACAAGAAAGGAGAAATCAAGTTTTGGATAGTTTTGTCAGAACACATCATCCTAAGACACAAATCATTGGAGACAGACATGCCAGAATGCAAACTAGAAGCAAAACAAGACAAGGTACATGTTTAATCTATGAATTTGAACCTAAAACTATGAAATTTGCATTAGAGAATGAAGAATGGGTTAATGCAATGAAGGAGGAAATAGAGAAAATAGAGAAGAACAAAACCCGGTCCTTAGTACCCCGACCAAAAGATAAAAATGTTATCGGTACTAAGTGGATATACAGGAATAAATTGAATGAAAATGGTGAAGTCACAAGAAATAAAGTTAGATTAGTATGCAAGAGATATGCACAAGAAGAAGGCATTGACTATGGTGAAACATTTGCACCTGTTGCTAGATTAGAAGGAGTTAGAATGCTACTTGCATATGCTACACATAAGAAATTCAAAGTCTATCAAATGGATGTGAAGTCAGCATTTTTGAATGGTATACTTGAAGAAGAGGTCTACATTGAACATCCTAAAGGATTTGTTGATCCTGACAATAAAGATAAGGTATGTAGACTACATATAGTATTATATGGATTGAAGCAAGCACTAAGAGCATGGTATGAAAGATTGCATACTTACTTGTTAAGTATTGGATTTGTTAGAACAAGTGAAACAGCAATTTGTATGTGAAAGGTGATACTGATGATACTATTATCATTGTTGAAATATTTGTTGATGACATTATCTTTGGAGGCTCAGATCTTGTCTGCAAGGCATTTGCTGATGAAATGCAAAAGGAATTTGAAATGTCTATGTTCAGAGAGATTAAGTTCTTTCTTGGATTACAAGTGATTCAGCAGAGTGATGGGATATTCATCACACAATCTAAATACATAAAGGAAGTACTGAAGACATTTGTCATGGAAGATGCTAAACCTGTAGGAATACCAATGGCTACTAGATGCAAATTGACAAAGGAGGATGAAACTAAAGAGGTAAACCAGACACTCTACCAATCCATGATTGGTAAGTTAATGTATGTAGTTCACAGTAGACTGGATTAGCACATGTTGTGGGAATTGTTGCAAAAATTTTTGCTAATCCTAGAGAATCACACATGATAGCTACAAAAAATATCTTAAGATACTTGAAGAAAATAGAGAATTTTGGATTATGGTATCCTAAGGAAGGGAAGTTTGAACTGAAAGTTTACACCAATGTTGATTGGGCTAGAAATGTGGATGATAGAAAAAGCACCATCGGAGGAGCATTTTTCTTTGGTGAAAGACTTGTAACATGGACAAGTAAAAAGTAGGCTTGTATTTCTCAATCTACAGCTAAAGCAGAATATGTTGTTGCTACTACTAACTGTTCAAACATTGCATATCAAACAAGTGTTGGAAGGAATGAATGAGGTAATCACTAATCTGGTGATTATATACTATGACAACACTAGTGCTATTAATATTTCAAAAAATCTTGTGATGCACTCTAAGACAAAGCATATATCTATTAAGTATCATTACTTAAGAGAACAAGTGAAAGAGAAGCAAGTGAAGTTAGAATTTGTTACATCTAAAGAACAACTTGCAAATATTTTTACAAAGCCCCTACAAAAGGACACATTTGAATACTTGAGGACTAGACTTGGGGTTTGTCCCCTATCTATCGATCACTAAGGTGATCTAGTTGTTGCATTAGCCTAATTTTATCAGAAGATCATTCATGTTGATGCAGCATAGTTCACATCTTGAATCATGTTCAAGGTTGTGAGCCTAAACTGATTGGAATACCAGTATTCAGAGATACAGAGGACAACATAATTGTTTGTTTATTTATTTCTTTGGCATTGTTGTCAAAGGGAGAGATAAACAATATGAAATGAAAAGGGGAGAGATAAACAATATGAAAAGGAACAAGCACCGACTAGAATTATCTAAGGGAGAGACAATCTAAATGAGATAGAGTATTGAAGATCAGTTATAGAGAACATAAGCAGGAATTGGAGAACTGAAAAGATCACAACTACAGAATGGTAAAGCTATATTATTTAATGTTGGTTTAGTAATGTAGTGATTAAACATATTAAGTCTATTTGACTTACAACATTTGTTCACAAACTTGTAGAATGTATGTTTGGTATGTGTATGGTACATTTCATATTACTTGAGTTGCCATCAATGCCAAAGGGAGAGATTGTTGGACTACAACTGATTTGGAATCTGATTGAAGAATCTGTGATTAAAGATCACTAAGGAGTTGCTGATTAGATATGTAATATGATTAAATTAGTATTATGTTTTCATTGATGTCAACTATTTTGACAGCACTTATCTTGTAAGTTACTATACCGAGACATCTGAAGAAAGGTGAAAGAGATGAAGAATAGAGAAATCTAAATGAGGAAAGATGTACATGACACATGAGGATAAGGAATACATTGAGTAACTTGCTGATGAGTCTATGACTTGATGATATTGACTTTATTATGTTGCATTCATCTATGATGAAGTATAGAGCTGAAAGACACAAAGCAGTGTTGTCGATAAATGAAGTATTTCTAGTATACACTGACGGAGTGTAGTGTATACCGATCATAGTATTAACCGAGCAGTATTCACCAATGCATTTCTTTGTTAACCGAGTAGAATAGAATGTATTAAATGATTAGTTTAGCCGATAAGATTGATGAGCTGGCAAGAGTATAACATCGAGGTAACAGATAATGTTTGTTACATAGATTGACGGCTGACAAAATTCAAGGGAGATCTAACGGAAAAGATTGAAACGTGTTATTGACACAAGTACCGAGAAAGTTTGAAGCGGCAAAATCTATGAATGAGGTTAAGCGGCAAAATCTGATGGTGGAGAATAAAATGATTTACTCATCTATATAAGAGAATAGATTTTCTTTATGAAAGATGTCGGAAGAAGAAGCTGCAGGAATATCACATGAACAAGGTTTTCATGTATTCTGATCATACTGGTAAGTAAGAACTGAGCTACAGAATGATTACCAAGCTACAGAGAGCAATTACCGATAGAAAGTAAGTTGATACATTATTGAATCTGAAGTGAAATATTGATCAGAAGGATTTGTATGGACTAAATATTGATTTGTAATCTGCAATTGAAGTTGTATTGAGGCAGGTCATTTACTATTACATATTTAACCATTGTATATAGTCAAAATATCTTAACCGAGTGGACTCTAAAAGTCTTATGATGTATTATTCATAGAATGAACATTGTTATCCTGTCAACCCCATAGTGAATGTTGGTTGGACGATAACTTCTAGTCTAAAATCCTCTAACAAGGTCACACCTTACAGTGTGTTTGTAACCTTTAACAGGGTTGGGTCTTAACCGACCTCACTTTAGAAGAGTGAACATTTTGGGTTGCCAGTCCCAAGTGGGTTTTCCCTTTACAAGGTTTCCATGTTAAATCTCTTGTGTTATGTATTGATTGTGATATTTGTTTGTTATCATTCTTTACATGTTACATGTTAGATTTGATCGGTAAACTATTTTGGCATTAGACTGATAATCAGTAAAAGTATAGATAATGAAAGTATTTAGTGTTTACCGACGAGTAGAAAGAGAAGAAAGTGTTTTGAATTATACATTTTGAATTGGGACACTGGATAACTGATTCACCCCCCTCTCAGTTATTCTAACAATAAAAACCTATTCTCCTATCTCAAAGACCAAATCATTCCCGATAGCTTCAACCACCATGAAAAGAGATACCTTATCCGAAATGCCTCCCGATATGTCATCATTGGTCATGATTTGTACAAATGAGGTCTAGATGGTATGCTACTTAGATGTTTAGAATGGGAAGAGTCTTAGCGTGCATTAGAGAAAGTCCATGAGGGTATATGTGGGTCACACTCGAACGGTTTAACACTAGCTCAAAAACTTATTAGGGCTGGGTATTATTGGCCTAACATGGAGAAAGAGTCTATCAAGTTTGCTAAGAACTATCAAAAGTTCCAAGTGCATGGCAACTTAATTCATGCTCTAGGAAGAGATCTAATTCCCTTTACTACACATTGGCCTTTTCACCAATGGGCATTTGATCTTATAGGATCTATACATCCTCATTCTTCTAATGGACATACCCATATAATCATAGCTATAGATTATTTTACAAAATGGGTAGAAGCAGTCCCTTTGACTCAAGCAACTAGAAAACAAATATCTATGTTCATCTTGAACTATATCATATGCAGATATGGGATACCTCATTCCATAATCACTGATAATGGTGGAAAATTCAAGAACAAAGATCTAGATGATTTATACACTAAATTCAAGATTACACAACATTGGTCATCTATCTACTATCCTCAAGGGAATGGACAAACAGAGGCTTCTAACAAGAATCTATTGAAAATATTGCACCGTACAGTTAATAAAATAGGAAGAGACTGGCATCTCATGATCAATCCAGCTCTTTAGACCTACAGAACAAGTATCAGAATGCCCACTGGGGCTACACCTTTCTCTTTAGTTTATGGGTTTGAAGCATTACTGCCTATTGAGGTTGAAATCCCATCACTAAGAATCAAAATGCATGGTCTAGTAACTGATGATGACTATAGAGTGTCTAGGTTGCAAGAACTTGAACTACTAGATGAGCGCAGACAAGCAGCGTATGATCATCTCATAGTATATTAGAAGAGAATGTCTAGAGGCTACAACAATAAAGTTAGACACAAAGAATTTCAGGTTGGCGATCTAGTCTTGAGAGAGAATCCTAAAAATCAATCACATAGAGAACGCAAGGGGAAGTTTGAACCCAACTAGCTGGGTCCCTTTGTTATCACTGCTACTTTTGGCTCTGGTGCCTATCAACTCTCAATGACTGAAGGAGATCAACTCTGAGAACCAATCAACATTCTCCATCTGAAAAAATTCTATGCCTAAGGCATTCAGTGTATGGTAAAATGTCCTGAAAAAATCTTTAAAATTGGAGAAAGTCCTAAAAAATGAACATCTTGGTGAAAACCTAGCAATAGGTGCCTTGATGATTCACAAAAAAAGTAAAAAATATCAAAAGTAGTACAAAAAAAATGAGAAAAAGAAAAGTGCCTTGGTGAAAACCTGGAAACAAGCGCCTGGTAGCAAAAATAGAATCTCTACCAAGATGGTGAAAACCTAACAAACGGACACCACTTGTTTCAAAATGCTCCATCTATCAGCACAATCTTGGTCTTTCCCATCTTTCAGTCTTGCTTTAGTTTGTACATATCTCTTGGTTTGTTCTTGCATTCCTATTTTCAATAAAGTCAGTCTGTACATCAATTAGCTCAAGCGTATGTACCCTATCAATGTTTCAAACTTGGGGGCAATAAAAGTCATATCCTATGCCCTCTGGTGTCTCTTAGATGTGTCATATCTAGGCAGAGTCCTTTGAAGCTTCATCTGAGTCAATCAGTCAATCTCCTCTCCAGAAAGGATTTTGCATCTACAACAACACAATCAAACATCAAATTGAAAACAATCTATGCTTTTACATGCTTTTCTCTCTTTGTATGCTTACTGATTCGCATTGAGGTTTTTGCATATTGTGTCCCTTCGAGCTCTTCGATGATGTTCTTTATAGGATTTAGAGAGTGATGACTGGGGGCATAATCTTTTCTTTGTCTTCTGCTTGTATGTGAAAATCTAACAACTTTAGAAATTATGGATTGAAATGGTGTCTGTCTGTAAGAGCCTCTATCTTGAATTGGATGTCCATGCGTACCTTGACCATTGATACCTAGAAAATTCAAGGAAGTTTGATCTAACTATTGTCTTTTTGAGTGAGTTATTTTTCCTACTGTGAAACACAATCTTGCCTAAGGATGTGAACGATAAAGGGTCACTACGGGCAATTCACACTGGATTTAGAAGGATCTCTTGACTACTTGATGTGTTTGTCATGCAAGGCATATATCAAAATGGACATGATATTCAAGTCATCTTGGCATTTATGTCTTGATGCTTATATCTAATCCGACATTCCGAAAACAAAATCAATATTCATATGTCCATGGTTGTCTCACTAGTGGGAGTTGTATTGATTCTTGCGCATACAAATCAATATTCATATGTCTATAGTTCCCTAACTAGTGGGCATTGTATTGATTTATCTGGTTACCTAAAAAGTTCAATGATGAGAATGAATCGACACACGATCAGTGACTAGGTCCTAGGTCCTAGGTTTGCATTTCATTTTGCACTTTGCATGATCTCACAAATTTCTTGAACACTTAAATGATTCTTCAAAAAAAAAATGCTAAACATGACTACAAGAGCTAAATCTTACATGAAGGTCCATCCAACAAAATAGCAAGTAGAATCCTTTTTCGGGATCAAAATCAAAATCTGAGATCATTTACTATGTCAAAATCGTGATTTAAAATTTTCGGACCCAGGACGGTCTACTGCTTGCATAATCGACCTTCCATCATCACAGAAATCCAGTATTCAACTTAACTGATTATCTTACATCAAACTATCAAAATTTCAACTTGGTCAACTATGGTCAACTCATGGTTTCACCTAGTCAAACTTGGTCTTCTAGACCTCCAAACGATGTAGAATGTGTTCTCGGACGTATTTAACCACTTCTCAAATCAATTAACATGCTTCTAAACCATTCAATGATGACTTTTCTTGTCAGATTTCAATTTTAATCTCGAAGGGGGCATAGTATTGCACATCATTCAAAGTTTGTAATATAAATCTGAAATCATATCTTTCCTTAGTAATCAAGACAACAACCACGTCTAGTTGTTGATTCATCAAAAAGACCCCATCGCTTGGGGCAAATCAATCATCGCTTGGGGCATATCAGATTCATCAAGATCCATATCAATCTGATATTCTCTTAATCTTGTAAACTATATCAATTTTTCGTAACCAGCGGTTCATTAGTGTTATTTCCTTGGTTCTTTGTAACTGAAGGGTTCAGATGTGATACCAATGTGATTCTTATTGACAATCGGGTCTAGAATCGGTCACTCACTTCTTCGCAATCATAAGGTTTAGAACTAGGCATTTTGACACTTCTTCTCAATCATCGATTCATTGTTGTTATAGTTAACATTATCTTTGGTCATTCAGGACCTAATATCCTTGAATCTTTCAATCAGTTTCTGTCTCATATCAATTTCAATTTCAAACATCAGTTTCAACATCATACACAGACTGTCTTTGAACCACTACGTTGCGCAGAGTAATTCAAAGAGGGGCAAAATGTAATACCCCAAAAATGGGCTATAGGTTCATTAACCTCCTATATCGACACATCGAACAAAATTGACATCAAAGTCCTAACCTAAGGCACATCGGCACATTATCAAATCTTAATTGATCATCCTAAATTCTGCATTGGGGAATATTCCTTATTCCTATTTATCCTAATTATCTTTAGTTTAATGATTATTTGGTGATAAATCCTATTTATCCTAAAGTTTGATTAATTAAATATTCTAAATATTTAATTAATTAGATTTAATATTGCCACTTAATTATTTAATTGGATTTAATTATATTTATTCCTAAATTGTATTATTTAAATTTTGATAATAAATCAAATATCATATGATTAATTGATTAAATTCTTATTTAATTAATTAAAGTCAATTGTCAAATTTAATAATATAGTTTTTGAATAAAAGTTTGATTTAATAATTGATTAACCCATAAATCAATTATTTTATTTTTAAAAATTAGTTAAGTTGAGGATAAATCACTTTATTTATTAAATTAATTCATAATTAATTATGCACATCCAAAAAGCAGTTGAACTTTAAATTAGAAAATCAAATCAAGTTGTTTTAAAAATAAACTCAACTCTCTTTTGAGTTGAAAGCTAATCTCAACTTCTGATTTAATTTAAAAAGTTGATTTGCATGATTTTGTGAGTTAATTTATCTCTAAATTGTTGATAACTCAAAAATCAACTTGATTTTATCAAGAGTGATTTATGGCTTTTTCCATGCACCTCCAAAGTCCTAGATTTCTATAAATTAAGGCCTCAGCTCTTCAGTTTGCATCCATCCACAAATTGCATCCTCACGCTAGCGAATTGGTGATCGAAGAATCAATCTTTGCGAATCAAAGCTGTTGTGAGATTTTCATTATTTTTGAGCATTCATATCATTTAGCATGTCATTATTTAGATTAATTGCATGTCATATCAGTTTCTCATATAGAATAGATTCATATAGGTTTTTCTCATCTTATTGCATAGAAAATCCAAAAATATAGATTAATTTGCATTCATCTCATATCTAGATTATGCATTCAAATCCTTCATTTAGGTGTCATCAAGGTCACTAATCTCGGTCCAATCTGAGAATATCATACTTGCACCTACTAGAAGGCAGTAAATCGCCTGGTTAGATTAGTTTCCATTTCACTGCACGATTTTGATTTCTGCTAACCTCTAATGTTTTACTGAAGTGTTGTGTCTACAGCTAGGTATGAAATTCACACACAAAGTAGGTTCCCCTACTATAAAATCTACAAGTCATGATTTTAGTTAATCTATTTGTGTTGGAGACATAATACACGAAATGAAGAAATTGACAATTCTGAAAAGAGTTAAGTTATATTATATAAAAAAACTAGATGCAAGATGGAAGGAAACACTTAATCAAGACAAGGAGATAATTCAATATGTGGTATTACGTCTCCTTCCATAACTTAGCAAGGAAGAAATACAAAATAAATTCAATGAATTGAGACCCTTATTCAAAATGAAGACTATATTAACCAGCCTACTGATAGGTGAGTCTAAAGTAGTAAAAGATGAGACTGGGAGTATTCTCAAAGAACATTTAGGTCCCAATGGTGGAAGTAAAGAGGATGAACATGTTGAGGAAGAAGTGAGACTTCAACTAGATGAAGAGAAATCAATATTCACCCAAATAGTCGAAGGATGGAAAATTGACAATGTTGATGTAACACTTGATAATGATCTTATGTATGATATTGAGGATAATGTGGAAAACTCAGGTAATATCTCAACACAAGGACCACAAAAGGAAAAAAATTGATACATTTGAACAACAGAATCCTCAAGAAGAACAAAAGGAAGAAGAGCAAATGGATATTGCAACCGATCAAGGCATGAATGAAGAAAATAAAGCAAAGATACTTACTATTCAGCTATATGAACAACAAGTATAGGTTGAAAGTGAAAAATTTACAAAAGGTCAAGCATAACAAACACCAACTGTAGAGGTCAATCCTGATGTAAAAGAAAAGGAAAGGGACAAAGTGAGTGATGTAGATGACATTCCAATTAAAGAGTAGATAGATCTTAGTAACATGAGCCCTGAAAAAATGATGAAATATGCAATGGCAATCAAGGCCAAGGTAAAGAAGGATAAGATGAAGCAAGAAGCTCAAGTGATTCTCACCACTAGAGACATCCTAGCTAATTTTCCAAGTGAGGTAGAATATGATAAATTAGCTACACCAATTGAGCAATTGCCACATTTAAATATTGTCGTGGGTGAAGAAATGAAAAACTTGGAAGATGCTACAATATACAAGGCAGAAAAGGAGGTTGCGAAGAAAGGAACACATAAGTTGGCACAATCTATTGTCACTGATAAGAACTCACTTAAATTGGTTGTCAATCATGTGAAGAGTGGAGTGACTGAAGGAGGTAAGATCTTGAAGTCTATATCTAATTTTCCACACTTCTTAAATGATCTAGAGAAGCATAGATGTGAAGCCCAACATGAGGTTATACTGCTAGCTACAAAATTTGATCCCATGACTGAGCAAGTTGCTTTATTTGGTGTCAAAGTTAACTCTATTCACCAAAAGCTAAAATTGTATAAAGTTTAGTAAGACAAAAGGATGACTAATCTGATGGCATTTCAGAGCTTGTTGATTCCCAGGTTAGATATTTTGCAAGCAAGTGTGAAGGAAGTAGAGAAGGCATTGACACCCCCTAATGTATACACTGTTCAAAGTCTTGAGGAGTTAGCATTTTTACTTTGTGGACAAATTTTCATCATGGAAGATCTATGGAAGAATTGGGTCAGTGATCTTCAGATGCTAAAGGGTAATTACAATGATATCTTTAGTAGAATGTAAATAGGTTATGCTACTCTACATAAATATTTTTTTGCTACTTTTGCAATTCCTTTGTCATTATTGTCAAAGGGGGAGTAGTGTAGTAAATAAATCGAAATATGTGTGTAATGACATGTAATGGGTTAAGGGAGTAGTATACATGTATGTAGTTCCTAGGGGGAGTTATCATCCTATCTAGCATTAGTTCATTATTTTTGCATTGTGATGTATTTTTCACTTGTGCATTGGTTAGACACTTTGCAAATTTCTTAGTGTTTCCATCAATGACAAAGGGGGAATTGTTGGTATTTGATGAATATGATGTTGTCTTTAATCATGAAAATGCATTGTGGTGTTTTCATTGTTGGAAACTTTATTCATTGGAGGCAACAAATTAGTGTTAACGATGGAGGTGAAGATTAATGTGATGAAAAGTTTAAGTGTTCAGTCAATTGGGTAGAAGATAGTGTGAAATGATCAGTCAATCAAATCTGGAATAAGAAATTGAGTTAAGGTGTGTGGTCATAGAATTAACATCTACAAAGGTATATCTATCTAATCCTATGATCATATCAGTTATCTTGGAGTATTCTAAAATTGATTGAAGGTTGAAGTAAAAATGGTAGTTAGAATAGTGAATCAATGGACACAATTGGTTGGATAGGTGTTACGGTCAAATCTTAGTGGTTGGCTGACATGTTTTCAAGATTTAATGCTTTGGGATGGTATCAAGGATGTTAAATTTTGTTTTTGGCACACTCGCTCATGTTTAAGTTGCATTTAAGGGTCAACTTGTAAAATGTTTTAGGGTTATAACGTCTACCTAGAATAAGTATATAAATGGTTGTTGTGATGATGTTAGATGATGTTGTGATGAAAATTGGATATAGTATAGAGGCAAAAAAAATTTCTAAGTGATGTAGTTGATCTGGAATTCATCGGATCTGACATGCATTGAATGAAAATATCAATTCATTCTTTACTTGTTGATTCTAATAGATTAGCAAGCAAAATCCTTTAACAGGGTCACTCCTAATAGGGTGAGAAGGATATTTAATAGGATCTTAAGGATAAATCCTTTAATAGGGTGACTCATTAGCTTGAGTTTTAAATCTCCTAATAGAGTAGACTTTAACAGGTCTTTAAATCTCTTAATCGGGCTACAAATACTCTTAACAAGGTATAACCCCAAAAGAGTTGTTGTAATTGGTCCTAACATGCCCAATTTCCAAGTGCACTAATGAAATCTTGTGTTCATCATCCCCACATGTGATTTTCACCCTCTAACAAGGGCTTCCATGAAAAATATTGGTGTCAAGTATTCTATTGTGTAAATGTTTAATGTGTTGTGTTGTTACTTGATATTTCTATTTGTATGTTGGTTAATTGGAAGGATAATCAGTATTAGTTTTAGATTTATGGTTGCACTAATTCTCCCCCCCTATCAGTACCTTATAATACTAATAGATTGTATCAATCTACATGATCCTCCTTCAAATATGAGCTTGGGAGAATATCCCAATGACTAGACCGATGGTGGAGAGAGATAGACATCCTCATCATCCATACTTTGATATGTATAGTGGTTATATGACATAGCCCCACTTTGGGAAGTTGGAGTATTGGAGACATGTCCTCGATGATTGCATCATCTTGGTATGGAGACCTTATCTAGATTGTGAGGCTTGAGCCCTTAATAGATGTGAGATGCCATTCTTCTTCATAAACATATCTATGATCGGTCACACACATATTGTTATCAAGAGAATCCTTCACACTCATGTTAAAATAGGTTGGAAGGATCCGGGGGATTCTATAGGACTTGGTTGTGTATGCTCGTATGAGAGATGATGAGGTACAATGGGGAATGAGGATATCCTATGATGTTGTTGTGTAGGAGTTTTATGGATTGGCACCTATTTCTTGGGACCTTGCAGCTGATGTTGAGGATGTCATTGTTATCGATGAGTATAGGTAGTATCTTGATTAACATCCATTCCCATGATTGACTTCTCATGATGAGGTTTTCCCGAGGATAGAGGATACAGAGGATGCAATAGATGATGTTGTTGGAGGAGGAGGACTAGGAGGTCATAGAGGTCTGAGGGGAGGTGGTGGTGGTGGTTGGTGTGGAGGGAGAGATCAACAAAGAGGTGAGGGTGGAGGTTTAGGAGTTATCAAGGGTGTTGGAGGTGATGATGACGGTGGTGTAATACCCCAAAAATGGGCTATAGGTTCATTAACCTCCTACATCTTCAATTCGAATGAAATCGACATCAAAGTCCTAACCTAAGGCACATCTGCACATTATTGAATCCTAATTGATTTTATCACAATTCTGCATCAGAGAATATTCCTAGCAATATTCCTAATTTATCATAACTATCTTTAATTTAATTATTATTTGGCGATAAATCTTATTTATTCTAAAGTTTGATTAATTGAATATTTTGAATATTTAATTAATTAGATTTAATACTACCACTTAATTATTTAATTGAATTTAATTAAATTATTCCTAAATTGTATTGTTTTATTTTGACAATAAATCTAAAATCTCATGACTAATTGATTAAATTCTTATTTAATTAATTAAAGTCAATTGTCAATTTTTAATAATATAGTTTTTGAATAAAGTTTGATTTAATAATTGATTAACCCATAAATCAATTTTTTTAATTCAAAAATTAGTTAAGTTGAGGATAAATCACTTTATTTATTTAATTAATTCATAATTAATTGTGCACATTCAAAGAGCAGTTAAACTCAAAATCAGGAAATCAATGCAAGTTGTTAACTTTTAGAAACTCAACACTCTATTTTGAGTTCAAAGTTGATCTAAACTTCTAATTTGAGTTAAAAAGTTGTTCTTGCATGCTTTTGCATGATTTTGTGAGTTAATTATCTCTGATTTCCTGATAACTCAAAAATTAACCTAAGTTTATCAAGAGTGATTTATGGCTTTTCTCTTGCATCCTCAAAGCCCTGGATTTCTATAAAAATAAGGCTCAACTCTTCATAATTAGAACACTTGAATTTGCACAATTACTCTGGCGAATTGGCGATTGAAGGATTGAGCACTTACGACAGGCGATTTGTGAGATCTTTCATAGTTGATCATTAGCTTTTACATAGTTTCTTATTCATAGTTTCATACTCATTAATAGCATTCTTAGATCAAATCTGCATTCCAATTTCATTCATATAGCTTAGCTTCATACAGATTTTCATTCATATTATTGCATAGAAAATACAAAAATATAGAATAATCTACATTCATATAGTTTTTATTTTTTGCATTCAAATCCTTCGTTTAGGTGTTGCATTGTCACTAGTCTCGGTCTGATCTGAGAGTATCATACTCGCACCTACTAGAAGGCAGTAAATTGCCTAGTTAGTTTAGTTTCCATTTCATTGCACGATTTTGGTTTTTGGCTAACCTCTAATGTTTTACTGAAGTGTTGTGTCTACAGCTAGGTACAAAATTCACACACACATTTCTGGCGCCCACCGTGGGGCCTTGAAATGGGTTTCCATCATCTTTCTATCAATTTCTACCAATTTCTATCAATTTCTTGTCATTTTTTGGTTAAAACTATGATTTTTATTTTTTGTCCGTACATTTTTCGTATGAATTTTGTCAGAAAGTCATTTCGGGAGGTACCCACTGTCGTACAACAAGTTTAGATTTCAAGGCTCATATCAGAGAACACACTATCGTTTGGAAGCCCGATTGTCATATGAGAAGACACCCACAGTTGTATGAGTTTCCAAACTGTCATCTGGGAGGTAACCCACTATCATACGAGTTTTGACTCCAGAATTCAATTGTCATTTCAACATTTTTGGCAACTTTTTAGATTTGATTTTTAGATTGGACTAACAGCTAACCCTAGCAATTGAAATCTTCTATTTTTGACTGATACTTGTTGAATCTGATTGGAAAAAAGCATAACTAAATTGCTAAAATAGGTAAAAATCTACTAAGCACGTTGCGAGGAATTTAGGTATTCTTCTCAAGTTGATAACATTTCGATTTGGATTAAAATAAACTCTCACGTGTCAAGCTTGTGTGATTTTCTTGCTTTCATATCATAGACTTCATTATTGGGCTATAAAATGAACATAGATTTGCTTTCTGCATATATGTTACACATAGTAAATAGGCCCTATGAATGCTATTTGTGGATGATCTTGAGAGATTGAGCTTCTTTCACTTGTTTATTCATGTGAAGCTCTTCTTGACGAAGGATCCCCTTGTAGGTAGGGAAGGTACTGAGAGAGTCTCATATTCTACTAGATTCGTGTGTCTTCAACTTTTGATTGATACATTCTCTCTCTGGAGGGGTTGATAGATCATAAGCGGTTGACATCATAGATCTTTGTGAGATAATCTTGGTCTTAGCATGTCAGATTAATCTGTCTACTCTATTTTGGTTAAAAGTGAAAAGGCTAGAGGACTATGCTCTACTCCCTTTTTGGGTAGTATCAGAAACTCAGATCCTTGAATCTAGAACCAGTCTCCATGTGGTATCTTTTATGAGTCACCTTTAGAGAGGGTTAACTGTAGTGGACATTCCCTTAATTGGGTCAACCATGTGGATGGAACCTCAAGCAGTAATAGCCATTTTCACCGTGGTAGCAGCAGCCACTATATAAATGTCCTTGTGGAGGAAATCTTCATAGGTGTGGTCTCTTGTTGGGCTGTTAGATCTCCCTAGTAGCTCCTAATTGATTAATTTCTCAGACTATGTCAAAACCTCAGTACACCTGGATTGGAGTTCACCCTCTTGAGATCATAAAAGTTATAGAGTCAAACCATTACTTAAAACCCTAGTGAGGCTGAATTTTCATTTTTCTAGGAACATGTGCGTTATTGAAAAACTTTTTGGAACATACACAATTAGCACTCCTAGGGATTAGCACATTCAATCACTTGATTGTTCATGTGCAAGGTTGCTTTGTCCCCTATTCATTATTTTCAAACGTTCTTGGAATCACTTGCTTGTTGTTTTACGTGCTTGTTTATCTATCTGACTACCGAAAATGAATGATCTCAGAATAATCTTCAAACCTAAACAGAGAAATTTGTGAACAATCTAAAATTAAAAACTAAAAATTTACAAAATCTAAAGTAAAAATCCTTTCTAGACTCCAAAGTCATCCCATCAGGTCAGAAAGTCGTACGAGTTTTGGCAAGTGTCATTTCAGAACCCTTGTATTGCGTATGATAGCTTGTATAGTGTCGTACAAGTTTTTCCACTAGTCAGGTACAAGTGATATATCGTTGGAAAGGTCTTTCCGAGCCTAATCCAACCATGATGGTTTCATTTTCAGATCTTGTCACTTGATCAGTTATTTTTGCAGATTATCTGATGTTTCATGTGCTAACCATTGTTAGATTTTAGATTTTGCTAACCTTGTTGGTCTAACAAGTTGTGGTTGTAGGTGCCTCTTGCTTGAATATTTTGTCAAAATTACATGTCAAAGAGGGCTACTAACGATTTTTGTAGGGCTGCCCAAGCATAAAAACAAAAACAAAAATCTTGCTTGTTTATTTGCTTTCCTTTTAAGTGTGGCAAAAACTAGTTGTTTCATTTATTAGGCACTTAAGATCTTGTTGTAGAAATTCTTGGGTGGTAGGAGAAGTATGCTCTTCACCATTTTGGTGAACCAGAAAATCTTGACCCATCTTTGAATTTTGAAAACAAGAGGGTAAATGAACTTTGCTTGGTGTGTTTGGGAGAGATTCTTGAGATAGGGGAGTATGCTCTTCACCCTTGTGGTGAACCAAAAACCTTGAACCTCAAGAGTTGATCCACTTTTTGTTTAGTTGTTAGAATCCTTTAGCGGGCCTACTCTTGAGCAATCAAGAGGAACGACCCAAGTGGGGACAAGCTAATACCGAGCTATTCCAACCCACTATAATCTCAAGGCTATCAAGGACACAAAACCTTGGTAGACATAACACTTGTCTTCGCTTGATGTGAGTAGCTCATGGGATTGCGACCATGGGGAAAGCATTGAGCAAGAATGCTTAAGGTACTCTTGAGGCCGTGAGGTCCTAGTCCTTTATGAGGAGCAAGAGGGGTGTTATGAATGGAAGCCCTTACTATGAACCATTAGTTAGAAGCCACCTTATTTTTTCCACTTAGCTTCTTGGTGCAAGGATTGATCCAAGTGGACTTACCCAGATCACCCCAAGACACTCACCATATGTATTCATTTGGTTGTGTTTTTGACACTTCCATGACAATGCCAATATCTCTTGTGGGCAACCACTTGGTGTGAGGCAAGGGAGCATCAAGTTGTGGGCCAAGTTGCTAAGTAATGAGCCTTGTCCTTCTAGGTAATAATTGCTTGAATTATCTTCGATTGTGCTATACCAGTGTAAACATTCTCACATACAAACAATCGGTAGCTTCCATAGGGTGAAATTTTATTTTTGATATCACAAGTGCTTGTCTTGGAAAGGTTGTTTTTGCCCTTGTTTCAAGTGTTTGAAGACATGTTTGATCTCCTGCTATTTGCAAACCTATCCAATTGCTATTGAATTTGTGATTGAAATCGGACATTTTCACCCTCACATTCAGAAACTTGAAATTAGACCTTAAAAACTCAAAATTTTGCACAAATTGGTCAAGATCAACATCAGTATCACATTAGCCAAAGAGAAATATTGCATTAGAAGGTTGTTCTTGGTGAGAAAGTTTATCTCTAGAATTGTGAGCTACATTCTTGAAAAATTATCGTACTCTTATTGTCCAAATAATTTTCATTTAATCTCAATTTCAATTATATGTTGGCCTAGTCCAACCTCTTGGTTCAAAAGTGCAAGGGTAGTCATCCTTTGATTTGAAGCACCTCTTTGACAGTGTTGGTAAAGCCCCTTCTTCTATCTTTTCATTTCTCTTTGGACAATAAAGAACTTTGATTATCCTAGTTTGGTGTTGACATTTTGTGAGGTCATCCTATTACCAAGGGTCTTCTATTTTCAGTCTTCCTTGGTCAGTCCAGATCTTACATCCTAGGTGTTGTCATGTTGCTCAACATCTCAATGAATGTTATGGTATCAATTGCACAAGATGGCTCTTAGTCTTCTTCTTTCTTCTCCATTTCCCATGTTCTTCTAAAGTCTTCTATTCCCATGGGAAATTCTTCTTCTTCTTCTTGATTCTTTTTCTCCTACTATCTAGTTTGCATTCCTCTATTTTCTATTATTCCTATGCTTGATTCCTCCTCTTTTGGAACCATGAATTTCAACTACCTTGCCATGGAACCTCTCTTGAGAATGGATGATCTTGAACTCATTTCTCAATTTGAATAATTTTATTCCTCCAATGGTTCTTTTAAATATGGCATGGGTGATAAACTTATAGCAAAAATAAAAGAAAAATCAATTAAATCAGATGCCTTTGCTAGAATCATACTCATGATCTCATCCAAATGTTCTTCATCTTCTAAATCTTCTCATCATTCCTCACATTCTAAGTCTTATCATGACTCTTATAAACATTACTCGCATTCTTCATCTTCCAAATCTTATCATGACTCTTCTAAACATCATTCAAATTCCTCATTATCCAAGTCTTCTTCTTCCACTAGGTCTTCATTTTCCTCTTTTTCAAGATCTCGTTCCTCTTCTACTTCTCCCAAAAGTCTTACTTCTCTTCAGAAGACATACCATAAAGAGCAACGTGATAGTCCTTGTGATGTCTCTTCCACAAAGAGTGATACACCCACCTATGATGACTATGATGACTATGATGATGGACAATGTAGTGATGCCCATGAAACTTCTATTCCTAAGCATCATCCTCATGGTACACTTGTGATTTCTAAGGGGGAGTCGAATTGGGTAGACTATGATGGTGATCCATATGACTCTAAATTTAAAGAATTCTTTGATGATTTTTGTGAACAATACAATATTCCTACTGAGGAAGAGAAAATCTACCACGCTGATTTCAAACGTCAAAAGAATCTCTCCTCTAAAAGTTCTCATGCTGAAAATAAAGGTTGCACTCTCAAGCAAGATCATATTAATGTTGAACCTTCCCTTCCATCCGCCACTTCCTCCAATACCCACACACTTCCTAAAGCTTCTGATTCATCCAAATCTTTCACAAATCCTTCATCCAACAAAGATCCTAAGGCTTTCCATGCGGTTCCCTATAGTTATTCTCAAGAGCCACCTCTTAAAGAAACTCAAGCTAACCTTCACTTGGCTGCAAATACTTTCAATAATGTCGAACCTAAAGAGCCTAAGCCTTTATACACTACTTCAACTAGTCCTTCACCATCTTTTCCAAAGTATTTCATGCAATCCCAACATGCTTCCTTGTCCTTAGAAGTGGCTCCATGTCAAGAGGACTTTAAAAATGATAAAGAAAAAAACATAAAAAAAGATCAAGATCATGAACCCTCCATGTCATCCAATTCTTTTCATGATGTCTCTCATCCGCTCAAGTCTTCTCCTAAGCAAGATCAAGCTACTACTTACACTATTGAGCTTATTGACAATCAAAATAACCTTACTACGCTTGCGCTTTCCAAAGATGATACTTTCATTAAGGTTATTAAAAATGGTGTTGTTACTTCCAATGTTGAGCCTATTGAAAATCCAGAAAAAGTTGATACGCTTATGCTACCCAACAATCATTGTCAAGATCAAAGCCTTCAATCTTCTTGTTCTACCACTCCATGTTCACTTCAACTTTCTTCTCTTCCTAAGTCTTTGCAAGCTTTGAATGATCCTATCAAAGAAACTGCTCCTATTCAAGATGTTCATGATCCTATTGAAAATCCTAATGCTCACTCTAAAGATGCTGATATCCTTAGTTGTGATATAGATGCTGATGAACTTATTGATTATCCTTTTGCATCATCCACCTCCATCCTTGGACCTCCTCCACCAATACTAAGGGCTTCACGTCTTCCTTCCATTTTGGGTCCTTATGTCCCTTCACTTTCCCCTCCTAACTCTCCTAATTTGTCATCCATCTTGGGTCCTTACGTCCCTCCATATCCTACCTTTCCTCAAGATCAACATAGATACATACCCTTGAATCCTTTTCATCCATCCACCCATCTAAACCAGTAATATTCTCATCCTTCTTCCACAAGTCCCAAGTCTTTTGGAAGTAACTTGAATGTTCAATACAAAAAAAAAGAAGCAATATAAGAATCCATAAAAAAAAAAAGATCACCATGTCCCCTCTAATCGACATGGATATATAAAGTCAAAAGAGATATCTAAGAAAAAAATTACAAGACAAGTATGGGTTCCAAAATCCATCATTGAAGATATTCTCTCTAACATATCAAAAGAAAATAAAAATCTTAAAGCAATATGGATTCCAAAGTCTCTCTTGAAAGAGTCTTATGTTGAGCAAAAAGTGAAGTTGACATTCAAGCTTCCAAAGGCTTTCACTTCATCTTCTTCCAAAAATATTCTTTCATTTCATGTGCCTGAACTGCAACCTTTGCTAAACATTTGTCATATTCCTTCTCGTATTCCTCCATTCACATTTGAGAATTATAACAAGTACACCAATCTTCTCTTCGAGGAGTCAGATAGCAATAATGAACCAGAATATGGTTCGCATTTGGACTAGAATATGGTTTACGTTTCCTCCATTTTTCCCACCACCCTTCAAGGTGTGTATTGACGTTGATCTTACCTTTCTTTCCATCTACCTTTTCACAATATTTCCATTCATTATCCTTCTACCTTTTATCCTTTTTCCTCATTTTCCTATTTCTCCTATCTTCCAACCTCGCTTTACATAAAACCTTATCCTCCATTTTTCTCTCCCATCTTCCTTTCCCTAACAACATCTTTGAGCATATCATTTTTGAATCCTTGGCATATCATGATTTATCTTTTCAAGGAGCACTACCTAAAAGCTTGCTTTCTTCCAAAAATTATAAAATTCAAAAAAATAGAAAAATTCAAAAAGAAAGAAAAAAATGAAAAAATTGAAAATGTGCCATGGTGAAAACCTGGAAACAGGCACCTTGGTAGCAAAAGTAAAGAGAAATAAATTTATCCTATGGTGAAAACCACTCCCTTGTGGCACCTTGGATAAGTACCATGACGAAAACCTGGTAATCAGGCATCATGTGTAGTTGTTCTACATGTTTCATCCATTTCATCTTCCATCTTTGATCTTGACAATGTTGACCTATACACAAATATTTGGCTATCTTGTGAGCTATCTTACAATGATCTTGCTTTCATTCCATTCATGTCTAGCCTTCATATTTATTTTCCTCCATTCATTTTAGCCTTTCGCTATCATTTTCCCATTTGGTGTTGATCTAATAAAAAAGAGTAAAACACGATGCTAGGAAGCCTCTTGACATGTCTACTCCTTTGGACTGCATCCTTTCTTGCTATTGCATTATGATTTTGTGACTTATCCTATGATGGCCTTTCATTGCTTGTCCAAATGTGCTTTACATGACAATTTTTCCCTTAGCTTGGGTACTCTTGAGGAGTTTGCCTTTGAGGATTTCTTCCCTTCACTCTCCTTCATTCCCTAGTCTTTCATCTCTTCCACCAGCTTGCTCATCCATCTTATCCCTCTTGTTCTCGACCTTGCTTGACATTGGGACTGCACGATGTGATCTTGCTTAAAGAGTTTGATGCCCGTTCTGTCTGGGGGCATCCTTTGTACATACTTTATGATCTTGAAAAAATACCAAAAAATTCATATATGATGCTGAAAAAAATCCTAAA
This sequence comes from Chamaecyparis obtusa, assembly GCA_027943335.1. Lineage (NCBI taxonomy): Eukaryota > Viridiplantae > Streptophyta > Pinopsida > Cupressales > Cupressaceae > Chamaecyparis > Chamaecyparis obtusa. The sequence continues at coordinate 21,645 of BSBK01011969.1, read as the reverse complement.
AAGAATATAAAGTCCTGAAAAAATACAAAAAATCAAAAAATTTAAAAATTCAAAAAAAAATAGAAAAACTGCCTTGGTGAAAACCTGGAAACAAGTGCCTTGGTAGCAAAAATACAAAAAAAAAAAAAGAAGAGAAAAATAGCAATAAAAATCCAAGTGGTGAAAACTTGGAAATAGGCGCTACTTGAGGCCTTTGCACTCCTATTTGTTAGCATGCATCCTCGACACTTAGCCACTTTCCATCATGCCTTGACCTTATTTGACTTGGTCTGGAATTGGTCTTTATTTTTGTCTAGGGGGCATACCTGTTAGCATAGGTCCTTTTGGTGCATTTGTCTCTTGGGGCATTTCACAATCAGGTGTTTTTCAACACCACCCCAAACAATGTTTTTCAACACTACCCTTGCGTCGAGTGTTTCTTAACACTTATCAGATGTCTTACCCAATAGTCTAAGTTTGATGTGATATTTCTCATTTGCAAATGCAATGATCAGAGTCTGACTCTATGACCAACACACACGCACTTAAACAATCAACTCGCTTGAGATATGTTGACTTTATATTTTTCTTTGTGTGCTATCTATGAGGATTTCTTTGATGAGTGGTCTCTCCCTGAGAAGTTTTCAATGATGCACAGCTAGAAGATTGAGGATCTAAGAACATGTTTTTTTTCTTTATCTTCTTATGGGTATATTTTTTTGATCTTAATTGTCATGAGCATTTATGCTGGTCTTACTTGACACTATGGATTGACAAGGTATTATCCTTGACTGTTTTGCGAGTGCATGCTTCTAGTTATCCTGACTTTCATGTGTCTTGATACAAGCATAATCTTTCCATATAAAATTTAGGTGATCTCACTACATTAGTCATCTGGACCTACATGTCTTTGATGCCTATGTGGGATTTCCACATTTCTATCAGATAAAGATCATATTCATATCCACATAGTTATGCTAGTGTGCATTGTATGATCTTACGATGCTACCAATAACGCTCAATGATGATAATTAGATGTCTATAGGCATTGTGACCTTGCAAATCAACCACTTTTCATAGTAGCTTGCATTCTTAGGTTCATCATAGTTTAGTTTCTGCATCTTGCATATGGAGAGAGCTCTCCTTTTTATCATCTATGGACTAGTTGGTCAACTATGTTCATCTTCTGATTCTTCTTGATCATATCTTTTCTTTCATATCACATCATTTTCTATCCATTTTCGGACTCGAAATCAAAATCTAAGGTCATCTTGCCAGTCAAAATCACGTTTCAAATTTTCCCTTTCTTCTGAGTAGTTGACTGACTTTTTGAGGCATAATTTGATTTTCGATGGACTTTCTTCCTTCCATGTCTCTCAAATTTTCTAGTCTTTCATTCACTCTATTTCTAGTCTTCTACTTCCTCACTGGGGCATGTTTTCATTGCCTAATGGTTAACCTATTGACCCTTACCTTCAATTGTGATTTCATTATGATTTGATCATCTTTATCAATTTTTTGCTTCTCCTCTACCTGATTTCAATTTCGATTTCGAGGGGGCAGTACCTATGGGATTGTCATCCCTGATTCTCTTGATTTTCCTAATTCAGACATCTTTTGTGAGCTTTTGCTCAAATTTGAGATTCTTATCTCTTACTTTGAATGCGATCCCGAATCGACCTCATATCTAGAATCCTTTGTTTATGTTTGTCCGGGTGCGATCTTGAATCGACCTCACATCTGAGTTGTTTTGTGATCCCAGATCGATCTCACATTTCAATTCTTCTTTGACTGCATGTGTTCCTAGATCGATCACACATTAGTCAAAGAGGGGCAAATATATGCACCCAAAAATGGTCACCTAGACTTTGGGCCCCATTTATTTGATTTATCAACCCTGAATCATTTTGACCAATAATCAATATTTTCAACATTATCAATTTCTTAATCAAATCTTAATTTTGATCATATTGTATTTTTATCCTTGGGTCAACCATTTATCCTAAGTTTTTATTTACTTAAAAGGTATATTTCCTCCCCTTTTATTTAAATAAAAAGCCTCACCTTTTCATCTTATCCTAAGTTGCACAAATAAAGCATTATTCTTATTTTATAAAAAGGAGAAAAGAACTTTTTGTCTCATATGGACATAAAGTCAACTCCTATTTTCCTATTGGAGGATACTTGTGCACATGGATTGCTCCTCTTTCAAGCTCCACCGTTGATTGAGACTTTTTCCTCTTAATCTCCATGGTTCATTCCTTTGCATTTCTTATAAAAGGAGAGCTCTCTCCTTCATTTGCATATCCATCTCTTTCATGCTATTGTTATGCTGCAGGTTTTCTAGGTGCATTTGGAGCTTTTGGAGATCATTGCTACATCAAGCTTTTCTTGGATTTCTTCATGGCTCCATAGTTTAGACTTCATTTCTTGCATTATCATAGCATCCATAGCTTCATTTCATAGCTTAGTTTCTTTTATGCAATAGATAGCTTCACATAGCTTAATTAGGAAGGTTGTAATCCTTTGTATTTCCTTTCAATAGCTTAATTTGTACCTTCATTTCCATAGAATAGTTTGCATTCTCATTTATATTTGCATTGCATTGCATATTTTGATTTCATTGAAGATATTGGCACTCTTTCCCTTGTCCTCATTTGAATCTCTCTTTGTGTGGTTGACTGGCAAGGTCACAAGCTTGTAGCTCTAGCTGAGAGCAAATACATCATAGTCTCTTGCAACTCCATGCATAGAGAGCTATGAGCCACTTTGTGAGGCCTCATTCTTGAGCAACCTTGCATGTAATGGTTCATAGAAGTCCACCATTTTAGTGTGTACACCCGCCATTTGTTGGGTGTCTACCCACACTACTATGGCATAGTATCCTTCATTTGTGTTTGATCTAATCCTTAATCACTTCAATCTTGACAAGGTTACATCATTCGATCTTCTGGAATCAATTCATTCTTCAATTGTCTTCTTCTCACTCTTTTGCTTCACTCAAGGTTAATGGTGGAAACTAGAGCTTCATCACACAAGAAATCTGGAGAAGCACTTGGCACTACACCTTTGACTATTCACAAGGGCCCCACTCTTGAGCAACTCTACAATTCTAGTCTTTACGAAGATGACAGTCTTGGCAATTTTTGATTGAAACTGGTTACATACCCCCTCCATCAACTCACAGAGGTAATCAACAAACCCCTCGTCAATCTAATCTAGGGAGCCCTAAGACTCCTAACATGTCTCATAGAGGGACACAACACAGGTCTCAAGGACACCATTCTCAACATGTTGTGGATCGAGAACCTACACCTTCTAAAATTATTCGATATCAAAATGATGATGACTTCAAAAGAATGATGAAACATTTCTTGAAGGAAGATAGAGAAGCATACTTTCTAGAGTTAGCTCATCAAGCTTCCTCCAAACTTTAATGTGGAAGATATCATTACACATGAGGAAGAAACTCCTATCATGGCTATGATGAAATAGATGCATGCCATGCAAGTCAAACTTAACAAACTTGAAAAAGAAAAGGAACCTAAGGAGTTCTCCATGGAAGCTCTATGCCCTTTTCCATTTGATAAAGACTTGTACATGTCGCCATTCCCTAAAAGAGTGGAGATGCCTAAATATGATAAGTATGATGGAAAATCTAACCCTCAAGATCATGTCAGAGAATTTTGTACTCAATCTATGGATTTTATGCATGAACCAACCTACTTAATGTGTGTTTTCCCTCGATCTCTAGGAGGAGCAGCCATTCGTTGGTTCTCTAGAATGCCTCCTACTATCAAAACTTTTGAGGAGTTAATCAAACTATTCTATCAACAATACTCCTACAATATTCAACATCCAGTCACCATGATCGACATCTGCAATCTGAAACAGTATCTAGGAGAACCATTCCTGACATTTCTCAAGAGGTGGAGGAAGAAATTTTCTCTATATGCTAGACCCATTCCAGAAACTAAGAAGCTGGAAATCTTCATCAACAATATTGTTCCAGAAATCAACTACCCTTTACAAATGCAAAATCATACATCTTTTGACAAGATGGTAGATAATGCGATCAAAATTGAGAAAGTACTTGTGAAAAAAGGAGACATCACACTTCAAAAAGACAAGTATGAATCTGGATCTAGTTCTAAGGACAAGAACAAAAATTGGAACAAGAATAAGGGCGTTGTCACAGATGGTGTTGTTGATAATAAACGTGCCCCATCTAAGGCACCTACTTTCAATCTCACTGTTGGTACCCAATCCATCAAAGCTTCCGAAGCTAAAGCAACAAAGTCCAACAGAAAGTCATCTGATTACAAACCTTGGGCTACATATCCTAATTGCAAATTCACTCCTCTTGGATAATCCTTGGAATCTGCCATGAAAACTCTACTAGAAAACAAAATCATCTACTTGCCTGAGATGAAAGTCTTTGATCCGAAACCTAAACCAAAATGGTGGAGAGAGAACGATTTCTGTGAATTCCATCACAATAAAGGTCATAAGACTAATAACTATGTCCTCTTGAAGAACATTATACAAGACAAAATTGATAATGGCAACATCACGATTGACAATCATAAGAGTAATAATGATCATACATCATTCACAAAACCATTTCCTAAACATGGTAAAGAAGATTCTTCTTCTCAGCCTAACATGGGTGCTAAAGTCAATTATGCCTACTCTGGAAACAATGATATTATCAATATGGTTAAACCATGCCTATCTAAGCGTTGCAATGTCATCACAATTGTAAGAAGAGATAGAGAAAATCAATCAGCTAATGCAGTTACTCGATCACAAGCTCAAGCACACCTACAAGGAAAAATACCAGATTCATCCAATGTCCCTAAGGTGCCTTTCAATCTTTCATCTGCTTCTAAATAGAAGGATACATCTAAATCTTCAAATCCTAAAGACACGAGGCCTACTTCATACAGTATTGTCCAACAACTTCAGCACACAAATGCTAAAATCTCCATGTTTGAGTTACTTCGGATATCTCCAGCTCATAGAGCCATTCTAGACAAAGCTCTGCTCGGATCCAATGTTCCTAATGACCTTGATTTAGACAGAGTCCAGACTATGGTTGGTCATCTTACATCTCTGCATTACATTTCCTTTTCAGAGGAAGATGATAACTCCTTGAGTCATCCACATAACTAGCCCTTGCATATTGAAGTCTTGATCCAAAACCATCGTGTCAAACGTGTGTTGATAGATGGAGGTGCTGGCCTAAACATTTGTTCTTTCAGCTTGATTACACAATTGGGATTTTCATAAATGGCCATTGATCCCAAGAAGAAGATAACTATCAAAGCATATGATTAGCAAGAAAGATCTTCTAAGGGAACTATTGTCTTACCTATCAAAGCAGGTCCTGTCATCAAAGATACAATTGTCAAGTTCTTGATCTACCTTTGGCTTACAATATCCTTATAGGGAGACCCTAGATATATTAAATGAAAGTCATTCCCTCTACATTCCATTAGTGTTTGAAATTTCCTTATGAAGGAGTAGAGGTGACGATTCCAGCTTATCTATATACCACTTGCAATACCTTGAAAGAGAGTGTTGATAAACTTGTTCCTAATAACAGAGAATCTTCCACTAAGCAGCTAGATGTTGCTTCAACATCCAAGATGGAAGACATTGCTAAAGAGGTTAAGATCAAATAAAATGGTATGTGAGAATATACTATAGAGCTAGTCTTGTCTTTGACATCTCTCCCTATCTCTCCTAAGTCTTATGGGCAAACTCTAAAATAGTCCAAGCTAGAGTCTAAAGAACCTCTTGAAGCATATAAAGAAAATTTTGTTGTTGAACAAGTATCTAAACAGGAGTTTGAAGAGGATGAAGTTGTGCTCACATGGCTATACAAAGATGAACCTAAATCTCAAGTTGTTCAAAAATGTGATGCTAAAATATTGAATATCCCTTCTAAGTCATATGGCCCAGGGGACAAATTGATCACAAAAATGGGATATAAAGGAAAAGGACCTCTAGGCCTATAGGGTAAAGGTCTTATGTCACCTCTTGATCATCATGGCTACATAAACAAGAATACAACAGATCTAGGATACACAAAGAAGCCCTTCTATCTTAGCAAGAACTCTCTACACATCTTAGAACAGATTAAGCCATCCATAACAAATCAACTAAAGGGAGAAACAACAGAACAATCTGATAGTGATGATTCAGATACCACTAAAGATCTCATTCCCTATGAGCGTTTTCCTAAAGAAATAAAAGACCTCCTTGAAGCTGAAGATGATCCAATAAAAAGAATTAATGTAGTAGAAACATAAGAACCTACTATAGAGCAAGAGATAGTTGCAACATAAGAACCAGCTAATCTCGAAGGCAATCAAACAGACAAAGAGGAAGGTGGTAGTTATTCTGAGATAGATTCCCACGAGTATGAATTCAAATCAGAATCTGAGGGAAACCCTTCTTGGGGTATTCATCCTGAATTTACTCATGTTCTTAGATTTCCTAGAGGTCTAGATGAAGAGACAGAAGATGAATCAAATGACTATGAATGGGGAGTCATTCCAGAACCAGATGAACTTATTACAAAAAAGCATGTTGATGTTATTCACCAATATGCACCTAAACCCAATGTAAGTTTAGAGTGAAATAATGAACTTATCAAGCCTAATCCACCGATGGCTGAAGTGGATTTCCACAATGACATTGAGCCTATTCATGAATTGAATGTCTTAAGTTGTAATATCACCTTTGAACTTGAGCATCGGGTTAGGACCAATGATGACAGATCCATATCCGTAAACACTCTTTCCAAATGTTTCACCACTTTGACTATCCAACGCCCTGACCTTCTTGACATAACATCCACCAACTTGAACCAAGGTATTTATACCTTTCCCAATGACTATGCCCTTGCTTGCTACCTAAATGCAGTTGAGCCTATAAAGACTTCCATCAATGAACCAAGCATTAGCATGATGGAGTCAGACATCAAGTATCTTAGTCAGAAAAATAAGAATAAGAATAAAAAGAAAAGGAGTTTTGAGGGTGAAAACCACTTTGTGGTAGTCTTAGAACCTACAAAAGTAAAAATAAAAGACATATCCGAAGGTGAAAACCTTTTTGAGGTGCCTAAGGATGAGATATTTAATGTCCTTCTGAGTCATTTATAGGATAGATCTCTAGTTCTAATTGAGCCCACTCAATCTATCACTTTGGGAACAGCAGAAGAACCACAGTTGATCCATGTAGCACAATCTTTATCAGAAGAAGAAAAGCAAAAATTTACAATGTTCTTAATAGAAAAGAAGATCAACTTTGCATGGAAATACTCAGATATGCCAGGGTTAGATCCTGATCTTATAATGCATCATTTATCTATAGCTCCAAACGTTAAACCTGTTAAGCAAAAATTGAGAAAGATGCTTCCACATGTTGCACTTTTGGTAAAAGCTGAATTAGAGAAGCTCCTCAAAGCTAGATTTATCCGAGTTATTGATTACGCTGAATGGATCTCTAATATTGTACCTATTTCTAAACCAGACAAATCTATAAGAGTGTGCACAAATTTTAGAGATGTGAACAAAGCATGCCCTAAGGATGATTTTCCATTACCTAACATTCATATGATAGTGGACATGACTGCGGGCTTTGAGATGTATTCTTTGATGGATGGTTTTTCTGGATATAATCAAATCAAAATTGCTCCAGAGGATCAAGAGAAAATTGCTTTCACATGTGCATGGGGTACCTTCTGCTAGAATGTCGTGCCATTTGGGCTTAAGAATGCTGGTGCTACATATCAAAGAGCTATGAAATCTATTTTTTATGACATGATGCATAGGACTATGGAGGATTATGTTGATGATACTTTAGCAAAATCTATGATTAGACCTAAACATCTACATGACTTGAGCAAGATACTAGATAGAATGGAAAAATTTAGTCTCAAACTAAATCCTAAGAAGTGTGCTTTGGTGTCACTTCTGGAAAGCTTTTAGGCTACATTGTTTCAAAGAAAGGCATTGAAGTTGATCCCGCTAAAGTTAAAGCTATCATGGAGATGCAACCTCCCAAGAATATTAGTCAAATGAGAACATTACAAGGGAGAGTTTAGTCTATTAGATGCTTCATATCTCAGCTAGCAGACATATCACAACCTTTTACAAAGACATTACATAAAGGTGTGACCTTTGCATGGAGCGAGGAATGTGAAAAGAATTTTGATCATATCAAGAAGTATCTATCAAATCCTCCTATCTTGATTCCTCCTATTCAAGGGAAGCCATTGATCTTATATGTCTCCGTAATAGATACATCACTGGGGGCATTGCTTGCACAACATGATGAGAATAAAAAGGAAAGAGTTATATACTATATCAGTAGAACATTGGTGGCATATGAAAAGAACTATTCTATGATTGAAAGGCTTGTCTAGCTGTGATCTTTGCATCATAGAAACTAAGACATTATATGTTCACCCATACCACACATTTAGTAGCTAAAATTGATCCACTAAAGTACCTATTAAGCAAAGCTGCCCTCACAAGTAGATTAGCCAAATGGGTCATGCTCTTAAGTGAATTTGACATTGAATATGTTGAAAGAAAAGCTATTAAAGGCCAAGTTATTGCTGATCAATTAGTAGATGCACCTTTTTTTGATAACACACCAATGCAAATGGAATTTCTAGATTCCTCTATCATGAATCTTTCTTCTAGAGAATGGCAATTGATCTTTGATGGCTCCTATACATAGAATGGATCTGGAGCAGGTATCTTGTTTATCACTCCTCAAGGATACTCCATTCCTAAGGCATTCAGAATTAAATTTCCTTATACAAACAATATTGTTGAATATGAAGCCCTTTTAAATGGTATAAAAATAGCAATTGAGTGGAGAGTAACAGAATTACACATTCATGGAGACTCACAACTTGTAATCTATCAAGTCAATGATGTGTACCAAACTAAAGATGAAAATCTCATTCCATACAAGTGAATGGTAGATGATCTAAAAAAATATTTCATATCTATCACATTTGAGCAAATACCTAGAATAGAGAATAAGGTTGTCAATGCAATGACAACATTATCTACTTTATTACAACAGCCTGAACACGAGCTATGCTACGAGTTCCTGGTGGAAGCACTATCTTATCCTGCATATGATTCCCCTGATACCCGCATGATCTGCACTATTGTGGGTCATGATTCATCCTGATATAAAAACCTATTCTCCTATCTCAAAGACCAAATCATTACAGATACCTTTAACCACCATAAAAAGAGATACCTTATCTGAAATGCCTTTCGATATGTCATCATTGGTCATGATCTGTACAAATGAGGTCTAGATGGTATGCTACTTAGATGTTTAGAATGGGAAGAGTCTCAACGTGCATTAGAAGAAGTCCATGATGGTATTTCTGGGTCACACTTGAACGGTTTAACACTAGCTCGAAAACTTATTAGGGCTGGGTACTATTGGCCTGAAATGGAGAAAGAGTCTATCAAGTTTGCTAAGAACTGTCAAAAGTGCCAAGTGCATGGCAACTTAATTCATGCTCCAGGGAGAGATCTAATCCCCTTCACTACATAATGGCATTTTCATCAATGGGCATCTAATCTTATCGGAGCCATACATCCTCATTCTTCTAATGGACATACCCATATAATCACAGCTACAAATTATTTAATGAAATGGGTAGAAGCAATCCCTTTAACACAAGCAACTAGCAAGAAAATTTCCATGTTCATTCTAAACTACATCATATGTTGGTATGGTATTCCACACTCTATAGTCACAGATAATGGTGGAAAATTCAAGAATATAGACTTGGATGATCTATGTGCTGAATTCAAAATTACACAACATTGGTCATCTATCTACTATCCTCAAGGGAATGGACAAGCAGAGGCTTCTAACAAGAATCTATTGAAAATCTTGCACCGTACAATTAATAAGACAGGAAGAGACTAGCATCTCATGATCAATCCAGCTCTCTGGGCTTACAAAATAAGTATCAGTACGCTCACTAGGGCTACACCATTCACTTTAGTTAATGGGTCTGAAGCAGTACTACCTATTGAGGTTGAAATCTCATCACTAAGAATCAGAATGCATGGTCTAGTAACTGATGATGACTACAGGGTGTCTAGGTTGCAAGAACTTGAACTACTAGATGAGCGCAGACAAGCAGTTTATGATCATCTCAGAGTGTATCAGAAAATAATGTCTAGAGGCTACAACAAGAAAGTCAAATATAGAGAATTTCAAGTTGGCGATCTAGTCTTGAGAGAGAATCCTAAAAATCAATCACATCAAGAATGCAAGGGGAAGTTTGAACCCAACTGGCTAGGTCCCTTTGTTATCACTACTACTTTTGGCTCTAGAGCCTATCAACTCTCAACGACTAAAGGTGAACAACTTTGAGAATCAATCAACGTTCTCCATCTTAAGAAATTCTATGCCTAAGGCATTCAGTGTATAGTAAAATGTCCTGAAAAAATCTTTAAAATCTTAAAAAGTCCTAAAAAAATGAACATCTTGGTGAAAACCTAGCAATGGGCACCTTGATGATTCACAAAAAAAATCAAAATATATCAAAAGTACAAAAAAAATTGGAAAAATGAAAAATACAAAAAAATGAGAAAAAGAAAAAGTGCCTTGGTGAAAACCTGGAAACATGCGCCTTGGTAGCAAAAATAGAATCTTTACCAAGATGGTGAAAACCTGGCAAACGGGAACCACTTGTTTCAAAATGCTCCATCTATCAGCACAATCCTAGTCTTTCCCAGCTTTCAGTCTTGCTTTAGTTTATACATATCTCCTGGTTTGTTTTTGCTTTCCTATTTTCAATAAGTCAGTCTGTACACCAATCAGCTCAAGCGTCTATATCCTATCAATGCTTAACACTTGGGGGAAATCAATGTCCTATCTTATGGCCTCCAATACATCTTAGACGAGTCATATCCAGTCAAGGTCCTTTGAAGCTTCATCCGAGTCAGTCAGTCTATCTCCTCTCCAGAAAGGGATTTTACATCTACAACAACGCAATCAAACATCAAACTGAAAACAATATATGCTTCTTCATGCTTTTATTTCCTTGTATACTTATTGATTCATATTGAGATTTTTGCATATTATGTTCCCTCGAGCTCTTCGATGATGTCCTCAACAGGATTTAGAGAGTGATGATTAGGGGCATAATCTTTTCTTTATTTTCTGCTTGTATGTGAAAATCTAACAACTTTGGAAATTTTGGATTGAAATGGTGTCCGACTGTAAGAGCCTCTATCTCGAATTGGATGGCCATGCATATCTTGACCATTGATACCTGAAAAATTCAAGGAATTTTGATCTAACTATTGTCTTTTTGAGTGAGTTATTTCTCCTATTATGAAATGCAATCTTGCCTAAGGATGTGAATGATAAAGGGTCACTACGAGTAATTCACATGGGATTTAGAATGATCTCTTGACTGATTGATGTGTTTGTTTCAGCAAGGTGCATTCTAGTCATCATGACGTTTATGTTTGATGCTTATACAAATTGCTATATCAAAATGGACATGATATTCAAGTCATCCTGGCGTTTGTGCCTTGGTGCTTGTTTCTAATTCGACATTCCAAAAACAAAATCAATATTCATATGTCCATGGTTGTCTCACCAGTGGGCATTGTATTGATTCCTATGCATACAAATCAGTATTCATATGTTCATAGTTTCCTAACTAGTGGATGTTGTATTGATTTATCTGGTTACCTAAAAAAAAAAAAACTCAATGATGACAAATGACCGACACATGATCAGTGACTAGGTCCTAGGTCTTAGGTTGCATTTCATTTTGAATGTCATTTTGCACTTTGCATGATTGCATGATCTCACAAATTGCTTGACAATCTTCAACAATCTTTCTAAAAACTATACTTAAACTGCACACGAAGAGTTGAATTTCATATGAAGGTTTTCTCACAGAAACGCAAGTAGTCACAATCCTGGGTTAAACATCCTTTTTGACATAAGACTGAGTACTTGTCTTCATCAATACATGTAAAACATATCATGTGTATCATTGCATTTTCATTACATATTCATAATCATTCATTCCATCTACTGCATTACATACATTTCCATACATACACTTTCCATAATCAAGTACATTTGCATGACATTCATACATATGAAACAAAATCATTGCATTGCATGAATGCATGCATACATTCTACTCTACTCATAGTATTTACATCACATGATATCATCATACATCAAAAACATGACAAGTACAAATGAAGTCACAACCAAAAATCTTGATCTCATATATATATCATAAAACTCGAAATAGTTAGGGGTGCACTACTGGCACAATGTACAAAAGAATGAGCTCATGTGAGCTATCAGAATAGTATCAATATCAAAAGAGCAACAAAAATATCAGAATATCATGACAGATCAGTTGTCAGCCTCATCCTCTCCATCTGGTGGAGGTGGTGAAGGTGCATCTGGTACTACCTCGGCTCTAGGTGCTCTCGCTCCCTTTGATGCCATCATATACTGAGAGTACAAAGGGACTCTCTGAGCAAGTGGTACCACAGTGTAGTATGTTGAAACATAGTAAGCAGATCTGGAGGTCTAATGAATAACCTCTACCTGTAATCTTTGAACCTCACCATGAAGCTCAGTGCGTTGTCTATCCACCTCTAGAAACCTCTCCTCCTAGTGAGCACTACGCACCTTCAGGTCCCGAACCTATAATATGAGCCTCCTCGTGATCTCTTGTGTAGTCAATGGAACACTGGGATTAGCGTCTACCACTGGCATGTTAGTATCCTCAATAGGCTGCTCTGTGGTCTCTGCTCTTTGTGGCTTACAACGTCTAACCTCTACACCCAGATCAAAACTGGTATCCTCTTGTATGGGATCGGAATCACCACCTACAACCTGCTCAGCTGCAAGTACCTCCTCGATAGTACCAACACTACCTAAAGTACCACCCTCTCCCCTAGTCCATCTCTGTGCACCTATAGATCTACCTGCTATGGAGCTAGTGGGATGAGGGGACCTCATCTGTCCTGATGGTCTCTATGGAGGAGCCATCACTCTCAGTCTTGGAGGTGTGGGGTGTACAATCAGAACCTATGTGGGTCTAGGACCCTATCTCATCAGAGCACCTATGACATCCATCACCTCCTCCATGGAAGGTATCAACTCTGTAGGGTCAAAGAATCTATAAACAAGATGATCAGCAAGCCATGCAATAAAACCATCTGTAACTCCTGCATTAACAACCTGTGGTTTGTACTCCTAGTCTCTACCAATGATAGCACTATATTCCTATGAACACAAAGCATAAGAAAGCCTTGGGGTCCATCCAAGTCTGAGCTCATGAGCTATTCACGCATACGTGGCATAATCCTGAGGTGCATCCTGCACTTGTCCATACTATCACCACACCCTGGTAATAAGAAATCTCTCCAATACAGAGGATGATCACCCTATCAACCCCCGGCTCTGAAAGAAGAAACTGAACTGCTCTCGTGCAGTAGGCCAAGGCTCAATCTCTACATAGGGCCTCCATTGTACAAATGTCATGTCGTCAAGACACCATCTCCAGTACTCTACATGGACCATGCGCCCCTGTATTGCATATCTAGCATAAATATATATCACAGGCTCCTGTGGTTGCCTCTGTGACTGACACACCGGTCTCAAAACTAGGATATGCTCCCACACCCAAATCTATAAAACTAGGGCACCAGCAGGAAAAGTCTTACTCTCCTGATACACTACCTTGTGCATCTCAGAGAACATGTGGGCCAAAAGACATTGACCCCAGGCTAACTCGGAAGGAGTCACCATCAGACGTGCAAGCATCGGGGCCCAGCCCATCAAAAGACTATTTTGTTGACGGTCAGACATGATGATACCACCAATCATCCCAGAAATAATACACTCCAGTCTATGAGACTATCCATAACATTGTACCAGGGTCTCCCATGAAATAGAACCAGTCAACTAAGTGTCATCTCCGAAGAGACATCTAAATGCTAATAATCCAGAGTTCCCCGAACTCACATAAGCTGGACGTTGACTACTATGGAATGGAATACATAGAATCTTGTAAACATCCTTTAGAGTCATAGTGAGCTCTCCAGTGGGTAGATGAAATGTGTACGTCTCTGAATGGAACCTCTCTATCAACGCAGTTAAGAGTCCATGGTTTACCCTAATCTCGGGTAAATGGATCAGATACTCAAAACCGCATGAAGCAAGATGTACTCTCATCAAATCAAGCAAGGAAACACAAAGTCTCTAAGTGGCTGGATGTGAGATGCGTATGTGAACATCAGGATATATGACCTACACAGCACAGAAACAAGGAACCCTATCATTATTTTGGTTGAAAAATAGGCTACACATATAGGAATGGAATAGTTTTCTATTTCAAAAGGTAGATCAAAGACTTAGTAATCAAGCTCAAAGTTCAAAAAATTCAAGATTTTGCCCTAGAAATGAGTTTTAGGCTCACTGTTTTCCAAATGATAAAGCAGACTGGCAGAAAAACTCATATGAGTTTTCACTAGTTACCATACGACAAATCATGATAATACGACACTGTATATCTCCTCGTATGAGTTAGGAGGGACCCAACGAAAAGTCGTACGACTCTTGGGTCCCTCTCATACGAGTCTTGGGGGTTAATGATACGACAATCTAACTAGAGTTGAAAAGTCGTACGAGCCCAGAAGGACAGTCGTACAAGTTTCTGTGCATGTAAAAATTCAAAATTGAAAACGTACAAAACAAATGCTAAAACTACTATAAACAAAGAAAAATTAACTTTTCAGAGAAGCACAGAGGTCCACCTACCGGATGTCCATATTGTCGAGGTCTCTGATGCCTCCAGATGCACTCAAAATGGTGAGAAGACACAGGTACCTTCATTTCTGCCATTTTCTTGCTCAGAGGGCTCCACAAAGTTTTCAAAAGTCAACAGTGAAAATGAATTGAAAATGACCCTTTTGGCCTTTATATAGCTTTTGACCTAATTTTCAAAAGTGCTCCATTTTTCACAAAAATTGCACCCCTAGCTAATTTTGATGTTTTGAACCCATTTTCGGGATCAAAATCAAAATTTGAGATCATTTACTATGTCAAAATTGTGATTTAAAATTTTCAGACCCAGGATGTCTGATTGCTTGCATATTCAACCTTCAATCATCACAAAAATCTAGAATTCAACATAAACGATTATCTTACATCAACCTATCAAAATTTCAACTTGGTCAACTCATGGTCAAACCTAGTCAAACTTGGTCTTCTAGACCTCTAAATGATGCAGAACGCATTCCTGGACATGTATAATCACTTCTCAAATCAATTAACATGCTTCTAAACTATTCAACACTGACTTTTCTTGTCAAATTTCAATTTTAATCCCGAAGGGGGCATGGTATTACACATCAAAAAAAGTCTGTTAATCTAAATCTGTAATCAAATATTTCCTCAGTAATCAAGACAACAACCACGTCTAGTTGCTAATTCATCTAAAGTCCTCATCACTTGGGGAAAATCTATTATCTCTTGGGGCAAATCTATTGCAATCTGGTATCCTAAATCTATCTTGTAAACTATGTCTGCTTTCATAACTATCGGTTCATTAGTGTTATTTCCTTGGTTCTTCGTAACTGATGGGTTTAGGATATGATACCAATATGATTCATATAAGGACATTGAGGTCTAGAATTGGTCACTCACTTCTTCACAATCATAAGGTTCAGAATCAGGCATTTTGGCACTTTTTCATAATCACTGGTTCATTGTTGATATAGCTAGCATCATCTTGATTCCTGGTCATCCTGGGCCTGGGTCGACATCTTTTTCAAATCTTTCAATCAGTTTCTATCTCAGAATCAGTTAATCTTTCATCTTTCGAATCAGTTTCATACATCTTTATCATACACAGACTATTCTTTGAACCACTACGCTTTGCACAGTGATTCAAAGAGGGGCAAAATGTAATACCCCAAAAATGAGCTATAGGTTCATTAACCTCCTACATCTTCAATTCGAATGAAATTGACATCGAAGTCCTAACCTAAGGCACATCTGCACATTACTGAATCCTAATTGATTTTATCATAATTTTGCATTGGGAATATTCCTAGTAATATTCCTAATTTATCATAATTATCTTTAATTTAATTATTATTTGGCGATAAATCTTATTTATTCTAAAGTTTGATTAATTGAATATTTTGAATATTTAATTAATTAGATTTAATACTACCACTTAATTATTTAATTTAATTTAATTTAATTTAATTATTCCTAAATTGTATTGTTTTATTTTGACAATAAATCTAAAATCTCATGACTAATTGATAAAATTCTTATTTAATTAATTAAAGTCAATTGTCAATTTTTAATAATATAGTTTTTGAATAAAGTTTGATTTAATAATTGATTAACCCATAAATCAATTATTTTTAATTCAAAAATTAGTTAAGTTGAGGATAAATCACTTTATTTATTTAATTAATTCATAATTAATTGTGCACATTCAAAGAGCAGTTAAACTCAAAATTAGGAAATCAATGCAAGTTGTTAACTTTTAGAAACTCAACACTCTATTTTGAGTTCAAAGCTTATCTAAACTTCTGATTTGAGTTAAAAAGTTGTTCTTGCATGCTTTTGCATGATTTTGTGAGTTAATTATCTCTAATTTCCTAATAACTCAAAAATCAACCTGAGTTTATCAAGAGTGATTTATGGCTTTTCTCTTGCATCCTCAAAGCCCTGGATTTCTATAAAAACAAGGCTCGGCTCTTCATAATTAGAACACTCAAATTTGCACAATTACTCTGGCGAATTGGCGATTGAAGGATTGAGCACTTGCGACAGGCGATTTGTGAGATCTTTCATAGTTGATCATTAGCTTTTACATAGTTTCTTATTCATAGTTTCATACTCATTAATAGCATTCTTAGATCAAATATGCATTCCAATTTCATTCATATAGCTTAGCTTCATACAGATTTTCATTCATATTATTGCATAGAAAATACAAAAATATAGAATAATCTACATTCATATAGTTTTTATTCTTTGCATTCAAATCCTTCATTTAGGTGTTGCATTGTCACTGGTCTCGGTCTGATCTGAGAGTATCATACTCGTGCCTACTAGAAGGCAGTAAATCACCTAGTTAGTTTAGTTTCCATTTCATTACACGATTTTGGTTTTTGACTAACCTCTAATGTTTTACTGAAGTGTTGTGTCTATAGCTAGGTACAAAATTCACACACACAGGTGGTGGTTATGGCGATGGAGGTGATAATATAGGTGATGATGGAGATCTGAAGGTGATGGAGGAGGTGATGACAGGAGGGTCAGGAAGATATTTGTTCCTCCTTAGAGAGATCCTAGTACTTTATTGAGATGAGATCAGTTACCACAAGAACATGCATAGGGAGATAGATAGGATGCCCCAACGCCACAAGAGAGACCCACAAGAGCACAAGGAGGTGTAGAGGGTACCATTGGTGATGTTGTTGCTTTGGCATGATTTCGACATGAGTGTGCTCATCTCAAGACTTAGATAACAATATTATAGTGAGAGTTATCTTTTGAATGAGATGATAGAGCTAGATTGACGAATGAGAGGGACCAAGCTTTGAGGGATGCTACTCTTTAGTGGAGCAAAGATGCATATTATCAAGCAACATACTTTGTAGTTATTCTAAATTCTACTGCTAGAGCTCCATCATATTCAACACTTGTAGCACAGTCAGAGGGTGCAATTCCTACCACTAGCTGAGTAGATGTTTTACCTCCTGGGCCACCTCTAGTTGGCCCAGAGGGTGCCAACGAGTCTTGATTGTGTTCCATTCTTTGATTTTTGATGTATAGTTGATGCACGATGTACATTGATACCTTGATGACCTATTGATGTACTGACATTGTTGATATACTAATGACACTTTGTTGACGTACTCTAATACTCATTGATACTTGATATTTTGATGATATATGATTCATTTTTTTATGTTGATATCATTGTACCCATACATGTGTGTGTGTGTGTGTGTGTGGATGTAGTTTTATTTGATACCTATATGCTCTTTATTATGTTTATACAATGTTTCATGTGATAAATAAAATTTCTTTATTTTTCATATGCTATGGATAAACCTATGATGTATGCATGTTAATTTTGATGTTAAATGATGATGCAAATGTTATGTAATGGATTCTATCTTTTTGTTCTTCTATGATGGATATGCAATGCAAATGGTTATCTAATATGATGATAAAAATGATGTTATGTTGTTATTTATATACTTATAATGAATGCAAAAAGTGATTATATGATTAATACAATGAACTTATGATGAAACAAATCATAAATGATACTAACATGTGATGTAGGTATCTATTTTTATCTTAGTATTAGGGGTACTCAATCATGTTTGGATTTGTGTGATGATATCACTAGATTGGATTATGTTCTTATGTCATTTTGTTTTTCCCTCGTGAAGATAATCTTGTTTAGCTAGTTTCAATCAAATTACATGAATGAAACACTAATGAATGCAACATTCTATGTGAACCTCTTGATGGATCATCACTTTTTTTTATATCTTTAGTTATGCTTTTCATAATTGAGTGTTTTTGGGACATTGAAGCTAGTACAACTCTCACTAGTTATATTTTCAACCATGGGATTATGAATACTTCTTTTATCAGATGTAATGTTGAAAGTGAACACAAGCACCAAGTCATGTAGAGATAGGATGACCTGGGTATTACTTCCTTTTGATGTTGCAAGGTGACACAAGCATCAAAGCATGTAGATTTGAGATGGCCTGAGTGTTTCTTGCGTAAACAAACAAGAGTTCATATTATTCTTGTGTGATGTATATATTGTTTGCAATGACACTTGCATTCATATCCTTAGGTACCCATTTATGAATTAGAAAATATAAGAAAGAGCTTGATAAAATAAACAAGGGAGATTGTTACTTGACAAAATCCTCTATAGACAATTAACAAGTAATCAATGATGATTTTGCTAAGATTGTCATTGTTGGCAAATAACATTAAGTATAGAAGAAAGGAAAGACATATCAGCATAGACACTATCAGAAAGTGTTATGGGCATAAAGGAAGAGTTATCAGAAAATTTTATCGGAAAGCACTAGTGGTGAAAAGAAAAGAAAAGGTTATGAACAAGGATGAAATCCAATTAGCAAAATGGTTTATGGAAGTTCGAGAAACCCTAATCAGAGAAAGCAACTATAAGAGGAGATCTAAGGCAAAGAGAAAGACATAGAGAGATACATACAAGAGGACATAGATCAAAGTGGAGAATAGTGCAGACTGATGTTATCAAAAAAGATCAAGTATCAGAGATCAAAAGGAGATCAGAGCAGAGGAAGAGAAAAACAAGATCTGACAAGCTTTTGAGAAAGCATCTACAAGTCAAATTTCTTGATTTATTCCTAACAGTTTAGCAACAAGATTGTGAAATCCCTTAACTAGGTAGTCTCTAACTGGACTTAGAAGTTCTATTTAGGAACCTATTGTAAATCCTTTAATAGGGTGAACACTATATAAGTGGGATAAAATCTCTTAACAAAGTAGTCTTTAACAGGAATTTCAATACTCCTAACAGGGTATTAGACACTCCTAACAAGGTGAAGTCATTCAAAAGATGACATTTATGTAAGCTCCTAACCGAGCACCTTATTATTGTAGTGATGAGTTGTGGGTATCATCTCCACCATAGTTTTTCCCTCTAAACAAGGGTTTTCCTATGACACCAAAATATTGTGTTAAGTGTTTGAATGTTTATGTGTTGTATGTTTAATTTGCATATTATCAATTATTAGTTAAACATTATAGCAGCTATTGGTAAAAGACAAAATAATTGTCAGTATAAGTAATTTAATGGCTATCAGTTTATGTTAAGTAGTACTAATTCACCCCCCCCCTCTCCCTCTCAATACCCTACCTAAAACTTTCCAATAATTGGTATCATGGCATTGGTTCTCTAGAGAAAAATTTATATCTTAAGAGTAGGTCTGGAATGATGGGAAGTTATAGGTATCAGAGAGAGTTGAAGGAAGCCCTAGAAGATGCTAATGAATAGATCCATGATCTGAAGAACAAGATAAAGACATAATTTGCAAAAAAGGAAGGAATTGACCGAAAGACTACAAATGAGCCTTGATGACCTTGACAGACTATCAGAAGACAATATCAATTATGAGAAATTTGATGTATCTATACAAGACCTATTGAAAAAGAATAATGAATTACTTGAATAAATCAGTCAAATAAAAAAGGAATGTGAAAATCAAGCTTGAGAATGAAAGAAGTACATGAAAGATTGAGGATTGTCGAAAGTGCCAAAGAAATTTCAAAACCAACAGAGAAATGCTGAAGAAACAATCAGAGATAAAGATTTACTTCTACAAGTACAAATAGAAGAAGTCTAAGAAGGAAATGACATGATAAAAGGTATCAATGATAGAATCCAACAATTGTAAGAAGAAAATCAGAAGTTGAAGCAAGAAAATGAAGATCTGAAAAACAACCAGAAAGTTGAAAAAGAAGTCAATGCTAGACTCACAAATTTTTAAAAAAGCATGCAGAAAATTGAAGAACAACTGAAAATCAAGAAAACCAAGTGACATTACTGGAATGGGTATATCGACAATAACACAATGGAGATAGGAGAATCATCAAAATCTAGAAAGCAAACTTCTGAAGAATCTAGTGATACACAAGGTAAGAAACCCTACAAGCCTTCTTGCTACAATTGTGGAAAATAAGGTCATATTGCAAATATTTGTAGAAGAAAACAAGTGAACACTCCTAAAAGTACATTCTTTAATTGTTACTTCTATAATCGCAACAAGTTTAGTCATAAAGCGTTGAGTGTAGATCTGAAACTATTAGTAGAACATATGAGAAAAACTTCAATGGACATTTCTACAAATGTAATCATGTCATGAACCATAATTGACATACAAATATAACTTAACGTGTATTATGTTCAATTATTATTAATCAATAATAAATATTTAATTATATTGGAAATAAGAATAATTAAATATTAATTAATACTATATTGATTAATCAACATTATTAATCAATAGTTTAATTAGATTATAATATATTACTTAGTTTAATTTTACCGAATTAATATAAAACAATATTAATCAATCAATATGTACCAAACTAAAGCCATAACTGATATATTATATATAATGTGGTTCACTCAAAATTTTATATATATATATATATATAATATATATATATATATATATGTATGTATATGTATATGTATATGTATATATATATATATGTATATGTATATGTATATATATATATATGTATATGTATATATATTATATATATATATTAATATATGTATATTTATATATATATATATACACATATATACATATATATATATATATATATATATATATGTATATATATATATATATATATGTATATATACATATGTAAATATATGTATATATATATATATATATATATATATATATTATATATATATATGTATATATATGTATATATATATATATATATATGTATATATATGTATATATATGTATATATATATATATATAT
>BSBK01011968.1:0-50000 GCA_027943335.1 Chamaecyparis obtusa | reverse complement strand
TAGAAATAATATGAGTAGAGCAAGATCTCTAAAGCTTGATACACCTAAAAACTTTTCTTTAAATTTTCCAACTTTAACCTGAAACTTCAACTTGAACTTCATCTTCACACCAAGTAAACAAAACCTACAACACAAACTTTTTCCACATGACCATGGAGGCTCACCTCCCAACCTAGGCCATTTCATGGCACCCCCGAGCTAGGGGAAACAAGAATGGATAGGTGACAAACATATGTAACTCACAAAAACATAAAATCAACCCATTGAAACAAGTACATACAAATCTTTACTCCCTTTTCCCAACCCATTCTATATTTGTGCAACCCCATTTCTTACATCTAATTTTTAGAAAAATTACTAAGTGTAAAAGTTCCCCCACAAGTGGACTCAACTTCTTGCACTTACCCATCCATCATAATTGAAGGTATCATGCAAATTTTAAAGGTTTATTGAAGATTCTTGTAACTTGTGGCTCTATCAATATGTACTATTCTAATCTAAAAAAACCATGATATATCAACTATCATATGGAGTGCATGTGAATCTCAATGATCTTAGTCCTTTGATGCTCACTAATTT
Source organism: Chamaecyparis obtusa (assembly GCA_027943335.1). NCBI lineage: Eukaryota > Viridiplantae > Streptophyta > Pinopsida > Cupressales > Cupressaceae > Chamaecyparis > Chamaecyparis obtusa. Next base: position 49,421 of record BSBK01011968.1, on the reverse strand, counting down.
GTGAATAATAGTTTGTCACACCAAAGAATAGTTGAAATACCTAGAGGAAAATTGAATTCCATCTTTCCTGGTCCCCAAATCTTGGCCCTAAAAATACTAATCCTATTGACCCTTCTTTAATTGTGGATCTTAGTAAACCTATAGTTATCCCTAAATTTGTTTAGCTTCCTTCAGCTTCCCCCCACGATCTCTACCAGGATTAACCCTCTATATAAATAAAAGATGATTACTCTTAGAATTATCATTATTGTTGTGTGCAAGGACTATGAGTCCTCTTGGTCCATTGAGATGGCTTTTTCCCATGGGAATTCACCCATCAACACTACTGGTCCTCCTCCTAAATCCCAATCCCCAACTATGCATAAAGGTTACCTCCATGACCCAAAGATGCCCCTTAATGTTTCTTCACTCCATTATAAAAACCCCACTTATGTTAATGATCTTCCAGAGTATTCCCTCAATCTGAACAAGGTAGATAAATTGTACATTCTCTAAAACCAATAAAATGTTTTTATTAAATAGTTAATTTCCTAGCTAAACATGACAAGAAAGAAAATCAATGCATTGGAAGAAATTGTGGAGGCCAAAGCTATATTTTCTGATTAGTCTAACACTAGTATGGACACTAGCTTGTGGGAAGTGGAAAATGAGTTATCTCAAAAATTCCACAACTCATAAAACATGGAGTACCAAATATGTGAGCTTAAAGCCCTCATTCCCTCAAAGATAAGGATAAGGCCTTTGGGGAATGTTAAAGAGAACCAAAAACATATTAACAAGAAATTGGTAGAAGTCAAGTTAGTAAGTACATGATTGAAATAAGGACCTCCTCCTTTAACACCCTGTAGGTAGAACTAGAGTACAGGAAAATAAAAAGAGGGAAATGGAAAGAGACCTGATGAGACCAATTTATGTCCAAAATTATGCCCTATTTTAGCCTTCATATAAGCCTTTATACTCATTTCAAAACCCATTTTAATATTCTATTTTCTCCTTCTATGTTGCATATGATCTAATATATGAAAGTAATATTTAATCTAGTTATTAGATAAAATATGTGAATACATATATGTGATTGTATTTATCTAGCATGTTAAGTTGTAGATCTTCCTGTAGCTCTTTCACCAGTATAAAGTTCCATCCACTTTGAAATGTATTGCCTAAAGATATATTTGATGTAGATATCATCCACCCTACATGAACACGTGGAGAGGATATTGAATACCGGTGGAGGATGTATTTTCCAGTTGCATAAGTTTTATTCCTATTATGAACATATATTAATTACAGTACTTGCTGCATCTTAGTGGAATAATAATAGGAAGCATTCTCTCCAAATGTCAAGCCACGTGAATCAGATTGTTGTTTGAATGAATCTGATTGTTATTGGCTTCCAAACCATTTTCAAACCAATGGCTCAGAAATGATGGATGGAAATGAGGCTTCAAATAATATCAACTGTTATAGCTGCTATAAGTAATATTAATCCATATGTGATGGTTCCATTTCTGCAGCAAGATTTACAAGCATATACACAGGTTTAAACCACAAGCTTTAAATAGCTAGGTTGCTGCTAAAATAAAAGTCATTCTATTCAAACCATATTATTTGGAGATCACGGTGGAAGATGCAATGCTATATCATTTTCTGACTGCCCTCTGAAATGGCTTATGTGATTGGTTGTTTGGAACCTTATTCTCCTATCTTTTCTCCTCATTATAGTGAAGAAACAAAACAAACCTGTTTGGTATAAATAATTTGTATTTTATTTGCAACTACTTACAACCTATAAGTAAGGTTGTATGTTAACTATTATTTTGTTTATTATAATTTATTTCTATTCTATGTTGTAAGCTGTGTATATATAAACAACATAATTCATAATCAAGGGAATCACACTTCTTAATTCTGTACCATTTCTCTGAGAAATAAAAACTATCAATTGTGCTGATCAGTCTTGTGCTCAACATTTTCCATCTCATCGCTTGATGGACTGAGGAGGGGGCCCACTTCTCGGGATGTCTGGTGTGTTTCCTATTTTTATTTCAGTTTGGTATGTTCGTGTTTCATTCATATAAAGTTTCTTTTGAATTAGTTATTGATTTAATTGTTGTTTCTGTATCAGTTGGTAATATGATTTGCATTGATATAATATGATTATTGTTTTCTTATTATGGGAAGTACTAATGTTTTATCATAGTTTTGATTTACCAAATAGAAATAATTATATTGTTATTGCTGCTAGAAAGAATTTTTCATTTCTGATGTTTTGATTGTTCAAATTATTTCAGTAGGTTTCAATCAAGCTCGTGTCACAAGAAGTGACAGTTCCTGTCGTAGTTTCTTTTAGTTTTCCATAGATTCATTTGTCACAATTTTATTTTGGTTCTTTATAGGTTCATTTTCATGTATTTTAGCTACATCTATAATTGCTCAAATCTCAACTATCGTCACTTGATAGCATATTGCTCGGACACCTTTCGCAAGCTTACGCTCTCGGATTGACACGTATAGACCAACCGAACTTCATTATAAAATTGTTAATTCTTTTTTTACTATTTGCCCCAGTGTTGGCCTATCATTTTGATGTCGTTGCTAGGGAAAGGTCCCAAAGGTGTGTTAGTTTGATGAGTTGAGTTAGGAACAATGCGTTAGGATGAAAGCTTTTGCAATTGCTAGCCTTGCTTAAGTAACTAATCTTAATTTGTGTTGCGTAAATCATATAGATGCATTGCTTTAGAGTTTTGTTTTAGATTTTGTAAGTAGGCCTTACAAATTAGATTCATTAGTTTCTTTATAAATTAGATTCAGTTTTATATTATCATTAGTTGTTGTGAGATATTGGTAAAAAAAGCTATTTTGAAGAAAAATGTTAAAAATGATGCATTTTCAAGGTTTTTCAAGTCAATCAATTTTGGTTGAAAATTGCTTCAAAAATGGAAAATTTGAAGGGAACACAAGAGGCAAAATGTGCTTGGTGTCAGGGGTGCTGCCCCTCGACCCCACCCTATACTACGATAGGGAGCACACCTTGGGTGCTACCCCAGGACCCCGCAAGGCGTGTTGCCCCTTGACCCCACTGGTGGCTGCCACCCCTAGACCCCTGCCTTCAAATTTAAAAATAAGGGGAAATCACGCTAACCAAAGGTGATCTTTTAATACCCTCTCTACCTAATGAATGCATCTTTAATGATCTTGATCTTCCATTATCACAGGTATGCAAGAATTCTATCTCTATGTTTGAACATGAGAAAATCATTGATGAATTCTTAGAGCAATGTGATTTTGAGGATGAGATTTTAACCGCTTGTTATTCTAATTGCTACAGGAAAGATGATCAGTGCATATGCCTGAACAATCAAGAGCAAATGGTGAATGAGGTGTAAGCTTTTTGTGATCCTTACCATGATAAGGGTGGAAGTGAACAAATGTTCCTTGTAACTTATGAACCATTTCAAATGCCAACTTACAAAGATCAAGGTATGAATTATGTTGGTAACATGTACTATCACACTATTTCATTACAAAGCCAACGTATTTCTTCAAAACATACTTCTTCACCCAGTATGCACAATGAATGTAATCATGCATGCTCACAACAACCTGTATATCCCTCTTATATTCCACCATATCCATCCTTACCATCTTTATTCCACCCATCCTACTTATTCAACCCATCTACTTTATCTCCTTCACACTTCTTACCATATTCATTATCTCATTCACATCACATTCTACCATATCCACCAAAGGAAACTATATTGCCTCATACAACACTTCATAATAAGGTGGTTAATAATACATATAAACTTTCATGGATCCCTTTACCATCTAATGATGTGCTTGAAATTTACAAATCAACATTGGAATATATCAATGCACTTAAGGAATGGGATTTTGGTTTAATTAAATTAGAAGAACAATATCATTTCTTGAATTCTAATCAACTTTGTTCTTCTTTTCCAATCAGTGAATTCCAAATACCCACAAATGAGCCCATGCATCAAATTGTATGAATTTTAATTATTGGACTCATCAGTATGTGTGTTAATATTAATCATGCACTAAGTAATATTAAACAATGTGTATTTCTCATTCCACAAACATGCTACCAAATCCTCCAAGATCTATATTTTATTACTTTTGTACTTATACATATTGATATTTGGAGGCCTATGGTTAAAATGTGTATCCTTCACATACTTGTTGATTTAGGACCAATACTTGATTAATCACAATTATAAGGGATTAGATGCATTAATGGCCAATGTGTTACAACTAGATGATCATTATTCCTTATTGTTAAATTTGTTCATTGTCCTAAGATGACCCACTACACTATGGATGATTCATTTATTTAGCAAAGATCAAGGTATTTCTATCTATATATTTTTCATTCTTGGTTCTTGTATCTTACGATGATCATTCATTTATAATATGTGCTAATTTCTTGATTCCTTGGATGATTCAAATTCCCTATACTTTTATAACCTATAGTTAATTTGGGAGTACATCCATTGAATTATTGAAATATTTGATTTATCTATCATTCAAAAAGACTTACAAAATTCTAAATTTGTGTTACTCTGTTGGGTTGCCTAATTTTTTTGGTTATCTTGCAGCATGAAGTTAAGTTGGGGGGAATCCCTCTAATCTTGTGGTGCTAGCATGATTTCCAATCAAGCTTCATTGATTGTTTTGCTAGTCCTTTTAGAAATCCTCACCATATGACATCTCAATAATTCAAGGTATGTGTTCTAGTATTAACTAGCATTTCTATTATATGAACACAAGAGTTTATTTGTATTTGATCTCCATCCTATCAAGTATTTATTCATATTAATAACTCTACCTATTATTTGTAAAAAATAAATTACCTACTTAATGATAGAGGTATTGAATGGATGATATTTCTTTACTATGCTTGATATGCTTGGTTTTGAGAATATGGTTACAGGTCTCTTGCTGTGGTGAAATGATTGTAGAATCGATACTAGTTGATGATGCTTCTCTACACAAGAATTGCATAACACACTATGTTGGCTTTGTTAACATTGTGTGGGCTTGCTAGTTATCTGGCGCATATCAATTTTTCTTGTGCTTCACTATTCAAGATCACATGTAGATTTTAGCCTAGGGGTATGTGCAAGATCATGAGGGGCCAAAAAGTGGTGATGTTAGTTCAAAACTTTGACAATGTAGTTGATGACTTTTTTTTCACCTAAATTTGATAAAATGAAAAGGGTATCTTAAGGAGATTATCAACTTTCTATCAATATAATTGCTATCAAATTTTGAATTCGGTAAGTAATTATTAGTTATTTTCTAATTGAGCTACCTCTAAAGTGTTGATTTATATACTGATTGAAAAATGACTATAACTTTCAGATGGTGTAACATTTTTCAAATCCAAAAAATGTGTCACATTCTACGCTTTGCCTACTATAAGGAAAAAAAAATAAAAATTGAATTTTGTAAAGTTTTGAATGAGTTAAGGTGGTCAAACATGGGATTTTTTTCATTCTAAAAATGTTGTAGAAAAACTTTCATAATTAATTATTTTTTTGGAATAAAATTACAAAAAAATATGCGTCACATCTGAGCATGAGTCTACTACTTATATTGGGTTATTCTGAACAAGTCATATATACCAGAAAGAAGATCACTATCAAAGCCTATGATGAAGTGGAAATAAGTTCCAAAGGTTTCATCATCATTCTTGTTAGGATTGGCCTAGTTGAGAAGGATATTTTGTTTTGAATTGTTGATGTTGGTTGTCTAGCGTACAATATCTTACTTGGTAAACCATGGATCCATGATATGCAAGCACTGTCATCTACCTACCATCAGTGTGTTAAGTTCCCCTACAATGGAGTAGAAATTTGTATACCTGGGGATGGTACATTAGCTATCAACTCAATTTCAGCAAGTACTCATGTTCCCCTCAATAGAGAAGCAAAATATTTCAATGCAATCTTAATAGAATGCAAAGACAAGTTCAAGTTGGTAGACCTTGGTGTCGGGGGGTATCAACTTACCTCTTTTACAAAGCTTCCAATTTGACCTAGGTCTTATGGAAAACCTTCACAAGAAGTGAGACCTTCCTCTTCAGCTATGACTTTATTTGGCACATTTGTAGAGTCTTGTAGAGTCTTCAGTGCCTATTCAGGATGAGAAAGAAGAGGTGGATGTTAAAGACTAGATTTATAGAGAAGATAAATACATGCACAATGAGAACTTATCTCCCTCTCCTAAGGCTTATGTAAGAGGGTATAATTTTTTCAAGTAGATGGGCTATCCCAAACATGGCCCTCTTAGTCATAGATTGGATGTTAGAGCTGAACTTCTCGATCATGCTCTTTTTGGACGCAGGTCTAAGAAGACGGTTGGCCTAGGATTTGCAAATCATAACAAGAACACTGCTCCTATCCTTCATGAGTTAGATAGTGAAGATGAATCAGAATACATGACAAATTTGACAAATCAACAAGATATGTGTGAAGATTGGGTCCCTTCTACCAATCTCCTTTGGGGAGATTCAGATAATTCAGCTGCTCATACGACAATTACGACCTTAGAACAAGAAGAATCAAATGTAGAAGATCCCATTAGAGAATGCCAAAAAAATAATATTGTTCATTTGATGGAGAGAGATGTTACCCTTGATGACATTAGAGCTTCCACATCAAGATGTCCCAAACCTTCATGGTGTAAACATCCTAGTCGGGATTCAGAAATAGATTCACATGAGTATGAATGGGACTCTCTCTCAGAGCCTTCTATAGTTGATATGAATGTTGATATCATCCATACTTATAGTTATCAACTTGAGGTAGCTGATGAGTCATGTGTAGGATTAGAGGATTTGAACCCACATGTTGCCTTAGTGGATGATTCTTCACTTGTTAGGATGAATCCTGATTTGGGTAGCTTAGAGGGATACTTGATGGACTCCAACTCTTCAGTTACAAGAGATGATATCATTCACATTCATAACCTTGAACCAACCATTGAACTACCTCTTGCTCATCCTAACTTCATTGATTGGTCACAATGCTATCAAGAACCTGATCTCTTAACATTCCAAAATGACTATGAGATAACTTTTTACTTGAATGCCAATGAAATCATAGTCTCTTCCACCAGTGAACATACTACCAGCATGAAAGAGACAGATATCAAGTACCTTAGTCACAAAATAAAAAGAAAAGAAAAAATGAATAAGATTTTTTATGGCGAAAACCATTGTGTGGTAGTGTCAGAACCTAGAAAAGTAAAAATAAATCACATATCCAAGGGTGAAAACCTCTCTAAGGTGCCTAAGGATGAGGTACTTGATCATCTCCCTAGCTACTTTCAAGATAGATCTTCACTTCTTGTTGATCCAACACAAGCAGTCAACTTGGGTATAGATGAGGCTCCATAGATAGTACATTTGGCTTAGTCCTTGTCAACATAAGAAAAAGAAGCTTACACTAAGTTCTTATAGAAAAAGAAGATCAATTTTGCTTGGACTTACTCAGATATGCCAGGATTGGACACTAATCTTATCATGCATCACTTGTCCATAGCTCCGGGTGTAAAACTAGTCAAACAAAATTTGAGAAAGATGCATCCTCACATAGCTATTCTAGTCAAAGAAGAATTAGACAAACTCCTTAGTGCAGGATTCATAAGAGCTATTGACTATGCTAAATGGATATCAAATATTGTACCAATTTCCAAACATGACAAATCCATTCGAATTTGCATAGATTTTAGAGATGTCAATAGAACATGCCCAAAGGATGATTTTCCACTCCCCAATATAGACATGATAGTGGACATGACTATGGGTTATGAGATTTATTCCTTGATGGATGGTTTTTCCAAATACATTCAGATTAAGATAGCTCTTGAAGATCAAGAAAAGACTACATTCACTTGTGCATGGGGTACATATTGTTGGAATGTTATGCCTTTTGGATTAAAAAATGCAGGAGCAACCTATCAATGAGATATGACAACCATTTTTCATGACATGATGCATAAAAATATGGAAGATTATGTTGATGACATCTTGGCCAAGTCTAAGAAAAGAGACACACAGATGATTTAGAATTCATTCTAGATCACATGGAACAATTTCAACTAAGGTTAAATCCTAAAAAGTGTGCATTTGGTGTTACTTCTAGAAAACTTCTAGGATTCATCATTTTAGAAAAAGGAATACAGGTAGACCCTAAAAAGGTCCAAGAAATCATATATATGCCACCTCCTAAAAACATTAGTCAAATGAGGAGTTTTCAAAGACGTCTTCAATCCATAAGGAGGTTCATTTCATAATTGGTAGATAGAGCTCAACCTTTTAACAAGAACTTACACAAGGGAGTCAAATGTGTTTGGAATGAGGATTGTCAAAAGAGCATAGATCAAATCAATAAATACTTGGCAAATCATCCTATTTTAATGCCTCCTATCCTAGGGAAACCACTTATTCTCTATGTTTCAGCAACATAATCTTCCTTGGGGGCATTACTAGCTCAGCTTGATGAACATGGGAAAAAAAGAGCAATATACTACATTAGTCGTACTCTTGTTTCATATGAGGTTAACTACACCAGCATTGAGAAAGCTTGCCTTATAGTTGTGTTTGCTTCCCAAAAGTTGTGACATTACATGCTTGTGCACACAATACACCTCATAGTGAAAATTGATCCACTCAAGTATTTACTTGGTAAGACTGCCTTGATAGGTAGACTTGCTAAATGGATGATGATCCTTTCAGAGTTTGACATAGAGTACATTGAGCGTAAAGCAATCAAAGGACAAGCTATAGTAGATCAAATGGCTGATTTTCCAATTCAAGATAGTGCCCCTATTCAAGTTGACTTCCCAGATGAGCATCTCATGTATATGACTACAAGAACATGGAGGATGTTCTCTAATGGTTTAGGAGCTGGTATGTTGTTTGTTTCTCCTCATGGGTAAATGATTCCTAAGTCTTACAAGTTATTGTTCCCATGTACAAAAAACATTTTTGAGTATGAAACTTTAACAAATGGACTTAAAATGGCCATAGAATGGAGAATCACAAAGTTACACTCTATGGGGATTCATAGCTGATAATCAACTAAGTCAATGAATAATATCAAACAAAAGAAGAAAAATCAGTACCTTATAAGAAAATGGTTGATTCCTTGAAATGATACTTCACATTTGTCACATTTCAACAAATTCCTAGAGAAGAAAACAAAGTAGTTGATGCTATAGATACACTTGCTTCACTCCTTCAATTAGAGCAACATGAGTCTAGATTTGAATTCCTGGCAGAAGAGATACATCACCCTATCTATGACTCTCAAGAAAGCCATGTTATTTGTACCCTTGTCAGTCATGAGTCATCCTATTATGGTGTCATTTACTCATTTCTTCATGATGGCATTATCCTTCAAACCTTTAACTGATCTAAATGCAAAAACCTTACCTAAAATGCCTCTTTCCATACCCTTATCTCTAGTGATTTGTATAGGATGGGTCTAGATGGAACACTTCTTAGATTCTTAGAAAAGGAAGAATCCGATCAAGCGTTAGTTGACATTCATGAGGGCATATATGGGGGACATTCCAATGGTCTTGCCATGGCCCGAAGGTTGCTTAGGGTGGGGTACTATTTGCCTATGATGCAGATTGATGCAGTAGCTTTTGCAAAGCCATGTGAAAAGTGTCTTATATCTCTCATTGGCCATTTAAATGCTAGGCCTTTGATCTTGTTGGGAAGATTCATCCCAACTCATCAGGTGGACACAAGTTTATTATCACTACTACTGATTACTTCACTAAATGGGTAGAAGTTGTCCCACTTTATGTTGCCTCAGGAAAGATAGTCTCTCTATTCATTCTAAACCATATCATCTATCGATATGGAGTGCCTTATGAGATTATCACTAACAATGGAGGTCAGTTCAAAAATAAGGACCTTAAGAAACACTACAAGAAATTCAAGATTAAACAACATTGGTCCTCCATTTACTTCCCGCAAGGAAATGGTCAAGCAGAGGCATCAAACAAGACCATTCTTAAAATCCTACATAGAAAAGTTCATAAGAATGGTAGAGATTGGCATTTACAGATAAATCCAGCTTTATGGGCCTATAGAACGAGTATTTATACTCCTACTAGGGCTAGTCCTTTTGCACTTACATATGGTGTTGAAGCAGTATTACCTTTAGAGGTTGAGATTCCTTCATTAGAGTTTCCCTCAAAGGTCTAGTTATCGATGAAGACTACCGCACCATGAGACTTCAAGAGTTATAACTTCTAGATAAGAAACATCAAGCATCATTTGACCATATGAGGGTTTAACAAATTGCATGTCCAAAGCCTTCAACAAAAAGGTTCACCCTAGAGAATTCCAAGTGGGAGATCTTGTCCTATGTGAAAATCCTAAGAACCAACAGCATAGAGATCAAAAGGGAAAATTTAAACCTAATTGGCTTGGACTTTACATCATTACAATAGCTTTTGGGATAGGTGCCTATTTACTATCTACTAAAGAGGGAGAGCAACTCCCTAATCCTATCAATGTCTTGCACCTGAAGAAGTTCTATCCCTAATGCCCATTATGTCTTGGGGCATCCTTTGTACATACTTATTGATCCTAAAAAATCCAAAAAAATGGTATATTTTCAAAATTTATAAAAATTGGAAAATGTCCTAAAAAATGATCATCTTAGTGAAAACCTAGCAATAGGCACTTTGATGTATCTCAAAAAAAATATATTCCAAAAATACAAAAAAATCAAAAAATTTAAAAAATTCAAAAAAATAAGAAAAAGTTCCTTGGTGAAAACCTGGAAAGAGGCGCCTTGGTAGGAAAAATACAAAAAAATTATAAAAGTCCTGAAAAAAAATAGAGAAAAAAATTGCAATAAAATCCAAGTGGTGAAAACCTGGAAATGGGCACAACTTGAGGCCTTTGCACCCCTATTTCTTAGCACACATCCTCGACATTTAGCCTTTCTCCATCATGCCTTGACCTTGTTACCTCGGTTTGGAATTGTTCTTTGTCTTTGTCTAGGGGGCATAAATATGTTAGCTTTGGTCTCTTGGATGCATTAGTCTTTAGGACACCTCACAAACTGTGTTTTTCAACACAACCCCTGACGTCGAGTGTTTTTCAACACTTATCAGTTTGGTCTTACCCAATTTTGTCATGTGATCTTACATGCTTGCAAGCATTTGATCCTTATCCTCAAAACTTAGTATCAGTTAACACACTTAAATTTTTAAACACAACACTTAATGCTTGAGCTATGTCATGATTTTTTCTTTTTGTGTTGACTGTTATTGATTTTCATTGAGTGTCCTTGTTTAATAAATCTCTCTAGGATGCATACCTAGAGGACTTGGTACATGGGGCATGTTTTTATTTTCTTTCTACTTGTGGGTGTGGTCTTGAAACTCTAGAGTGTCTCTTGTTGTCCCCTTGAAACACTTAGGAGATTTGAGGCAGCATCCTTGACTATTTTTGCACAATCATTCTTATAGTCATCCTGGCATCTATGCCTTGATGCAAGTGTGGTTTTTCTACATTCAATTGGGTAAGATAACATTGAAGACATCTTGAATTTTATGTCTTTGATGCTTATGTTAGAATCTTTCCACATTCCAATCTGATATAAATCACATTCATATCTTCATAGTTGCGCTTGTATTTGACATTAGCCAAGTCAGAGTTGTGAGTTCCTAAAAATATATTAGATCTAGACTTATTATTTCATTCATCATTCTATATAGTTAGAACACATTATTCATACAATTCTTTTAAGTTGACAATTAATCTTGAAAAAATAATATTGAAAACGGTAATCTCAAAATAGAACTGAGCATGTTGGTTTCTCCAAAGTAGGATTTTTTTAATTATCTAGTATAAAGTCACTGCATTAAGTAATCTCAAGCCAATGTGAGGTGAGTTTACACCATGGAATTGCAGTTTTTGTTAAGAGTGTTCTAGTAATTTCTACCAGCCGGTTACGTAGATTTTCTATTTTTAGTTCAATTATTATGTTGGCCTATGTTGTTCTAGAATGTTATTTTTTATGTGGGCCTATTGCAGATTTTTCATTATGTTTCTAAAATCCTCTTGAAAAGAGGCACATGCACATCATTTTGGCAAGTAGTACACAAATGTTCTGTACATTAACTCATCCCAATATTTATTTTTTGTTTGTTCATTTACATCTCTTTTTGTCTTCCAATGCTTACAAGTGAGCTATCTGAGCCAGTCATTTGGATATGTAATTTCTCTCATAAATATTAAATAATAAATGGAAAAAAACAAAATTTAAATGAATTCTAGATAAGGATAGAAATATTTTAGAACAGTTAAGAGATAAAGATGAAACAGGAAAAACAATAAATATTGTTCAAGTTAAATGAACTTCTAGATAAGAATAGAAATATTCTACAATAGTTAAGAGATAAAGATGAAACTAGAATTTAATATTGTTCAAATGGGCCTAAGATTTGGAAAGGCTTTTATAGTTTTCAAAATTAAAACCTCTATTTTAAAAAAGACACTTAGTAATGGTGTTATTGTCAAGTGAATTTGAGTTGATTAATGCATCAACATTCTCGCTGATATATTATTTTAACAATTGATTAATGGAAGATAAAGTGTATCAACATTTAAATATATGTTTGTGTTTATTTCTAAATTTTTGTGTCATATCCCCATGCACCCCTCAGAATGGTTCCGAAGCTAAGCTTTACCAGAGCCCAATTGAGAATCAAAGCCTGAAGTTGCCACAGGATCTTATAGTTGCCTTGATCATAGCCACAAAGCCCAGGTGAACAGACATTTGTACATCACTATGTTTGTGAAGTCATCTGAAAGTTTAACTACTGCTTGAAGGATTGTTGGGAAAGAAAAAGAGATAGCCTTCGAAGGTAGATTACATAGGTTAGAGGACTTTAGCTGGAAAAATAAGTTTATGCCAATAGGAAAAAGAGCTTGTGGGAATTATTGTTGTTTCTTTTTTTCAGCCACCAAAGTAGAGATGGAAACCACATGGTGAAGTCATTGCATGAGAAGACTTTGGAGAAAACACTGAGGAAGGAGATAAAGGCTTGGTAGGGAAAATATCACATTTATTTCTGCTCTTTACAGTTTTCTTAATGAAAATCTTAACTATTTGTGCTGCCAGAGAATGAAAAGAGAAATTGAAGGTCTTATTGTAGTTTAGAAAGCTCCAACAGTATAAAGTTGTTAAGGTTGCTAAAGAAAAGAAGATTTCCCAGGTTGCTCATAGGCAAATGGAGATCGCACTATGAGAGGAGGAGGACAACAAATTGATGAAGCTACTGGGAAAAAGTTGTTGCATGAAGATTGTAGATGAAAATAGTTGTACTTGAAGCTGTCCATGTAGATGCTATGCGCATGCCAAGTGCAAGGTTGATATTGAAAGACAAAATGAGGAAGAAAGGAATCATATAGTGATTAAAAGGTTTTGAAGGGGATTGTTGGATTAAAGTTGTTGTCTACTGCAGAATGCCACCATCAAGTCAGCCAGAAGTGAATGTCACGCGTTAAAAAATAAAAATGAAATGAACAAGTCATTGTAAAAAGATGACATCAATAAAAGAGAAGTTAAGTTGTTAAGAAATACTACTGAGACAATGGATAAACACCAAATACCAAGTATTAAAGCACATAAAAAAGACTAAATACTGAGTAAAAAACTAAAAAAATTATCTTTAGAATAACCTTATAAGTAAATTACATTTTTCCTCCACAAACTGAGTTTGGGTAAGTGAAAGTTAACAGAGATAAATAACAAGTGATTTCATGGTTTTATTTTCTGCTTTTTACTTTATATCTAACTTCTTCTCCAAGTTTTATTTGCAAAAACTAATGTTAATAATTTCACTTAAAAGTTCCATTTACAATACATGCTTAAGAATAAATAGTAAAATTTGGTATTTATGTGTATACAAATTATTACTTAAAATTTTGATAAACGAAATAGCTACATGAAAACCTACAATTATTTCCCATTAAATGTCTGAACCTTGGTTGAAAAAAATTATCATTTACTGAACTCCTATTTTCTCGTGTGAGTGCCTTTCAACCACATGGGGATCTGCCGTTATTTTTTATTAAAATGTGAAGCAGCCAAAGGAATAGGCTAATGTAAACCTCTAGTAAAAAAAATAACATTTACGGAGCCACTTCTTTTATAGTGTGATACATTTTTTGACTCTACATATATTTCATCACATGAAAAAATTGAGAGTGGTTTGGGTGTAAAATTAGGGTCCTTAACTATAGATTCCCTCCTAACCTTGTGCAATCAGCTGTACTATAATTTATAATCTCACCCTGAGTGTGACTAATGAGTACCTTACTACCTTGCTACAGGTGGATTATACATATAGTTAAATTGTGAATTGGTTTTGGAAGGCTCAGGCATGGCAAGAGTTAAATCCATTGGGATTGATCTAGGCACCACCTATGGCTGTGTAGGTGTTTGGCATTTTGATAGAGTTGAAATCATAACAAATGATCACGACAATAGAACCAATCCCTCTATTGTTGCCCTCAATGAAACAAAGAGACTGGTAGGAGAGGGTGCTAAGAATCAAATTGTATCCAATCTATAGAACATAGTATATGATGTGAAAAGAATAATGGAAAGAAGTTTTTCTGATCTTGTACTACAAAGTGACATATCCCATTGGCCTTTCTCTTTTTTTGAAGCAAGTAATGGGAGGTCTAAGATACGGGTCACTTATAGAGGTGAGTCTAAAACTTTTGCACCACAGGATATTCCAGCCATGGTGTTGTTAAAGATGAAAGAGATTGCAAAAAAGTTCCTTAAATCTTAAGTAATGAATGTTGTAATCACTGTGCTAGCCTACTTCAACTATTCATAGAGATAGACTACAATGGATGCTGCCTAGGTGGCCAGGATTAATGTGTTGCAACTTCTGAATGAACCAAATGCTGCAGTCATAGCTTATGGGTTGGATACCAAGACATACTCTTCAACAGAAAAGTGAATAGTTAGCTCGCTATAAACAAAGCACTATCAAATGGTAATGGAGGCTCTTATGCTTAGGTTTTAGCTGGTTAGAGAAAAATAGAAGATAAAAAGGAAGAAATTTGTTGAGACTAAAAGAAATGACAATTGCATCTTTGAACCTTCCAGTAGTTCCTCAATCTAAAAGCACAGAAAAATAATTCAACAATAAATTGAAATCATAAAATTAAATAATTTATTACAAAAATTTAACGAAAGAGGAAACTGTTGAGGAAACAAATTTCAAAATTAGATAGCCAAAATTCAAGACAGGCCAAAAAAAACCATTTGGCATACCTGGTTAATGTAAATGTGATGAGGACCATAAGCCATCAAAAAGAAAGATTGGAATAAATAAAGAAAATACCAATAAAATGGCAGCAATACATAGACTATGGGAAAATGGCTGAACAAGTGTGCAGCAGAGCAAGCAGTCGTTGTCGAAAAAAATGAATTGGTTGCCCATAATAAGGAATATGATAAGATAGGGCTCACAATGGCTAAAATAGGTTTCACAAAATATTATATTTTACAATGCATGTGATAAACCGTGTATAAGAGTTCAAATGCAATCACCAATGAAATGCTAAAAAAATAATTTGTAGATATTATAAATCTAAAAATTTTGCATCTATATACACATAAATATAAAATTAATAATGAAATGTAAAATAGAATTTATTTTGATTTGTGTAGAAGAGTTCATTTAATCACTAGTTAAGACAAAAAACTAATACAATAGTACTTCACCTACCGGCAAGTACTAATAAGATGTGCCATCTAACCTAGTAAAATGTCTTCTACCATGAAATTATTTGAATTCACGCGAAGGAAAGACAAACAGTCCTATAAAGAAATTACATCAACTAGCTTTGATGGCTACTAATTACCACAATTGCCACATAGAAATGTTTTCCTTCTCCTCCCAAAATAACACACTTGTATGGTGGGCCTTCTCTGTATAAAATATATATAAGATGGTTATATTTATTACTGTATATTCATTATTGTACAATATATTTTATGCCATTTAAATTATTTATATACATTTAAAATAATATAATATTATAGATAGTATGTCAAAATTTGATTTTTAATTTTTTAATATGTTTTATTGAAATTATATATTATTTTATATGTAAAAGAAATATTATAATTAAAATAATCAATTTATTTTAAAATGATGAATTTAAAAAATATTTTGGAATTGTTGATTTTTTTAAAAAAAACTTATTATATTTGAATATTTGATGGGTTCAAATGGAATGAAGAAATAGACTCTACAAAATTAGATACTTAAGTAGATAAAAATATAGAAAAAGTATAAATAAAATATTAAATAATATAAATATAATAAAATTAAAATTTACATTTTTTATGAAAAAAATAAAATTATTCTAATTGATATCTTCTAGTTTTTAAACTCCATATTTACTAATAAAATAATTTAAACTCAACCCTTTGAAAAAAATATTGTGTAACTTATTTTTAAAATATTATGTCAATCAAAAGTAAGAATACTTGTTTTAAATTATGAAACACAAATTTAATATAGTACATTTATTAGTTAAATTAATTAATAATAAACTTAATAAATTAAATTTCATGATATTTTAGAAGAAAACATATAAGTAGTGAATCTAATTATATCGAAACTTTTCAATGTTTTAAAAGCAATTATTATAGGTAGTTGTATTTTTAGTTTGTATAATATGTAAAATTAAGCTGTAATAGATGTTCTCTTTTATCATTGAATGATAATATATTCCCAAGAGAATTTATTGTTAACAATCTTATAAATTCATAACTTTTATATAATTTCACTTTCTATATCTTTTACTTATTTCTCTTTAATAATAAAGTAGTAAGATGATTTTTTTTTTTAATTACTTTGATTACTTTTTTTATATCTTAAAAATAGAATAATAACAAAGTTTACAATGTAACAAGAATTAGGGAGGCCAAAACTAGCACTAAAAGATAAGTTACTATTCTAGAATACTATAAACATGAAAAAGAAAGAGTTTGATTGAGAGAACCGCCCACAAACTATGCATCCAAGAGAACACCATATACTAAAAGGCAGAACCAAAAGTTAAAAAAAGCAAAGCAACAGAAAATCAATGAAAAACACCCTCATAGGTCTCAACCTGGGTGGTCCAGCCGAGAGAGCCTTCCATCCAGATCTTCCTCTCCTAAATTTGAGCAAGCATATCAATCTTGGAAAATGGGGGTTCCCTATTATCTTTAATCTCATTTGTCAGTTTGGAGAGGGCATTTGTATATCCCGCCAAGCTAAGCAATGATCATTTGTCAGTGGGGGAGTGAGATCCAGCATCTGAATCCCAACGGCAAGCACGGGCATGGCGGTGGTTCTTTCTAAATATTCAAAGTATTTGCCTTCTAACTTTGCACATGTATTTTAGGCTACAATCCAGCTACCCTTAAATCACATGCTCCACCGCTCTGCCATGCTAATGTTCCCTTCATTCATTTTGAATACATGCAGGTTCGTACGGGCCTCAAATGGTGAATGGTGGACGTGCACCGAGGGGAAACCAGGTGGTGGCACTGTCAGATCTGTGACTGTTATGCCCTTCTCTACTATCATTGTTAAAGAATTTAGAGTAATACTAAATTCTAGAAACACATAGGAAGAAGTTCTGTTTCAACAAGGAATAAAAAATAAATCCCCAAAAATAGGGCAGACACAAAAGACTGGAGAAATATGCAAGAATCTACTTGCTTCTATTCAAAGTAAGACAAAAAATAAACTTACAACCATTAGCTGCATACAAACTTCTTCGAGCTTCTCAGAATTCATACAAGATTATCTGAAGCAATCACTGCTTAACAGAATAATCCTTTTACAACTGTTGTTGCAAAACTTCTCTGATTACACCTGAACCCATCTGGAAGACATATCCGGAAGTTTTGCAACAATAGTTGTAAAAGGATTATTCTGTTATGGATTATTATCTCTTAGTTATGACTATTGATGAGAGGAAGAAAAAATTCTTAGGATCCCATGAGATTACACCTGAACCCATGTGGAAGACATATCTGGAAGTGCTCTTCCTATCATCCAAGTTGCCTGCCCAATCACTATCTGTGTAGCCAATAAGATAAAAAACATTTTTTGTAGTATACAAAATACCATATCCTTTGGTTCCTTTCACATACCTTAGGATTCTCTTTCCTGCTTGCCAATGGGAGTCCTTTGGAGTTTCCATAAATCTGGAAATCAAACTTACTGCATGCATAGTGTCTAGCCTAGTAGCTATTAAATACATCAAACTTCCAACTAAACTTTTATATAAAGTTGGATCTACATAACTACTGCAATCTTGCTTGCTTAACTTCAAACCTACTAAAGTTGGTGTTGGGGTAGGCTTGCTATTTTACATTTTAAATCTCTCCAAAATCTGATTTGCATATATTTCTTGAGAGATAAAAATACCATCATGCATTTGTTTTACTTCTATGCTTAGAAAATATCTAAAGAGACCTAAGTCTGACATTTCAAACTCACTTTTCATAGCCTCTTTAAAATCAACAATGAGGAAATCATTATCCCCAGTAAAGATCAAATCATCAACATACAAGACAATAATCAAAATATTACCATTAGTTGCTTTGATGTAAAGAGTGGGCTCACCATCACTTTTGCAAAAACCATTGCTCATCAAATATGAGTCAATTCTGCTATACCATGCCCTTGGAGCTTGCTTAAGCCCATAAAGAACCTTCTTCAGCCTATAAACTTTACTTTCATGACCTGAAACTTCATAACTAGGTGGCTGCTCCACATAAACCTCTTCTTTCAATACTCCATTCAAGAAGGCAGACTTCACATCCATTTGATATTCCTTCCATTTGTGTTGGGCTGCAATTGCTATGACAGCACGCACAATTTCCATTCTTGCAACCGGGGCATAGGTCTCATCATAATCTCTACCAAACTACTATTTATTCCCCTTGACCACCAATCGAGCCTTATGCCTATCTATTTTTCCTTCAGCATTGCTCTTGGTCTTGTAAACCCATTTAACTCCAATAATTTTCTTGTTTGGAGGTAAATTAGTGAGCTCCCAAGTTTCATTTCTTTTTATTGCATCCATTTCCTCATCCATGACTTTACACCTATTAGCACGTGCAAAAAATTTCATGGCTCTAGCCCTTTTCCCCTAGTCTCTGCAGTTATTTTTAGGTCTCTGTCTTTAGCCCTAGTTCAAATTTTTGAAAATCTAGCCATTGGTGTAAAACCCCTGTGATAAACCCTAGCCTTATTCTATTTTGATGTTACTTTTCGCAGGTCACTTAAGGGCCCTAATTCACATGTGCTTTATTTTTTGATTGGCCCCGTTTAAGTTTTTCCTAAGTCTTTACCCCAGTGGCCTTTAATACTTTCCTATGGTCCCCAGCACTTTATTTTTCCCAAAAACCTAAGTCTCAGCGTTTAATTTTTCCTATGTTTTGGCTTTAATGTTTTCCTCGGCCTATTCTTCTGACAACATCTCAATCTGACGGTTGGCATAAGTTCTCATTGACTTTTTTAGAGGCTTGATATCTTACGCTATTCATTGATTCTCCTTTATGATAGAGCTTCTCAAATAGGTGGGTCCGTTGGCACATATGCACAAATGGTGACATCTTATTGGTCCATGTTTTAACACGTTGGCAGTTGTCAGTGGGTCCTGGGTTGCCGGCTTGTCAGAGGGTCCTGACACTTATAGTGAATCAATAGCGGGCATAAATTCTTATGAGATGTGTCAGACGTATGAGATTTTGAGACAACCGTTGATTTTTTTGTATGACGTAACCTTTTCTTTTGGCGGGTCCATTTGCCAGATATGCTGATTTATTGTACTATGATTGGTCCACATGTGAGCTGGACGTGTTGTTAGGCAAGCCCGGTATCTCAATCAGGAGATTCAAGATCAACGGTTGGCATAAGAGCGCATAGAATCTTCAAAGCCCTTTAGATCTTGTGCCAGCCGTCTGATCTTCCAGGCGGCTTAATGTTCTCAGTGGGGCCATTTTCCAGGTGGTGCAGGATTGTTCAAATTTTATTGGTTAGCATGGGTGATGCGGCAAGGTGGGGTCATTGTCAAAGAGATCAGTGATGAGGACAAGATCTACGGTCAGCGTAAGTTCTCATGAGTTTTTTCAGAGCTATGAGATCTTACGCCTACCGTCTGATTATAAAGCTTACAGAAAGTGGGTCCTATGTCAGTGTGACCAAGCATGAGCCATGAATGAGGTAATGAAAAGTGGCATAAAGTGGGCCCAAGTGGGGTTTAAGGTCTGGCAGTCCTGATAAATGTGTTCAGTGACTGACAAATTTTAAGGGTTTTCGCTCATTCGCAAGAAGAATTGGCGGTGTTGCAAAATGATTGGCGATTCAGCAAAGGAAGGTCACGTAGTCGCTAAAATTTTTAGCAGTGACATAAAGCATTTTGCGAACTAGCAGAAACCTTCAATCGCTAGTTCACTAAATGTGATGGGTTATATTAAAAGGTTAAGGTCATAAAGCCCGTGAAACATGAAGATCTAATGGCCATGACTTAAAGTTGATGGAGGTTTAAATATCAACCACCGATTTGTTGCAAGTGCCATAAAGTAGCCATTTGATTTCAAATTTGAATTTGTAGAGGGTTTCTTGCGACCGGAAGGACTAAAATTGAATGCTTTCACGGTCGGATTTGATTTGTTTGGTGGCACTTGCTATTGTAGAGTGGTCTAGGGTGTGCCATGATCGTTTGTAGGGGTTTTTACTATGTGGTTTTGTGCTCGAGGCGTATTGTAGGGTTGACATTTTGAGCATTTTTGTGGTTCTCAGTACCTTCATAGAGAATTTATCATGATTGAGGATCATTCCAGGATTTTCTTTCTCCTAGTTGCTTGGGTTTCCACCCCTGTAATAACTTTATGACCATTTCCAATTGGTTGGGTGGTTGAAACCCTAACCCTAAGTCATCTTTAGCTTGTTGCATTCTCTTTGAGAATTCCAAGATGACTAGGGAGTATATATGGCAAAAGTTTTGACTCAGTAAGGGTTCCAAAACATTTTCTTTTGGTCCCTGGTTGTTGACAGTGTTATACTGATAGAGGAGTTGGATTTTGGGTATTTCCTATCTTTGTGTTGTTTTGATTGTATATTGATCTTGAATATGTTAATGAGAATGCTATTGAGTTCCAATCTTGCATTTGTGTATGTCTTTTTGTTTCAGTTCTTAGCTCATATATGTTAATGTCACAAAGTGTGTTAGCATATGATAAACAAAGAGTATTATGAAATCATTTCTGAGTTCCTAACAAAGTTAGGATTAAAGTATTTTAGGTGGGTTCAGTGAGTTTACAACCAAGTAAGAATATAATGTCCTTGTGTTTGAGGGAGAGGGGTAATAGGCAAAGCACTTATCCTGGATTCAATTGTGTTTGAGTTAAGGTCTTCAGCTAATCTATATAATTGGCTGACTCCATGCCCTAGGTTAAGGCACCAGTCCATCCTCTGGAGGCATTTCATTGTCATCAACCACACACAAACATTCAAATGATAAAATCTTAAAGCAGTTAGCAAAGAGTATATAGTTGTATATCATTTAGTGATTCCTTTCAAGAAGTGAATCAAGGGTACACCCGCCTGAGTATTGAGGCTCAAAGTGTAGGAGGATCTTTTTTTATCCTTGTTAATTGGCCCTCTTTCTTGTAGACTTTGGAGTGGTGATAGATTCAAAGTGTTATTTAAGTTATCCATCAAAGTATAAATCTACAAGTGAAGATCAAACGGAACTCCCAACAACACCATTTTTCTTCCTTTTCAGCATCCTCAAAATAAATTGGATCACTATGAGAAAATAATGCAAAATTTATATTTTCATCAAATTCATTTTCATACCTTTCATCTTTGTATATCTCCCTTAAACTCTTGGTCTTTTTTGGCACTAAGGAGGCAAGAGTGGGATCATAACTCTCAATATTTCTATTGTTGCTCTCTGAGGGGCCAATTTGCAGCCTTTTGGAGCCTTCTATATCTATTGTTATATCATTTTACTGATCATTAACTTCACCATCTTCATCGATAATAGGCACTTTACTTGAAGTGCTTAAAGATGTGTCCACCGAGCCATCCCATGACTCATTCTCAATGAACTCCACATCTCTTGAAGTGATCATCTTCTTACCAACTAGATCATACAATCGGTATGCCTTTGATTCTGGACTATAACCAGTAAACACTCACTTCACTCCTTTGTCATCCAAATTTTTCCTTTGTTCCTTTGGAACGTGTGCATATGCTACACACCCAAACACTCTCAAGTGTTCAACCATCCATCTATGCTTTGTCCATGCTTCCATTAGGATCTTGTCACGGACTACTGTTATAGGACTTCTATTTATTAAGTATACTGTTGTTACTACAACCTCTCCCCAATATTCAATTGGGAGTCCTTTTTCTTTCATCATACTTCTTGCCACCTCAATGATGGTTCTATTTTTTCTTTCATCCACTCCATTTTGATGTGGAGTATAACTGGTTTTCAACTCTTTCTTTATGCCATTCTGCCTGCAAAAATTTACAAAAATATTGGAGGTATATTCCCCCCCTCTATCTGATCTTAGGACTTTAAGATTTTGTCCATATTCATTTTCAGCCTGGGCTTTAAATTCTAAAAACTTATCAAAAGTTTTGGATTTATTTTTCATAAAATAAACCCATGTTCTACGACTGAAATCATCTATGAATGTTATAAAGTAAGTACTCCCCCCAATGGAAGTGATTTGCATAGGGCCAACTAAATCAGTATGCACCAATTCTAATGGTGCTCATTCCCTTCTAGAGTTTCCAGAATTAAAGGGCAACCTATGTTGCTTACCCAAAATACAAGCCTCACACTTGCCATTGAACTCTTTAATACATGGCAAATCATCTACCATACGTTTCTTGGACAATAAATTTAAACCAGCATAACCAAGATGTCCATACCTTAAATGCCATAGCTTGGAGGGGTCTTTAATCACACTATTGAAGGTTGATTGTTGTACTGATGTACATTCTTTCTTGGGAGGTGCAATTGCTGATTGTGAAGAGAAACATATCTCTACCTTCAAAGGAAACATTGGATTCTTTGTCATTTGAACTACTGCAACTATTTCTTACTCCCATCCTTCTCATAAATGACACATTGGTCATTCTCCATCAGCACTTTATAACCATTTTGAGTGAGTTGTCCTACACTCATCAAATTGTGCTTTATACTCGGGGCAAAGTAAACATTCTGAATTTCTTGTTTCTCACCTTGCCTGGTGCGGATCATAATAAATCCTTTGCCCACAACTGGAACAACTCCATTGTTCCCCATTCTAATTTTAGATTTTACACTCTTATCAATGAAAGAAAAAAGACTTTCATTACCACTCATGTGGTTACTACAACCACTGTCTAAATAGCAGACTTTGGGGTTGCCTTCTTCACCAACATTGCACATGATGAAGGATATGGGATTGTTTCCATCACCCACTTTCATATTAGCAACATTTGCACTTTGCTTTGACTAATTACCTTTCTTTTTCCAGCATTCACTAGCATAATGCCCAAATTTATGACAATATTAACATTCAACATTACTCTTGTCAGAGGTATATTTTTTCTTACCTTTGGAATTATTCTGAGAGCTACTGGCTCCCTCATTTGTGGCTGCTCGTTCTAAGCTTTCTCCTCCAGCATTTTGTTGTCCAGAGTTACCATGACCTCGACCTCTTGAACCTCTTCCAAAGTTGTTTCTTCCTCTTCCCCTGCCTCTTGCATTGGCTTGAGCTCTGAAAGCTTGCTCTTGAGAAGAATTTTCTGACCTATTAATGCGATGCTCATGGGTTTGGAAAGAACCCATTAACTCATCAATAGTCATAACTAAGAGATCCTTTGCCTCTTCAATGGAAATTACTAGATTATCAAATTTTGAGGGAAAAGTTCTCAAAACTTTTCTACTATTCTTTTCTCTTCCATGGTTTCTCCATTGGTTCTCAACTGGTTTATTAAACCAGAGAGTCTTGAGCTAAAATCTGAGATGGACTCATTGTCCTTCATGAGGAGAGTCTCAAACTCTCTTCAAAGCATTTGAAGCTTCACCAAACAAACTTTTTCAGTCCCTTTAAAACTTGTGTGAAGAATATCCCAAGCTTCCTTTCAATAATCAACTGTTGCTATTCTAGGAAAGATTGACTCTGTCAAGGTAGATTCTATCAAGCTCAAAGCTTTTGCATCTTTCCTTCTTGACTCTTTCAACTGAGTCTTTTGATTGTTTGTGAGGCCAGCAAATTGAGCTGGGTTAGTCACATCTGTAAATCCATTAACCACAAGCTCCCACAAATCATTTTCTATAAAAATAGTCCTCATCTTCTTTGCCCAAACATCATAATTTTGTCCATTGAAGGATAGTGGCTACTGCCAGCTCTTTCCTACATCTCCAGCCATGTCTCCTGTGCAAGATAAACAAATACCCAAAAAAAACAAATGCCCAAACTCACAAGGATTGAAGGCCAATCAGCTCTAATACCATGTTAAAGAATTTAGAGTAATACTAAATTTTGGAAACACATAGAAAGAAGCTCTATTTCAGCAAGGAATAAAAAACAAATCCCCAAAAATAGGGCAGACACAAAAGACTAGAGAAAAATACAAGAATCTAGTTGCTTGTATTCAAACTAAGACAAAAAATAAACTTATAGCCATTAGCTGCATACAAACTTGTTCAAGCTTTTCAAAACTCATACAAGATTATCTGAAGCAATCACTGCTTAATAGAATAATCCTTTTACAACTGTTGTTGCAAAACTTCTCTAATAAAAATAGAGTATTACAAAATACTTAAAACTCTTTGCTGCTGCATAAAAGAGAAATTACATTCATGCTCACTGTGGAAGAATAAAGACATTCTTCCCTTTATATAAGAAATTTTCTGTCCAAGAAGAAGAGAGAAGAAGTCCATAGATGAAATCAGATTTCCCCAAATCTGATTTGATCTTATCTCCCAAATCTCATTTGATTTGAGCTTATCTTCCAAATCTAATTTGATTTGAGCTTATCTTCCAAATCTGATTTGATTTGAACTTATCTTCCAAATCTGATTTGATTTGAGCTTATCTCCCAAATCTAATTTGATCTTATCTTCTAAATCTGATTTGATTTTATCTTCAAAATATGATTTGATCTTATCAAGTTCAAAATCCACACAAAAATATCATAAAATATCTTTATCAAAAATAAAAGTCAAATATGAAGGCTAAAGACAATTAGATTTGATTCTCAAAATCCAACAATCATGGTGGCTTCATGGCCTACAAGGAAGCTTGAACTAGCAAGGGACATGTTGGAGAAAAATATGGTGGGAATGCCCAGTTTGGGGGTGATTCCAGAAGCCCAGTACTGTGTCATATCATGGATTACAAAATCCGGTGCAATCCTTCCTAGAAGGGCTTCGAATGGCTTCTCCCACTCGTCCATTGCTTTGATGAGAAGCTCAAATGTTCCTCCTCACTTCAAATCTACAGTTGACTCCACGCCAGTGGGCAGCCCTTCTACGGAGGGTAGAGGAAGCTCCAAAAGATCTATTTGTATTAAAAGAAAATCAAATTAAATAAATTTTATAATAGGTTATCAACTAGTATAATTATTTCTATTGTAGTAAAATCTAATAAACATTTTTAATCACACTTATTTTTAGATAGACAATAACTATAAATTTAATTGGAAAGCATAAATAGATTATGATTAAGAAAAAATAATGTGTGTTTAAGATTAAACAAACCATCATGACCCAAACTAGAATAGAACTAGTTCTCCAAAAAAAACATTTTATCATGCTCCTCATGTTCACTCATTTATCTCTTTCTATTCAATGAAAGGTTGACATGACATAACATTAGTTTCTTAATGCAATATAGCTATTAATAATTTGAGTTCATATGAAGTGTGTAGATGCACCCCGAAATTGCTTTATGAAATATAGTAATTAACAATGACCTAAAGTATAGTGTCCATATGCACTCTGAAATTGTTAATGAAATATAGCTATCAATAATGACTTTATGTTAAGTGTACAATGCACTCTGAAATTTCTTAACAAAATATACCTATTAATAATGATTTGATATGAAGTGATTAGATGCCTTCCAAATTCTTTAGTGAAATATAGTTATTAATAATGACTCAATGTGATTTTTAAAATTTTAAAAAATGATAAATCAGAATATTGTCTTATTGTTTTTTATACAAATGTAAGAAAATTCCAAGAAATGTTGTGTTGTATACAATAATAAATTTGCTAATCTAAGATATTTTGATGAAAAATATTATCTACCATTCAGTCTCAAGAATAAAAATTACAACAAATACAACAAAACCCTTTAGAACAATAACTAATGATCAAAATATTTATTTCCTTCTTAAACATTAATTGAAAATCCAATTCTCATGGCAACAGGAGAAAGCGTAAAGACCATTTTTACCCCAACCAGAAATACATTTCATAAGAAAAAAAAATATGCTCAAGTCGACAAAATAAAACTAAGAGATTCCATAACTTTTCCCATATCGACCATAAGTGTCGTTTATACAATAATTATCAATGATTAACAACTAAATACATTCGTTCATTTGGTTGTCAAGTACAAACTCAAAAAAAATTTGAAATAATACATCTTTATTACAATCTTTCAACCTTCTATCAAAATTCATACATATATAATAAATGAAAATAATATTCTTTTTCCCAAACCATCATAGAATGGTAACTAGGAACCACACTGTAATAATCCCCATCTCCTAAGCCTCTAGACTGGGTGTCCACCTGCAAATCCTGAGACAGGAGTGTGGTCCAGGCACTTTTTCCGCCCAACCATGGAGTGGTTAGCACCCCCAGGGCTTACCCTGATATGGAAGCACACCGACCCTGCTTGAGAAGACTACCAACTCAACACTGAAGAGTTGGAAGAATATGAAGCAACTGTGATTCTATCTATTACAACAATCTATAGTCTGAAATAGAAATCCTAATCACAGAATGGAAGAGAGAGCATACAACACTAACCAAGCATATTCATGAAACATATGCAAAAATAATCTTTGGCCAAAGAATCTTTTCAAAATCAGTAAAAATTGACAGGTAATTCTACACTATTACCCTTCTTTGTCTTATTCCAAATTATGCTTCAATTCAATAATATACTTAAAACAAACACTTAATAAATAACAAATCTACTTTTTTCATTCCCTTTTGAACTCAAGACATTCGACAGAGAAAAATAGTAATTTAAAAGAATAATGAGTAAATGAAGATCTCAAAAAATTGAACTAATTTGTAATATCAAGAGAAACAAATAACAAATGCCCAACATTCCATGAATGATTTCAATCTACATAAACCTATAAATTAAATTAACCATTTTTATTCCCTGTATTTCATACTAGTTTTAAATTGTGATTTATATGACTGAACAATATTTCATCCCACCAAGCCTAAAATGGTAACTATAATATTTTAAAGTTTAAAAATTTAACAGACTTTCAGGTTTAGGAAGTTCTTTACTAAGCTATGCTTTTAATTGTGCTCTATTTACTATGATGTTCAAATGAGAAATTTCTTCAGTTGTAAAAAACAATATAGACTGGTAAAGAAATACAAAGAAGAGATAAGATTAAAAATAATGATGAATTCAAATTCTTTAAAGAAATCAACCACTACATTTATTCTATCACTAGAAAAGTTTTAAGGATATCTTGGGTCTAATTTGCAGATTTCCAACCCAAGTTTAATATGTTAAAAGGAAATAACACATTACAGGTTCACCATTTTGATTAAATTAAAAAAAATGTGTATAAACAAAGAAGCCATGCTTTAAAGTTCTTTTGCTCTAACTTAACTTGTTTAAACTTGTCCAAATAGTTTGCCAGACATATTTGGTGAAAATTTTTTCTTAAACAATCAAATGTCACAACTTACTCAAGATGATGATACTTTATTAAATCCACGATTTCATACAAAAAAAAAAAAAAAAACTCGTTTAAATTCCTGCAGATTGTTCAACAAATATAAATTTTGTTCATAAACAATCACACTTTAAAGTTTATTTTTCCTTGAGCTAAAGTCATTTTAATCAGTCCAGATTGTCTAAGCCAAGGTGCTGTGTGCGATAAAAGCTAAAGGGCACAAGAATATGAGGTTGAGATATATTGGAAACTATAAAAACTGCAGATGAACATTTAGGGATAACAAACAACCTTGCAGTTAAAGTGGTTTCCATATTCAAGACTTCCCTCGAAATCAAGAGACTTCAAATCAAAATCTATTGACGGTATTTTATTCACCAAGAATTGGGTTCGGAGTGGAAAGCTCAAGGATTTTAAAGATGATAAAATCGCAATAATATAAAAATTATGCCTACATTTTAGTTTATAAAACCAGACTTACGTATTGCCTATGGTTTAAATCTGATCCACCTCGGTACTGCATGCGCTAAAAATTAACTAAGGGCACAAACTTATATGATGAACGAAGTATGAGAGAGAAAAGACACAATAGGTAAGAATTGAAAGAAATAAGAGGGTACAACCATGTGAAAGCTGAAGATTTAAAAGAAGGCTGCTACACAGATATCCAGCACAACCTAAAGAAAATTAACACTAAATCCTAACAGCTCTAACGCAATTCAACATAGCTGATAACAAAGAACTCAACAAGATTCTAAAAAAGATTAACATTATCATTCACTAATATAGTATCAAAAAGAAAACATAGAAGGGAACCTGTATTTTAATGCAACAGATATAAATGAATGTTGTCTCCTTTCTTTTGTTGTGCTCCCTTGCTTCCTTTGCTCTACACCCTCTCCAGTGCGTTCTTCCTCACTTCCCTTTAATTTTTCTTCCAATCTTCTTTTGTGTGTCCTCTCTCATGTGTTTTTTTTCCCTATTTGCTTAAACAGCTCAACTCCCTCTTAATGACTGCGTAATCTTCCTCACACTGTGTCCTTCATGCCCAGAATTTTGGGCTCTAACTCCTAGTCAACCCTTAGTTCAACTAATTTATCAGTACTATGAGCCTAATTCCATGCCAAGAAGGTTGTCATGAGTAATTGTTAATTAATATAAACCAAACTTCCCACCACTACCTGTTAATAAATCATCTTTCAAAACAGTCAGACACATACTTCGCTTAAAGTGAAGATTAATTAAAGAAAATAAAAGAAGTTATATTTAAAATTTGAATTATTTATCAATTATTAACTCTTTTCTATCACATTTAAATCATGATAAAAGTATTAACATTTTTAAGAGTTAAATGAAAATTCATCTGTCCAAAACTTCCAAATAGTAAAACATTTACTATGAATTAACTAATTAAAAGTAAAAATCCAAGTAAAAAGTTATGTGGTGTGTGTTTTTTTTTTCATATAATGTCGAACCCATCCATACCGAGGAGCTAGGCTCCCCTACCTCGACCACACCCCTGTCCTCAGATCCTGTCAACATATAAACACTCTAATTTGCTTATCAGTAGGTTAGTTCCCAAAATCTCTAACCAAATAAACTTGAAAACCATTCGTTGTAAGCATATTTAATTAATTAAGAGTTGATATACTAAATCAACATATAAAACACATCATTTCCTGTTAATCATTTTTTACTTCCAATTAAACAATCAACAATTTAACCTTTAATAATTATAGCAAGCATTTAGCATTTAAATTATTCATCTAAAGTCATTGAAACTCGACCAAGTCAAAAAGTCCCCCCTAGTCGCAAAACAACTAAAAAGGCATAGGTCTACAAAATCAGTTATGACATCCTTCCCCTCTAAGAGAAGACGTCGTGCCGATGTCTTATGAAAATATAACATATGTTCTCAAATCATAAACTAACTGATAAACATAAATCAAAATATCATATATAAGTCTATGGAAGTAAATGCGGAAAAGATCTAATCATGTCATTTGCATCCTGCCATGTAGTGTTGTCAATAGAGAATTGGTCCCATTGGACCTTATACTACAAGATCTCTTTGTCATGCACCCTGATGGTATGATGGTCAATGATACTGGATGGCTCCACTAACACCACTCCCAGATCCTCTACTTGTAAAGCATGCCAATCAAGGATATGAGAAACATCTAGATGTTAAGGTTTCAGTAAAGATACATGGAACACATTATGAAGATGGGCAAGGGCAGATGGAAAAGCTAGTCTAAATGCAACAGGATTGATAATATCCAAAATATCAAAAGGCCCGACATATCTAGGTGCGAGCTTAGAAGCTCTTCCAAAAGATATAGAACTCTTGTGTGGCCTCACATGAAGAAAATTTTTGTCTCCCACTATGAACTGCTTGAAGGTACTGTTCTTGTCTGCATAACTCTTCTGCCTATCAGTAGCTTCCTTCGACCGCTCTCTAATAAGAGACATTTGCTCTTCCATTTCCCTCAGCAATTCAAGACCCAAAATGATCATGTCCTCTACCCTGTCCCAACTGATGGGTGTCTAACACGTCCTCCCATATAGAGCTTCAAAAGGACCCATACCTAATGATGAATGATAAGAATTATTGTAGGAAAATTCAACCAAAGGAAGATACTCTTCCCACTTGTACTACTAATCCATGCAATACATTCTCAGTAAGTCCTCAAGAACCTGGTTAACCCTCTCTGTTTGACCATCCGTCTAAGGATGATATGCTATACTAAAGTTCAACCTTGTTCCCAAAGAAGCATTTAAGGTTGTCCAAAACCTTGATGTCATTCTCATGTCCCTATCTGATATTATGGTCTCTGGTACCCCATGAAGTCTAAAAATCTCCTAAACAAATTTCTTGGCCAAAACCAAAGATCCATCCCTTAGACTGCCTGGTATGAAATGTGAAACCTTGGTCAATTTATCAACCACAACCAAGATTACATCATGTTTGCGCTTAGTCATAGGCAAACCTTGAAAAAAACCCATAGTAATAACCTCCCACTTATATTCAGGTATCTCATGAGGATATAGAAGTCTAGTTGGATGGACATGCTCATCTTTAACCCACTGGCATTCTAGACACTGAGCTATAGATGCTACAACATCTCTTTTGAGTCTGGGCCAAAAGTATAATGGCCGCAAATCAGTAACCATTTTATTAACTCCTGGATGTCCTGAATATGGAGTGCAATGCATCTCCTCAAAAACCAATTTCCTCAATCCATCCTAGTTGGGAATATACATCCTCCCTTGGTATCTCAAAATACCATCCTCATCAAAAGAGTATCCATCAAAATGGTGGTCTGTTGGATCATTCTGCAATGCTGATTTGACCAACTCATAATGGACATCTCCTTGGAGATTCTGCAACACCTGCTCCATTAGATGAGTTCTGGTAGTATAAATGGCTGCAATGTGTCTCCTTCTGCTCAAAGCATCAGCTACCCTATTTTCCTTCCCTTTGATATATTCTATACCAAATTCATACTCGCTCAAGAATACTATCAATCGCCTTTGTCTAGCATTAAGATTGGGTTGAGTGAAGATATATCTCAAACCCATGTGGTTGGTTTTCAACTTGAAAGGCTTACCTAATAGGTAGTGTCTCCACATAACAAGAGCATGAACTATGGTAGCAAGTTCTAAACCATGAGGTACATAATTAACCTCATACTGCTTCAGCTTATGTGACTCATAAGCCACTACTTTATCATTCTGCATAAGTACCCCTCCTAAACCTTCACCTGAAGCATCAATGACAACAGTAAAATGGCCATTAGGATCTAGTATAACTAAGATGGGTGAAGATGTGAGTTTTTTTTTCAAAGACTAAAATGCCTTCTCACAAACCTTTGTCCACTCATACCTCTTTCCCTTCCTCTGTAGGGATGTAATAGGTGCTGCTATTTTGGAGAATCCTTCCACAAATTTCTGATAATATCCAGAAAGTTTCATGAAGCTTCTAACTTCACTTACATTCTATGGAGTTGGCCATTCAAGTATAGGTTGGATCTTTACTGGATCCACTACTATGCCTTTAGCAGAAATAATATGCCCCAAGTAGTGAATCTCTTCCTGATAAAATTAACACTTGGATAGTTTTCCATAAAATTTCCTATCTCTAAGGCACTGCAAAACTATATGCAAGTGTTCTTCATGTTCCTCAAGATTCTTGGAATAAATCAAAATGTCATCTATAAAAATCTCAACAAATTTATCCAAAAAATCTCAAAACACACTATTCATCAAGTTCATGAATGTTGCAGGAGCATTAGTCAGTCCAAAAGGTAACACTACAAATTCATAATGCCCATACCTTGTTCTGAAAGTTGTCTTTTCTATATCCTCCTCCTTGATCCGGAGCTGATGATACCTGGATCTTAAGTCAATTTTTGAGAACATTGTTGCTCCTTTCATTTGATCAAAAAGCTCATCAATTCTAGGAAGTGGATATCTATTCTTAATAGTCACCTTGTTAAGCATTCGGTAATCTATACAAAGCCTCAAAGTACCATCTTTCTTCTTTATGAAGATCACAGGTGCTCCCCATGGGGACACACTAGGGCATATGAACCCTTTGTCTAAAAGTTCCTGCAACTGAGTTTTCAACTCAAACATCTCTATGGTTATCATTCTGTATGGAGCCTTAGATTGAGGTTTAGTTCCTGGTAACACATCTATAAAGAAATCAAATTCTCTCTTAGGAGGCAATTCTGGTAATTCCTCTAGAAACACATCTTGGAAATCTTGCAAGATAGGATAGTCATTTAGACTAGGAGTGTCTAAGTATTTTTTATAAGCTACATAGATCGTACACCCCTTCTTCTGGGCTTTATTCATTTGCATAGCGGATATTAGCCTTAGTTCCAAAGGTTTCTAAATACCCTTAATAACTATAGGCATACCTGAATCATCTAAGCATTGAATTGACTTGTCCTTACAATTCAAAATGGCCCTATGCTCAATTAGCCAATTTATGCCCAAAATAACATCATAAGATCCTAAAGGAGTGACATTAAGTTGTGTTTGAAAATTTGGAAATTCCAAATTACTGCATGCTAGACACTGCTCAACCCTATGCTCTGTCCTATTTCCATATTCAACCATCCATGGTTCAGATAAGTAACTAGCTCTAACAGATAACTTTGAAACAAACTTAGGATCTATAAAACATTCAGTAGCTTTAGTATCAATTAAAATAGAAACATCATGTCCATAGAGCTTACCAGCTATCTGAATAGGAGCTGCCTGAAAATCTACTTGGCGATGATCAACCGCTACATGAATCTAGTGTTGTACCTGAGGAGCTTTACCCTCTCTCTATGTCATATTTTGAGGACAATATGCAGCATAATGATTACCCCCATAGTTAAAACACCCATTTCTCGGTCATTGCCTATTTTCAATTTTATTCCTCCAATTGTTTCCATTCCTGTTATTCCCATTCCTATTATTATTTCTATTTTGATTTTGATTTTGATTTTGAGGATTGTTATTGTTTCTACCTCCATTTCCTCTTCCTTTACCTCTCAGGTTCCACACTTGCTGACATCCATTATTCCTTGACTTATCATTGTCATACTTCCTCTTGAATCCTTGTGAACCATCGTTTCATTGAGAGAGTTGAATTGTTTGTACCCTTTTCAGTTTCTCTTCCTGCAGCAGTGCCTTCATATAAGCGAACTCCATATTTTTAGGTTCATGCATTTCTACCTCAGATCCAATTTCTGAACGTAAACCCAAAATGAACTTACATGTCTAGAAATGTTCATCCAACAGATATTGAGGAACATATTTCACCAAATGGCTTAACTTCTCATGGGAATCAGTTATCGATAAAACTCCCTGAATCAAATTTTGAAACTCAGACACTTTCCTGTCATAATACAACTATGGCAACCATCATTTCCTGAAGCAGCCAAGGAAATCATCCCAAGATATTTTTCTTGGTCGTAACTTCTTTTCGGCCATTTCATTATTCCACCAAGTAGCTGCTTCTCCAATCAGCTGGAAAGCTCCCCATAATGCCCTTGATTGTCCTGAAAGATTCCGAACATGGAAGTAGTTTTCCATGGATATAATCCATGCCTCAGCATAATCCCCTATAGTATTTCTATCAAAGGTAGGTGGTGTGACCCTTTTAAGGTCCTTACTCAATTCCTCAGTAATCTGGTCATTGTTCAGATTTCCATCATTTGCCCCAATATCAACATCTCTCTTACAGCGTTCCTCATTCATCCTATCCTCTTCTTCTTTCCGAAGAGCCTCCATCCTCTGATCTTCTACCTATTTCCTTTGAGCTTCATCATCATGATTACCCTCATTTTGTCTGCCCCTTAAGTCATTTTCAATGTCATTCATTCGATCATTTTTCTACTACAAAATGTTCCTCTGTTCAGCTAGGAGGGCTACAATTTCATCAAGCCTTTGATCTGGAATATCATTTTGTTCATTATTGTTTCCAGCTCGGCCACTATTTCAGATCTACATGATGACAGTCTATCCCTGTACCATGCACAAACACAACTTCAGCATAGAAGACCCAGGCCCTTGGGTTTAAACACAACTCTGATACCACATGTAAAGACCATTTTTACCCAAACCAGAAATACATTTCATAAGAAAAAAAAATATGCTCAAGTCAACAAAATAAAATTGATAGATTCCATAACTTTTCCCATATCGACCATAAGTGTCATTTATACAATCATTATCCATGATTAACAACTAAATACATTCAACCATTTGGTCGTTAAGTACAAAATTAAAAAAAACTAAAATAATACATCTTTATTACAATCTTTCGACCTTGTGTCGAAATTCATACATATACAATAAATCAAAATAATATTCTTTTTCCCAAACCATCATAGAATGGTAACTAGGCACCACATTGTAACAGTCCCTATCTCCTAAGCCTCTAGACCGCACATCCACTTGCAAATCCTGAGACGGGAGTGTGGCACAGGTGCTTTTCCCACCCAACCATGGAGTGGTTAGCTCCCCTAGGGCTTACCCTGATATGGAAGCACACAGACCTTGCTTGAGAAGACTAGCAACTCGGCACTGAAGAGAAGGAAGAATATGAAGTGACTGTGATTCTATCTATTACAACAATCTATAGTCTGAAATAGAAATCCTAATCATAGAATGGCAGAGAGAACATACAACACTAACCAAGCATATTCATGAAACATATGCAAAAATAATCTTTGGCCAAAGAATCTTTTCAAAATCAGTAAAAATTGATAGGTAATTCTACACTATTACCCTTCTTTGTCTTATTCCAAATTACACTTCAATTCAATAATATACTTAAAACAAACACTTAATAAATGACAAATCTACTTTTTTTATTCCCTTTTGAACTCAAGACATTCAATAGAGAAAAATAGTAATTTAAAAGAATAAAGAGTAAATGATGATCTCAGAAAATTGAACTAATTTGTAATATCAAGAGAAACAAATAACAGATGCCCAACATTCCATGAATGATTTCAATCTACATAAACCTATAAATTAAATTAACCATTTTGATTCCCTGTATTTCATACTAGTTTTAAATTGTGATTTATATGACTGAACAATATTTCATCTCACCAAGCCTAAAATGGTAACTATAATATTTTAAAGTTTAAAAATTTAACAGACTTTCAGGTTTAGGAAGTTCTTTACTAAGCTATGCTTTTAATTGTGCTCTATTTTCTATGATGTTCAAATGAGAAATTTCTCCAGTTCTAAAAAACAATACAGACTAGTAAAGAAATACAGGGAAGAGATAAGATTAAAAATAACGATGAATTCAGATTCTTTAAAGAAATCAACCACTACATTTATTCTATCACTAGCAAAGTTTTAAGGATATCTTGGGTCTAATTCGCAAATTTCCAAACCAAGTTTAATATGTTAAAAGGAAACAACACATTACAGGTTCACCATTTTGATTAAATTAAAAAAAATGTGTATAAACAAAGAAGCCATGCTTTAAAGTTCTTTTGCTCTAACTTAACTTCTTTAAACCTGTCCAGATTGTTCGACAAACATATTTGATGAAAAATTGTTCTTAAACAATCAAACATCACAACTTAGTCAAGATGATGATACTTTATTAAATCCATAATTTCATACAAAAAAAAAAAAAAACTCGTTTAAATTCCTGCAGATTGTTCAACAAATATAAATTTTGTTCATAAACAATCACACTTTAAAGTTTATTTTTCCTCGAGCTAAAGTCATTTTAATCAATCCAGATTGTCCAAGCCAAGGTGCTGTGTGCGATAAAACCTAAAGGGCACAAGAATATGTGGTTGAGATAATTTGTCCAAACTATAAAAACTACAGATGAACATTCAGGGATAACAAACAACCTTGCAGTTAAAGTGGTTTCCAGATTCAAGACTTCCCTCGAAATCAAGAGACTTCAAATCAAAATCTATTGATGGTATTTTAGTCGCCAAGAATTGGGGCCCGGGTGGAAATCTCAAGGATTTTAAAGATGATAAAATTGCAATAATATAAAAATTATGCGTACGGTTCAGTTTATAAAACCAGACTTACGTATTGCCTATGGTTTAAATCTGGTCTGCTTGGGTACTGCATGCACTAAAAACTAACTAAGGGCACAAACTTATATGATGAATGAAGTATGAGAGAGAAAAGACACAACAGGTAAGAATTGAAAGAAATAAGAGGGTACAACCATGTGAAAGGTGGAGATTTAAAAGAAGGCTGCTATGCAGATATCCAGCACAAGCTAAAGCAAATTAACACTAAATCCTAACAGCTCTCATGCAATTCAACATAGCTGATAACAAAGAACTCAACAAGATTCTAAAAAAGATTAACATTATCATTCACTAATATAATATCAAAAAGAAAACATAGAATGGAACCTATATTATAATCCAACAGATATAAATGAATGTTCTCTCCTTTCTTTTGTTGTGCTCCCTTGATTCCTCTGCTCTACACCTTCTACAGTGCGTTCTTCCTGACTTCCCTTTAATTTTTCTTCCAATCTTCTTCTATGTGTCCTCTCTCATGCATTTTTTTCCCTCTTTTCTTAAACAGATGAACTCCCTCTTAATGACTGCGTAATCTTCCTCACACAGTGTCCTTCATGCCCAGAAATTTGGGCTCTAACTGCCAGTCAACCCTTAGTTCAACTAATTTATCAGTACTATGAGCCTAATTCCATGCCAAGAAGGTTTCTGTGAGTAATTGTTAATTAATATAAACCAGACTTCCATTCCATTATAACTCTTTAACTTCCCACCACTGCCTATTAATAAATCATCTTTCAAAATAGTCACACACATACTTCACTTAAAGTGAAGATTAATTAAAGAAAATAAAAGAAGTTATATTTAAAATTTGAATAATTTAGCAATTATTAACTCTTTTCTATCACATTTAGATCATGATAAAAGTATTAACATTTTTAAGAGTTAAATGAAAATTCATCTTTCCAAAACTTCCAAATAGTAAAACATTTACTATGAATTAACTAATTAAAAGTAAAAATCCAATTAAAAAGTTATGTGGTGTGTGTTTTCTTTTTCATATAATTCTGAACCCATCCATACCGAGGAGCTAGGCTCCCCTACCTCGACCACACCCCCATCCTCAGATCTCGTCAACATATAAACACTCCAATTTGCTTATCAGTAGGTTAGTTCCCAAAATCTCTAACCAAATAAACTTGAAAACCATTCGTTGTAAGCATATTTAATTAATTAAGAATTCATATACTAAATCAACATATAAAACACATCATTTCTCGTTAATCATTTTCGACTTCCAATTAAACAATCAACAATTTAACCTTTAATAATTATAGCAAGCATTTAGAATTTAAATTATTCATCTAAAGTTGCTGAAACTCGACCAAGTCAAAAAGTCCTTCCTAGTCACAAAACAACTAAAAAGTCATAAGTCTACAAAATCAGTTATAACAGAAGAGAACACTGCTAATATGATTTTCTCGTGAGTCATCTCCATAGAATAAAAAAATTGAATAAAATAGGTGCCAGTCAAAAATACTAAAATTAAAATGTTGGTTAAAATTTCTCTCCTTAAAAGGAGGTTTGGGAACCAATTGGTTACTAAAAATACCTTACACATATAGCGAATGGCGGATCATTAGTTGCTTCATGTGGTGATGTTCCCTTGGCTTGTACATGGCCATATAAAACCCTTCCTAGAGCTGGCGAAGAGCCTCCTCACATATGGCCTCAAATTTTCCTTTGTCTCCACACCGCTTAACATTGCACGGATTAAAAGCCAGATGTTCCAAACCGGAATTGAGCTAGTGGCGCCCTCATTGCCCTTTGTGGACGACCTATCTGTGGGCATGGAATCCACGACTAGTTTATCTGAGATAGGATGAATAGACTTAATACCTCTACTCTTCCAAGCCGTAGATCTTTAGGAGAAGCCCTTCGGAGCGCTACTGAAACGGCTTTTCCGAGATTTTTTCATACATGATGTGCCGGATTCCTCGGGTTGCAGACAAAATGGGCGTTCCCGCTGTAAATTTCAGAGTGGTAAGCATGGCGACCATAAGTTTCATAATAGGGCAGGTCAAGGATGCACTACTCGAAATCCCAACGGCATGCGAGCTCACTGTACTGCCACTCAGATTCCCATCATCGATAGTCCGCCGGCGAATCTTTGAAGCGCAGAATGTGGCTGCCGTTATATCAAAACAAGAAAAGTGGCCTTACTCACATGGACTGCCTTTCCATCTCTATGTAGGGAAGCTGGGAACGGCTTGGAATCGTTGCCTAGAGTTGGAAGCCAGATTTGTTGACTATTTTTATCCCCAGCCTACCGCCGCGGCCTGCTGCAGAACCGTGCTTGGTGTGCTGTTTGTGTCCTACGGTAGTGAATGTGTTCTCACCGCCCAACAAATCACTGCTCACTGCTCTTCTGTTGGGTTTGGAGGAAAGTGATAATGAATTCTTGTGTGTTCTTCTTGTTATATCAACGGCAGCCACCATCACATGTCGGACAGCTGTAGCTATGTCCTCCTCAGTGAAAGAACCTAGCAATTTCCCAGAAATTAACCTAGCGTAGCAGTCATGCCCTGCTAGTATTGGATTGGAAGAGATTAGCTTAGCTTAGCTTAACTTAACTTCACTTCACCTAACTTGACTTAACTTGACTTCACTTCATTTCACTTCACTTAACTTAACTTCAC
Organism: Chamaecyparis obtusa; assembly: GCA_027943335.1. Classification (NCBI taxonomy): domain Eukaryota; kingdom Viridiplantae; phylum Streptophyta; class Pinopsida; order Cupressales; family Cupressaceae; genus Chamaecyparis; species Chamaecyparis obtusa. The sequence goes on along the minus strand of BSBK01011968.1, from coordinate 10,147 downwards.
TTCGCTTCACTTAGCTTCACTTACATTAACTTCACTTCACTTGACTTAAGTGAAGTGAAATGAAGTGAAGTGAGGTTGAGTTAAGTGAAGTTAACTTAACTTAATTTAACTAAACTAAACTTAACTTAACTTATCTTAACTTATCTTAGCTTAAGTGAAGTGAAGTGAAACTAAGTGAAGTCGGATTGAGTTAAGTACAGTTAAGTAAACTTAACTTAACTAAACTAAACTTAACTTCACTTAACTTAGCTTACCTTAACTTAACTTAACTTTACTTAGCTTCACTTAAATTAACAGTGAAGTGAAGTTAAGTTAATTTAAGTGAAGCTAAGTAAAGTGAAGTGAAGTTAAGTTAAGATAAGTTAAGTGAAGCTAAGTTTAGTTTAGTTAACTTAACTTAACTTAACTTCACTTAACTCAACCTCACTTCACTTCACTTAGTTTCACTTCACTTCACTTAAGTTAAGATAAGTTAGGATAAGTTAAGTTAAGTGAAGCTAAGTTAATTTAAGTGAAGCTAAGTGAAGTGAAGTGAAGTGAAGTGAGGTGAAGTGAAGTGAAGTTAAGTTAAGTTAAGTTAAGTTAAGCGAACTTAAGTTAAGTTAAGTTAAGTGAAGCAAAGTGAAGTGAAGAGAAGTCAAGTCAAGTCAAGTCAAGTTAAGTGAAGTTAAGTTAAGTTAAGCTAATTTAAGTGAAGCTAAGTGAAGCGAAGTGAAGCGAAGTGAAGTTAAGTTAAGATAAGTTATGTTAAGTGAAGCTAAGTTTAGTTTAGTTAAGTTAAGTTAAGTTAACTTCACTTAACTCAACCTCACTTCGCTTCACTTAGTTTCACTTCACTTCACTTTTAAGTTAAGATAAGTTAAGATAAGTTAAGTTAAGTGAAGCTAAGTTTAGACTAGTTAACTTACCTTAACTTCACTTAACTCAACCTAGCTTCACTTGACTTCACTTAAGTGAAGTGAACTAAAGTTAAATTAAGTTAATGTAAGTGAAGATAAGTGAAGCGAAGTTAAGTGAAGTTAAGTTAAGTTAAGTTAAGTTAAGTGAAGCAAAGTGAAGCAAAGTGAAGTGAAGAGAAGTCAAGTCAAGTCAAGTCAAGTTAAGTCAAGTTAAGTCAATTTAGGTGAAGTGAAGTGAAGAAGAGTGAAGCGAAGTGAAGTGGAGTTCAGTTAAGTTAAGTGAAGCTAAGTTAAGTTAAGTTAAGCTAAGTTAAGTGAAGTTAAGTTAAGTTAAGTTAAATTAATTTAAGATAAGTTAAATTAAGTTAAGTTAAATTAAGTTAAGTTAAGTGAAGTTAAATGAAGTGAAGTGAAGCGAAGTTAAGTTGAGCCAAGTCAAGTCAAGTCAAGTTAGGTTAAGTTAAGTTAAGTTAAGTTAAGTTAAGTTAAGTTAAGTTAAGTTAAGTTAAGTTAAGTGGAGTGAAGTTAAGTGAAGTGAAGTTAAGCTAAGTTTAGTTAAGTTAAGTACACCTCACTTCACTTCACTTAGCTTCACTTCACTTCCTTTAGTTAAGTTAAGTTTAGTTAAGTTAAGTTAAGTTTAATTAATAAATTACATGTTCTTATTGCACTAATAATATAAAGATTTATTGAAATGTATATACAAATTTAATTTAGAAGTCTATATTCTAGAAGTATTAGACATATGGTTATTATAGTAATTATAGATAATAATGATTTGATTATATATAAAAAAATGATTTAGAATAAAAATAGTGAAATTAAACATTTTTAGCACTTTTCATTCTTATGATGTATTGAAGAGTATGATTTGAAATGATAATATTATGAGGATCCAGATTTTACATCTTTCATAAAAAAACATTAAGAACATAATACTGTTGGAAGGTATTAATAGTCTTGGAAGGTAATAGATAATAGTTTCAAACAAACATGAAGGGAAATGTGGTTATCTCATAAAAGAAAAGCATATCAATTTGATGAACACACGTGACACGAAATAAGAAATGGAAGTCCATGGTGCCATTTGGCATAATATAGTCATATTTTATACATGATAATAATGTTGAATATTGTTATATACAGGCTTAGAATACTATCAAGGGATAATATCATGCTTGAAAAATGATCTGACCTAGATGAAGAAAAATAATGAATAGCATACACAAATAATCTTATGCCCAAACATCCAAATCACATTGAAGCATTTTTATATTTTTAATCACATTGAAGCATTACCTCCTCTAGTCATTATCTTTTTTGTTTTTTATAGTGATTTAGTGTCACTACATTCTATAATAGTTGGGAATAATTAAATTTTCTGTGTGACCATAAATGTGATATCAAACAGATGTATTGATGCATTTATTAGCTTCACATGAACACCATCCTACTTGCATTGATTAGCTTCTCCTTAACTCACCCTTCATGCATTAATTAGCCTCACCTTAACTCCATTATCATATTTAGTCATGATAAACGTGAAAAAAAATACATCTTACCAACTATGAACTAAGTTTTTACAAAACATGACGTGTAGTTTGTACCTAAAGAGGAAGTTTTTTGATATTTCAACTATAATTTGAGATAACATGAAAGCAACAAAATAAATCTCAAAAGCAATAAAATATGTTTATGTCTACTGGAAAATATTTTTCTTGATATCAAATATAAATAGAAAATAATATACAATATCTCCTTTTTAATTATAATATTACAAAGTAAGGTTGGAAAACATGACATGTTTTCCCATGTATTATATGTTTTATGTTACAAGTAGTGGTTGTCGTTGCACCAAAAGACTGACCTGTTACTACCTGATACAACCACTAGACTTATAGAAGACACATGAGGCGGTTAAGCCATGTTATGAATTCTAAGGGGAGTGCTAACCATTTTTCCAACAATCTCCCCCTCAGCGTTTCTTGAGGAGATTCAAACCTGTGACCAAGCTCTAATACCACTTGTTACAAGTAGTGGTTTCTGTTGCACCAAAAGATCGACTTGTTAATGCCCAATACAACCACTAGACTTATAGAAGACACGGGAGGTGGTTAAGCCATGTCACAAATCCTAAGGGGAGCACTTACCATTTTTCCAACATTTTATCCCATGATGAAGGTGTCTTCGGCAAATTCAACTAAATATAATGAGAGATTGAATGATAATTCTAGAAATCTACTAAATTCAACCATAACCAAGCAACATTATACTGAAATGAACCCTAATTATAAAGATCTGATTGAATCCTAACCCAAAATAAATCCCAACAATAAACTAAATTATATCATAACCTTTACAAAATAAATAATAAACTATAACACTATACATAATTGATTTCTAATGCTAAAAAAATAAATTCTAAGCAAATTAAAACCCTAATCTCAACACTAAAGAATAAAACTAGATTATTGGACTATGCCAAGATATGACTTAAGTGGGTCATCGACTGGAGATTGTAAATATGAAGGAAGTTGTGGCTCAGATTTGTGAGAGTAGACCCACTTCTTTCAAGGAAGGCATGTGTGGGAAGTCAAATATTATCACGTACAATAGTATGACCCTTAAGGGTATTAGTATTAAAAATACACAAAAAACAACAAAAGAAAAAAATCCAAAAAAGAAAGGTGTTAGATTTGGTGATTGAGATGATCATTTATTGTGTTGTCATTGATGTGAAGTATTGACCTAGTTTTCTTAGTGTGTGGCGAAAAAGGATGAAGAGTGGTTCCAATGGTCATGATTGTTAAGGGAGACTTGGGTATGTCTCTAGATGTTAACTGTATAATCATAACTGTTGAATATGTGATTTGAGTAAGTTATGATTGGTAGAAGTGTGACAAGTTGAATATGTGATTTGAGTAAGTTATGATTGGTAGAAGTGTGACAAGAAAACTACTAGAACAATCCTGGACTAGCAATGAGTGATTTGATAGGTCTATCAAATCTATGATGAGTTAAGTGGTGCTAGCATATAATTATGTGGTTGATACTATGTTGAGGTTATGCTTATGACTGCAATTGATTTGGATGACCGATGAGTATGTTTTATGGTTATAGAAGTTTATTTAGGGTTCGATGACAATGTTCTTGTGTTATTGATAGTAGATTTTCTATTGGTGATCGATGATCATATTGTGATGAATAATTTGTGTTACAGTTGTCATTATGATGAATTTAAATTTATTTATGGAGATGAGTTGGTGTTACATTGATCGAGGTAGATATTTTATCAAGATGAAGGTTGAGTTGGTCAAAACATGTTTGACTATTATTGGTAAAATAAATTATAAGGGTCTATCCTCTAGCTAACCTGTTTGGTAAAAATTGTTGTTTCATTGGGATGTATTTCTTGGCATGATCTCCCTAGGCATGATGATTTGAAAGGTTTTTTTAATGTGTTAGATAAGGTGTTAGGTCGATGAAACATTTAGGGTTTCAATATTGATATTTATATCAAGAAATCAAATATTTGTATGGGCATATTGTGATTGTGACTATGCGATCAAGATATGGTATTCCAGAGTTATCTAAGGAGAGAATGTATGTATTTTAAAGGATCTAATGAAGAAAATAACTTTATAATTTCTAGAACAAACTTCTTGTTTTTTCCTAACAGTTACAATGGGTTAAATCTTGTAACTAGGTAGATCCTAACAAGTCATATTTGTAAATCCTTTAACAGGGTGATACTTTAGCTAGTGTTTCAAGTCCTCTAACAAGGCTACTCGTAAACAAGTAAGGCTCCTAATAGGACTATAGATAAATCCCATAATTGGGTGAAACCTAAAAATGTCTTTTTAAACTCCTAATAGGGTTAAGCTCCTCATAAGAGGTACTTCATAACAATACAAAATTTGTGAGTCTCATATTACATGTGGTTTTCACCCATTTGGGTTTCCACAAGAAATTTTTTTGTTATGTGTTTCATTATTTATGGTGAATGTATTTATTTGGTTTAAATTTTCTTTACTTATGAATTGGTAAACCAATGAATGTTATCTTTGTCTTAAAGAAGTAAGAAGCTACATTTATATTGATACCTGATTCACCCGCCCCCCTCCCCCCTTAGTAATTTGGGACCCTTAAGACTAACAATTGGTATTAGAGATTTGTTCCTCTTTGTGGTGAAGCTTAACAGCTTGAGGTCAAGATCCAAGAATGATGAGGCAGAAAATTTGTAACTTCACAAGGGAGAACTACTCAATGTGGAGTGGTAGAATGAAGCTTTATCTAAAAGGCATGGGCAATCAGCATTGGAATGATGTTGTTAATCAGTATACTGCACCAATAGGGATTATTAATGTAGATTAACTATGAATACTATAGCTATGGAAGCCATTACAGGTACATTATATGATGAAAACTTTGTTGATATCTAAGATCTTGATATCGCCTATGAAGTGTGGGAAAAATTATAGTATATGGTGGTCACAAACATGTATAAAAAGATATGGTTGACATCTTGAAAAGGAAAATTTGATGATATGAGGATGGTTGAAGGTGAAAACATTGAGAAGTATGGTCAAAGAATCAAGGAAGTGGTTTCTTCTATCAAAACTGCCAGTGGAACTATTCAAGAAGATGATGTGGTAAGTAAATTATTTATAACCTTGTTACCTCTTTATGCCATTATGATTTCATCTATTCAAAATTTAATATCTATAGGAATTCCAACTATCACTCTTGATGCATTGATTGCAAAGTTGACTTCTTTTGAGATTAGCAATCATGATAATAATATTCCAAGGGTTGAAGTTGCATTCAGGGAATTTATGTCTCTTGCATCTACAAGGAAAGGAAAGGAAATTGGTTAGGAATCCTCTTCTATTACTAGATACTCCAATTACTATGATTCTATCTCATTTGAGGAATGTATATAGGATGATTTGGAAGCATTTCTTTCTAGGAGACATGGAAATCTACCTCTTCTATGTTTCTCATGTAACAAGATATGACACATTTCTGCTAGGTGTCTAGATGGTGATAAGAAGGAAAACCATAAGAGATTCAAGGCCAATAACTAGAAGATTTTTTTTGTTGATTGTGATGAAGGAATCACTGATGACAAATCTAGGATAATGATGAAGATGTATTTACCTTTGTTGTTGATAAGGAAAATACTCTTGCAAATGGTGAAAAAACTTTTATTTCCAATATGGATCATGGTGAAGATTGGTTAATTAAAAGTGGATGTACACATCACATGACTAGTTACAAGAGTAAGTTCACTAAGTTGGAAGAATGTGATGGTGGAGTGGTAAGGATTGATAACAACTCTCCTTGCTTGGTAAAAGGAATAAGATCTATTGCACTTAATAGAAAAACCAATTGTGACGATGTTTATTGGGTAGAAGGCCTAAGGTATAATTTGTTGAGTGTAGAATAGTTGAATAACAAGGGTCATCATGTATAGTTCAAAGGAGGTATTTGTAGGATACTTTTAAGATCTGGTGATCTGATCACTACCAGTATGCAGCATATAGGTAACTTATTCTGATTGAATACTATAGTAAAGAGTTATTTGATTGCAAAAGTAGATGATAGTTGGTTTTGACATAGGAAATTTTTAAATGTTAACTTTTATGGTTTGGTTAAAGTAAGATGAATATTGTTAGAGGTTTTCCACAACTTCCAAAGCTAGACAATGTCATGTTCAAGGAATGTCAGTTGGGAAAGCTACCAAGTTCTATTTTTATCAGTAAATATTTTTCATCTAAACGTATTTTTGATTTAGTTCATATTGATTTGTGTGGTCCTATGAGAACAAGAATCCATAATGGAGATAATTACTTTATGATTTTTGTTGATAATTATTCTAGGAATCTATGTTGGTTACTTTTATAAAGGACAAATTAGATACATTCTATTTTTTTAATATATTCAAAGCTAGAGTTCAAAAGGAAACTGGTAAGATTTTAAATTTCTTGAGATTTGACAAAGGTGGTGAGTTCACATCTTTGGAATTCAATGATTTTTTTTAAGAACATAAAATTAAAAGGAAAATGATAGCAACTAGAACTTTTCAGCAAAATGGGATAGCAAAGAGAAGAAACAAATCAATTATTCATGTTGCAAGGACAATGATGATTCAAAGGGATGTGCCTCAAATGTTTTGGAGAGAAGATATCGACACTTCTATGCATACTTTGAACTAGGTAAAGGCGAAGAAGGGAACCGATAAGACTTCTTATGAGTTATGGCATGGTCACACTCCTAGTGTTAAATAACTCAAAATTTTTGGTGCATATGCTACATAAAGAAATTGATGACTATACAAGGAAATTTTCTCCTCAGAATGATGAAGGAATATTCCTAGGATATTCTACAAAAAAGAAAAGTATAAAAGTATTTGAACAAGAAAACCAACAAGTTGATAGAAAGTGCAAATGTGAGGATTGATGAATTCCTACAATAGAATGATGGTTCTAGCAAAAATAAAATTTTATATTCTCATGGGATTGTATATGTTGAGCTAGTGGATAAATAAGTTGAAAATCAAAACAATGAGGATGAACTAGCTCAATCAGTAGAAGAGGATCCTAGACCCAAACAAGTGATACCAAGGTATGTGAAGTTGAATCATTCTACTAATTAGATTATTGGTGATAGGAATGCTGGTGCTCAGACTATAAGGAAGATTAGAGAAAGTACATGTATGATTTCTAAACATGAACGTAAGTCTATAGGTGAGGCATTCAAGAATGAAGATTGGGTTAAGGTCGTGGAAGAAGAATTGGATCAGATAAAGAAGAACAATACTTGGATACTAGTTACCAAACCATTTCATAAGAATGCGATGGGAACTCAGTGGGTTTTCAAGAATAAACTCAATGAAGATAGTGGTGTAGTTAGAAATTATACAAGACTTGTGGTTAAGGGATATACATAGCAAGAAGGCCTGGATTATGGAGAAACTTTTTTACAAGATGCTAGACTTGAAGGAGTAAGGATTTTGCTAGCTTATTATTTTTTTAAAGGTTTCAATTTTTTTCAAATGGACATTAAATCTACATTCTTGAATGGATTTATGAAAGAAGAAGTTTGCATAGAACAACCTGATAGTTATTCACTATCACAAGATAAGGACTTGGTGTGCAAGTTGCACAAGGCACTTTATGGATTGAAATAGGAACCAAGAGAAAGGTATAATATAATCCACTCATATCTAATCAAGATAGTTTCATAAGGACAAGTGAGAATAAAATTATTTACATGAAGATTGAGAAGGATGCTTGATTGTTTATTGCTGATTTTTTTGGTGGATGCCATCATTTTTGTCGAAATGATGAGATGAGCATTGCATTTGTAGATAAAATGAGGAAATTTTTTGAGATGTCGATGTTTGGTGAGAGCAAATTATTTTTGGGTTTGTAGGTATCTCAACTCGATGATAGAATCTACATAATTCAATCAAAGTATGTAAGGGAAATGTTGAATACTTTTGGGTTAGAAGATTCTAGACCAATTGGAACTCCAATAGTGACCAATTGTAAGCTATCCAAGGAAGATGATTCTAAAGAGGTGAGTGAAAATTTATTAAAAATCCATGATTAGTAAGTTTCATTATATTGTTCATAATAGGCTTGATATAGCACTTGCAATTCAGATTTTTGCAAGATTTCTATCAAATATAAAGGAAACCATATGGTGGCTATGAAGATAATCTTTAGATACTTAAAAGGGACTAGAGATTATGGTATTTGGCATGATCACAAAGGATATTTTTCTTTGAATGTGTTCATAGATGCAGACTAGGTAGGTAATTTGATGATAAGAAGACCATAAGTGGAGGAGATTTCTTACTTGGAAAGAGACTTGTGTCATGGACAAGAAAAAAGAAGAATTAAATTTCTCAATCTGATGTGGAGGAAGAATATGTAGTTGATTCTATTAATTGCGCTCAAGTTTCTTGGATGACGTATTTTTTGTCCATGACATTAAGGAAAATATAACCAAAACAGTGGTTATCTATTGTAATAATACTAGTGCTATTAACATATTCAAGAACCTTGTGATACACTCTTATGACCAAGCATATTGCAATTAAGTACCATTTTCTTAGAGAGAAAGTTCAAGAGAAAGAAGTACAGTTGGAGTATGTGCCAACTAAGGAGTAGGTTGCAGACATGTTTACTAAGCCACTACCTAAGAATGTGTCTGAGTATCTGAGAGGAAAGATGGGGGTTATTCCCCTACCTAAGTAGAATTAAAATTGATGTTGTGGTATCAATCTAATATTTTGTATTAAAAATATGTGTTAGATTGATGTAATAAGAAGCTACTCCTTAGGGGGAGCATTTGGTGATATAGATACTGAAGAGTTGTATTAATCTATGGTATAAAATATTTTGCATTCTTGTCAAAGAGGAGAGATGTATGAGATGTGCTGAGAAGTGATGATCAAATGTACGAGATAGTTGATTCAACGATGGAGAGATTTAGTTAGTGTAAGAGCACAAGTAGAGTAGGTTATCTGATTGAGGAGATGTTCATATTGTTGTGTTTCCATCAATTCCAAAGGGGTATATTATTGGCATAACTAATACAGTAATGGTAATCATAACTAATGTAGTCATGGTGAGTTGTAAGATGTTACATATTTGGTGATTGAGATGATCAATTATTGTATTATCATTGATGTCAAGTATTGACCTAGTGTTCTTAGTGTGTTTCCAAGTATAAAGGAAGGATGAGTAGTGGTTCCAATGGTCACAAATCTTAAGGGATACTTGGAGATGTCACTAAATGTTAACTTATGATTGCAACTATTGAATATATGATTTGAGCAAGTTATGATTGGCCGAAGTGTGACAAGGAAAACTACTAGAACACTATGTGACTGCAATGAGTGATTTGATTGGTTTCTCAAATATATGATGAGTTAAGTGGTTTGATCATATAATAATGCTTTTGATACTACGTTGAGATCATGTTTATGACCAAAACTAATCTGGATGATCAGTGAGAATTTGTTTAGTATCTGGTGATACTTTTCTTGTGTTACCAATGGTACATCTTTTGTTGGTGATTGGTGATCATGTTGCAATGGATGATTTGTATTCTAGTTTTCATGTTGATCTGTTTAAATTCACTTATGACCTGATGATTTTGTGTTACATTGATCAAGGTAGAAATTTTATCAAGATGAAGGCTAATTTGATCAAAACGTGTTTGATTGGTCTTGG